>VWZN01012593.1:17587-165279 GCA_013396955.1 Regulus satrapa | reverse complement strand
TTTTTTTTTTTTTTAAGTAACAATATTTTAGAGGCCCAATGACCATGAATGAGGAATGAGTAAACACGAGTGAGTAAATCCCCTGTATGGCAGACACAGCATTTCTGAAAGGAAATCCTCTAAGGTGGAACAAACCCTCACCTCGTGTACAAAAGAGCTGGGGGCTCTGGCCCTTTTCACGTGCTGTGATGCTGCTCCGTGTGTTGGGCTTGGCTGTGGCACGTGAAGAAATTGTAGCTTCAGAGCTCGTTCCACTGCTCCTCCCAAACAGCTCAGAGTCACCCTCATGCCTGCAGGGAGGCAGAATTTAAGTGCTTGCTTTAATTGAACACCACCCCTCCGTGTGTGTAACCCACGCGAGGCGCAGGGACTGGCACGACAACAATGGGAAGGAGAAAGTTCCCAAATCTGACTTAGGCTGACTGTTCCTTGATAAGAAAGGAGCATTCAGTTCTTGGAATATTCAGTGCTTTAAAGGCGCTCTTTGAATTAATTCCAGCTGTGGAAGTGACTTCTGTATCGAAGTGATACCCAGTGAGGACAAACTGAGGGTATTAGAGCACTTTGAGTAATCCACTGAGCTGGCATAATGTGGTAATCATTTTCTGTCACTCCTATTCAGTTCTGGATTTGAATCAGAACTGTATAAGCAATTGCTCTGTAACCCATTATCTAATCTGCTTCCTTGTAAGAATCCTATTTTATTAAATAAATGCTGATTCATAGTAGATGCAGGTGTGGCAAGTCCCTGTCTTGTGTTTTCTCAGCCCTCTGGGATTCTGATGTACCCCTGTAGGGTGAGTGAATGGTTTCCCTGATCTGCCTGGCTTTTTAGGGGGTGAATTCAGTGTCTTGAAGCCTGGGAGAGCTTCAGGCAGGGCTGGTTGCACTGAGCCCTGCTCTGAAATGAGTGCCTGGGAGGTGGTGAGCCCTTGGCAGCGCCCCTTTCAGCCCACGTTTGTTCCCCTCGCACGCTTCCCTCACGTTTCCACGTTCTCTCACCAGCCACACACATCTCCCAGCCTATGGCAGGGGAATCCAGTGTTCCTTTACAACAGGGCTTTGCTTGCACCCATTACCTTCAGGCCCTCCTTAGTACAAACCAGTGGTAATGCTCATTTGAATTACTCTGTGTTCTGTTGGAGGAATTGTACAGGGGATGTGCTGTTGATGTTTGGATAACAATGTATTTGTTTTAAATCATAAAAGCACCTCCACTGGCTTTGCAGTATCTGGATGTTCTACATCAGGGGCTGGGATTTGGCTCCAAGCCCAGCTTCCATTATAAGTTGCACCTTTAGCCTCCAAACTGGTGAAATGGCAGGAGTGCAATTAACAGTGTACAATTAACTACAGCTTCTTCTTTACCTGCTGCTCCTGGCAAGGATATCATCCTTCTCCTACCTCTGCATTTCCCTGCTCCTTCAAGATTTCCTTCCTCTTTCCTGCACTTTCTTGTGCAGTCATTTCCAGTGGTGATTTCTCAGTATTATTATGATGTATTTTCATGGGTATTTTATTCTTCACCTGTTATGTACCTTGTTTTAATATATGCATGTAAAAGATAATAGACATTTCTTTTTTCCTGACACGAGATGTGCTGTGTGCCTTCCTCTCATCCATACATTCAGGGAATCTTCCTTCATTTTTAGCAATCACAGCTCTTGAAATGTGGCTTGTGTATCAGGGATCAAACCATGCCCATTTTAAAATTCATTTCTTCTTCTTCCTGCCTATCAGATATTGAGAAATGGTTGTCTGCAATTTCTAAAAGTTGCAAGAACTAGTCTAAGCTTGCCTTCTGATCAAATAAAGTCTTAAGACATAATGCTTTATAAGAGGCCAGACTATGATTAAACACATGGAGTTTTAACTTGTGAATACTTGACCAAATAAATGCCATATAATCAACTGGAATAGATGGCATGTGATGATTTGCTGGGTGTGAAAATCATTCTTTCTTTCTTTTTTACCTTCTTTATTTCTTACTTTCCTGACCCGAGTTTTCATTTGCAATCAGTCTCATAATATACATAGTATCTTTAAAATTATCAGTTTTTAAAAGAAACTGTGGCCTTCTAGAGGGTCCTTTAAAAGTTCCACTGGTGAGCTGATCAAATGTTTTTTGTTTGGTTGGTTTTTTGGTTTTTTTTGTCTTGCCTACTGTAACATCTCTCATGACCAGTTCCTGTTAAAAGATTTTTGAAACTTTGGTAAAAAAAAATCATGCTTTTCTCCCTTTTTAAAGGCTCACTGTTTTTGAAAGCTGGAGAGGCTTCTTTGTCTCTTAGCTTTTGGTCTCAAACAGAATACATTTCTTTACCATTAAATGGGAAGTTTCTGTTTAACCACGGATTGTGAGATCCCTTCTTTTGTACATTTATGTGTGAAGGTATTCATTGGAGGGTAATTCCAAGTAAAAAGAAAGTCTCTTGTAGCACGCTGGATGTCTGCAGGTGTCCTAATCTCCTGCTATATCACTGTCTGGGAGATTTCACCTTCATGTTTAGGGAGTTCATTCGGGCTAATCAGGATTGGCAACTCTGTGCAAATGAGATTGTAAATGAAGCTTGAAAGTGGAATTTATTTTAAAGAAAATGTTTGGATTAAAGAGGCTGTGTTATATTTATCTTTCTATTTTCCTCTTCCAGCTGAACACCCTTAACATTTTCATATTTTCTTATATTAAAAATTTTAAAAATCAAATAAATTAAGGCAGATCATTACTATAAACTGTTTTTTTTCCCGAGTATCAGTTATACTTAATGCATTCAGAACATAATTGTAGTGTATGGAGAATTCAGTCCTAGCAAACAAGCTGAGAAAGAGACAAGTAAATTGGTCTTCCTTCTTCATTTGGAAATGTTTTCTTGAGACCAGTGTTCTGCAGCAGAGAAGGTTAAATTATGGCTCCCATTTAGGTAGCAGCTCTGTGTTTTAGGAGCAACGAGGGATGTTATTAAATGCCATTTCTCCCTGAAGTCCTTCCTAAACTCAGTGGAGTTGGTTTGAAAACTGATAGCGCTTTGCCCTTCATGAGCAGCTAGCTTATCTTTATGTTCCTGGAGACTTGTGGAATTTATTAAATCCTTTAAGGAATAAAAATGGCATATACTTTATAGGCACAGATTTTTATCTCTTTCCTTTTGCTTTATTGACGTTGCATGTGCACGCAAGGTCAGTGGAGTCTCTGGTGCTGGCAGAGCTGGGCTGTTCTCACAAGCACTCCCAGTTCTCTTCCTTCAAGTTCCTACTTGACTAACCAAACGTTTGCCTCGCTCTTTTGCCCAGTTCCTAGCAATTCCCCGAGGAGCTGTTTTCACTTTCTGTAGAGCATTTGGCATTTTATCTCTGCAAGAGAGTTTTGGCAGCAATTTTTATTTTTTTTTTCCCCTAATGGGATTGATTTTGGCGTTACCTACACAACCATTCCCACATTCCTGCCTAAGTATAAGCCTTCAGAATACATGGAACAATAACCATTACATATCAGAAGATTAACTAGACTGGAGAACAATAAAACTTAGTGAAGCAGGAATCTTCAAGTGATGTGATTTTTGAAGCTTATGTCAGTTTCGTGAGAGCTTTAATTTTGCATCCCTATACGTTTCAGATTACTTGACAATAGCAAGCTAATGGTAGGGTATACTTTTTCTACTTTGAGAAAGGAATGGAATCATTACAAAAAAAAAAAAAAAAGAAAAGAAATTTAGTTCCTTGCTTGAGAGGAAGAGTGGTGCTTGTTGTTTGAGATTTTCTGTGAGAACAAGTTCAGTTTGCCCCCTGTTGAAGTTGTCATTTCAGCAACCTGAACAAAGTGGTGGCGGAGGATTTTTGCTTGTGCAGCCTTTTGGGGAGCTTAATGTAGTTTGCAAGTTTTTTCCTGTGACATTTAACAACAATTGCTTGGGTTGTGGCAGTGTCACAATCCGCATTTATGCATCAGAGATTGGTTTCCTCCCCTTGGCTTGTGCCCCTTCTGTTCAAAGGGTGGCTCTAGAGTTAAATGTGCTGTCTGTGTGAATCTGTTTCCATACTGTGGATAGCACTGGGTGGGTATGTTCATGTAGCTTATGGTCGTGTTCTTCCAACGAGGGAAATCTAAAAAGAAGGAATTTCTCAAATACATGAGCGGGCACAGATCTTTTTGAAGGACAGCAATTTCCTGACAGTCAAAATAATTTTACCTTTTTTCTTTTTTTTTTTCCTGGGCTTTCCCAGGCATGTTTAATGCATGCTGGTAATTCCCAACAATGGAAAGAATAACATTCTGGGATGTCCTTTTGAACAAAAGAAACACGAAGCTGGAATGCTGATATGAGGGCTGGAATAGCTGGGAAGAGAAGACAGTTGGTTCAGAGATGTGTAATTTTGAAGGTATTAATTCTTTGCAGCCTGAGCTGTCATGCTTCAGACTGCTTCTTGCAGCAGAATATCAGAAGCTACCAATTCAAATTGTCAACACAGAATAAATAGTCAAAATAAATTAAAATTGCCCTCTGTGATTCAGTGTCCCGAGGAATTTGAAAGGAAGTGGTGTTATTGAGATATGTTATTTTCTCAGCAGGGAAAGCAAATGTGCCTTCCTAAGACTTATCTGTCACTTCCTAAATACCTTATTCAAAGCCACGCATATATTTTCATTTGTTTGTGATAGGCATGGGAGTGGGAAGTCCCCATTCATCCCAACTGCTCTCAACATAATATCTAACAAGGTTGACAGGTCTTGTAATTTGTTTGCTGCTTCTATTCTTTCGTTTCTTTTTCTTCACTTCACAAAAGAGCTGTATTCCAACTCCTGTCACTTTTTGTGTGCTAAACTCACTTCAAATGAACCTACATTTAAATCTCAAATCTTCTGCTCTGAATTAAAAGGTGACTGCACTTACATGAATAGATTTTGAGGATGAAAATAATAAGCTTCAGTAGCTTAAAATTTCATTGCCTAAATCTGTTAATACGTACTAATTCTGAGCACTCCGGTGCTGATTTAAGATCTTCCTAGGAGCCTTTTCAGAGAGATTGCAGACTGAGTGCATGGGTTCTAGGCACATGGGGCAGCCTGGCCATTAAATAATTCTTCAGATTAAAAAAAAAAAAAAGAAAAGAAAAAAGGCTTTGGGGAGCCTGAAGACTCTTGCTTAAAGTGTGCCTGGGGTGGGAAATTCTTTCTGGCAGTCTATGATTGCTGCAAGCATCCAAAAGCCTTAAGGAAAGGTTGCAGCTCCTTTATGGGGTGCGCTGCCTGATGGAATATGCTGCTGTCAGACCTCCAGCGTGCACCTGCATTGCCTGGGAGTGTCACCCTGGCTGTGCAAACTCGAATTAAGGGCTTAAAGTAGTATACTTTGGGGGAGGATGGAGCAGAGGAGAAGAGGAATTTAAAACTTTGACCAAATACAGAATTTAGGCCAAGACGTTGCCTCTTAGCTCCGTGCCGTTCTCCTCGTTAAAATTCGGTGAGATGCAAAAGGAAGAGGAGTAATTGGGTGATGAGTTGCTGCATGAAAATTTCCAGGAGGAGTTTCTGGTTTGTGGCTGGGTGTCAAGAGCTTTCTCAGCGTGCGACTGTTTGATGAAAGGAGTGCAGCAGTGGTTGGAACTGTGGGTGTATCGAAGGTGGCTACACTAGACTGTGACTGAATCACCAGGATTGCTTGCCCTGTGTGCCTGCTCTGCCCGTGCCCCCAACGCCAAATCCTCTCAGGCTCTGGGCACCTCCAGACTCCCAGCGGGGCAGCACAGCCGCTGCTAAAAACCCCAACTTGCCTTACAGGTTTCCTTGGCACCTTTTAGCAGTAGATGGGGGAAGAATGTACCAGACTTGTTGAAACAGAGTGAGCCGTGAGCGCACGGAAAAAACCCAAAAATTCCTCCAGCCGCACCATGGCTGGAGATCGGGCGTGTCCCGTGCAGCTCGGGATGGGAAAGATTGTCTCCTGAAGGCAATCCCGGTCCTGCCGCTCCCCAGAGCGAGCTCGGGGGTGTGTGTGTGTAGGAGGAGAGCCGTGCATCACGGCCAGGCCTGCTGGCAGAGCGCGCTGTGGCTGCGGGGACCTGCGCCGCTCTGCCCGCACAGCGCGGCCTGCTCGCCCTCGGGGCGCCCTGCTGGCCCGGGGAGCAGAGGAGCAGCCTTCATCCTCCATCCCCGTGCCTCATCCCAGCGCTAACCACGAGCAAATCCAGCCTCGGGAAGTTTGGAAAGCATTTTGACCTTGCTGTGCATCCATTTTGGGACTCCTGGTTTGCGGGTCCTCGAGGCACGGGTTTATAAAAATAAAGCATATTTCCCCGTCTGGTCACTAGTAATGGAATATTGAACAATCTTTGAATTTTTAGTAGATCAGACTTCCAGACATTTGTCTCAATGTATGTTTGGTTCCGTGTTTAACAAAAGATAGGGGGCAAAAAAATAAAATAAAATTAAAAAAGCAAAGGCTGTTTCATGATCCAGTGCAGGGGCAGGAGTTGGAGTATGTGGTCCTTCTGGGTGCCTTCTTCCAACTCAGCAAATCTGTCGTTCTGCGATCATTTATTCAGTATTTGGGGAAAGTTAATCCAGATTTAAGGTGTCTGTTCCAGTGTGCTTCACCTCTGAGCTGCGTGATTTGCTTCTCACCAAGGGCTTTGTGCAGCATGGAGGATCATGGTACTGGAGATAACAAGGCAGACTCCATTATAGCATTTCCCTCCCTTTGCCTTTTATGCTTTCACAAAGCAGAGGAATGTTTTCCCTTGTGTTTCTTGAAAGAATCAGTGAGTAACTTTAGGCAAATAAACTTATTTTCTTGGAAGACATGGGGCTTAAACCTAATACTGAAGCAGCAGGTGAAAAATCACAGTGAAGCTGGTTTTAATGTGGGAAGTGGAGAATGCATAATTGAAACAGTATGCTGATGAAAAGGCATTATGTGAAACTGTCAGAAGTCATTATAATACACTAATTAACATGCTTTGCACCTTAGCTTATGCTGTTGTGCGCTAATATTTCTTCCTCTTTTGCCTATTATATTCCTTTAACCTTTTTTGCAGGTATTTGGAGGCAGGCAGTGGTATTTTCCCTACTCTGCTCTTTTAAATGCTTTGTTAGAAAAACCTGTCACCTGTATAATACGGATTTTCCTCTTGATAGCAATTTAACGTGTGTGCTTGGGCTTTTGTTTTCCTAATGCTTAAAACAGATTATAGCACAGATTGTATTTCATCCTAAGCAGATAATGTCAGATTGTAAAGGGAAAACTTTATTCTGTGCATTTGACTGATACTTTCCCTTGCTTGGGGCTTATCTCCCTTATGTCGTGAGCTTTTTCTGGAGAGAGCCTCCTGAACATAACAAATGGAAACAGCCCAATAGATCTTCATACCTCACAGGACTTGTGGAAATGCTTGAGTGTGAAATCACGCTGCTTAAAATGCCATCATAGCATTTATGCACTACCTGAGGAAATAACAGCTTAGGCAATAGGTAGGGCAGGAATTGGTTCCGTGAATAAATTTCATCCACTGCACTAAATTTAGCTCATAATGCTTTAGACTGATTACCATGATCTTTACATGCCACCGCTGCTCTTCCATTCTCCCCAGCACATCTCCATAACGTGACGTTTAATGCCTGCTGCAGATTTTTCAGTGCCTTCCTGGGCTTCAAAATGCCAAAGGCTGATGGCCAGCCTTTCCCGAGGCGCCCGCACTTCGCGTGGTTCAGTTGTTGAGCCCTCCATCCCCAGCTGATTCCAGGCACAGCTGACAGTGCTTCCTGCTGCTCAGATGGGTTTATCCATCTGCCTCAACCTTACCTCAGCTAATATTTTCAGAGTGGAGGAATCAAAAATTAAAGAGGAAAACGGGGAGAGTACCATGTGTTGAAGTAAATCTGGGATGAGAACAAACACAGTGAGATCAGACGGATGTTTCTCTCCCTGGTGATGGATGTGAGATGGGAGCAGTTCTTTCAGTCCTGAAGTATTTAGGGCAATTTTACTTTTTTCCAAGGCCAAACATGGAAAACTTAAGTGCAGCAGGGGGAAAAGCTCTCAACAGAAAATTCTGTTTATGGAAACCGTTGTGCAATCCATGACTGTCAGGGCTTTTCTTGCTCCAGTGTGCATGCCCACATACACATCCCTGCTGAAAAATACCATTTACAGTTACTGCCTTAGGCATATCTCCAGAGTAGTGAACATGTATAATTCCTAACACAATATTATGTGGTAACTGTTGGCAAACTGTTCACGCCATGATGGAAGTCAGCTTAGATTAATTACTTCTTGATGTTAGGAAATGGCAGCTCTGAGAGGTACAAGCTGTCCCTTGTGCTTCAGAGGCAAGTTACTGTCACGTCTGGGCTAGTTCCTCCTGTAAAATATGTATTTATTTATTTTTATTTATTTATTTATTTAGTGTTTTGTGTAAATGGCTGTGCTGGCTGATCTGGGAACATGGAGGCTGCTGCTGGGGCAGGGTGTGGGTCCCAGGCAAGGGGGCAAGGTCTGGGCCCTGCAGGGAGAAGGGGAAGGGGGTCACTTGTAGCTGGGGGTGCTGCTGAAAGGGTGGCTTTGCCTCGGGCTGCGGTTGCTGTGATCTATTTGTGATCAAACTTTGACACTGATTTTGAAATGGTGTTTCCTCCTCCTCGCGCTCTTTGCGTAATAATCCTGGGAGAAATCGCTAGATATGCATCAGTCCTGGTGCTGCTTCAGGACTCCGAGATTTCCCAGGATCCTGGGGATAAGGTGGGACCTTCTGCCTGGGATCCTTCCAGGAGGAGTTTACCAAAATGTGTTTTACACAGGTGGAATTTTGCAGAAGCACAAAGGGGCGAGTTTTGGCTGTTTGTGAGCAGCCTCCCTCTGGCTGTTTGTGAAGCCCAGGCCTCTTGCTCTTGCAGAAATAGATAAATAACACTTTTGGAGAAGCCTTTTGGTTGGCTCTCTGCGGTTGTGTCTTCCTAATAGCTCCTTAGATTGGTTCTCAGTTTACAGATCTACTCAAGTGGTAGGAGCAGCACAAAAAAATTTCGCACATCCTCAAATTCTCTTCTAATTTGACCAGATCGATTTCTGTAGTGAGATTTTAATTTGGAAGGTCTTTGGTGCCTTGAATAGCACATGCAATCTGAATTATACCTGTAAATTGTAACTGGAATCATCTTTATCTTTTACATCTTTATCTATTTGATTTGCTCAAGTTCCTTTTTAATACTAGATTGCTTTCTGCGTCTGCCATTTTAGATCGATTGGTTTGCTTTTCTGCTGTCAAGGCTTGCCACTCTGTTGTTATTATTGGCAGCTCTGGAACATTTTTAATGTCCACTCAGTAAATTGAACATTCATTGACAGTTGTTTTCCACAGCAGCTAATACAGTGTGTCATCTCAGTTATTTCCGACTTTAATGTCTATTTGAGTCAGAAAATAATGGGATTTACCTGGGCAAACCTGATTATTTTTCCTCTGCCTTGTAAATGTACCATATCTACAAAATTTAGGATATGTCCAAGTAAGGAACCAATAAAAAAGGACATTATTGTTGAATCTTTGAGATGAAAATTGTAGGTATGCAGCATGCAGCCTGATGTCATAATCTAACTTTTCAAATGTGCTGTAAGTGCAAGAATAGTTTGATTTTTTTTCTTGCACAGACTGTGCTCTCCACTTGTAAAAAAAAATAATTGTTTATTCCTTTTTTTTTTTTTTTTTAATTTGCTAGAAAATAAACTAATTTACACTAACACTAGAAGATTTGCGTTTACATGGCAAGAGGGGAATGGCTTTAAACTGACAGAGAGCAGAGTTAGCTTGGATGTTAGGGAGAAATTCTTCTCTTTGAGGGGGATTGAGCAGGCTGTGGCTGCCCCTGGATCCCTGGAAGTGTCCAAAGCCAGGCTGGACTGGGCTCTGAGCAGCCTGGTGTGGTGAAAGGTGTCCCTGCCCCTGGCAGAGGCTTGGAACAAGATAATTTGTAAGGTCCCTTCCAGCCTGAGCCATTCCTGTGACTCTGAGAAATCCATCAGGCAGTCAACAAGGGTTTTCTAAATCTCACTCTATTACTTTCAGCAGCACTGTCAGATATTTATAGAAAAAGCAATGGTGTTTGGTGGGGGTGGTGGTGCTGGGGACAGGCAGGATGGAAAGCGGTTATAAAATGCCATTTCTCACAAATGGGAGATGTCAAACAAAATGTAAAATCTGAAGGTGCCGTGTAAGCTCGGTTCTCAGAACCTTTGTTTGGAAGGCAGGAGTTTCACTGACAGCTCATGACAGAAAGCTCTCATTTTCCAGGGTGGGCTGAAAGGGATGGCAGTCAATCTCAGCCATTCACAGCTCTGGTTTTCACGTTTTGATGCAGCTAGAATGAAATGAAAAAAAGTACTGAAGAGGCACAAACGAAGTAATTGGAACCTAATCATGCTTAATTATTAGGCATGTGTTTAATTTTAGGCATATAAATAGGCCTGCTGAAGGGAAAAGGACATATTCTTTTCATTGCCTAATAAGACTTTTATCATATGTAAGCTCTTCAAGTAGCTGGATGTTTCTGATATTTTAATATGAGGATCCTTACAACCATGCAGTTACGCAGGCTTTTTTGTTAAATAGGCTTTAACTCTTTATTGGAGTTACTTAAATGGGCTTTAACTTGTTCCCTGAGAACAGATGACCCGACAGTAGGATTATCAGAGTGGATAATGTAGCTCAGTTAAGGTTTATGCCAGCCACTTGTTTTGCCCTTTTAATTTACATTCATCATTTTCCTCCTTTGTTTTTTTTCCCCCCTTCAAAAGGGAGCACTCGTTTCTCGCTGTTTGCATTAATGAGCCTTTGATGCCATTGCTAAATGTAGCAGATTCTCCTCGGTGCCTGTTAATGATTGTGCACAGCATTATGAATTTCTCACCTAGAGAGGACCTGTTGATATACTTTGATGTATATCCAGGCTGGATGCTCAGTTTTGTCCAGGGACAGTCTTTTTTGTGGCCTTAGAAGTCTGACCCCAGCAGAAAAGTTTTTGTTCTTGTGTCATGCATGGGGACAGGCAGAACTTTCACCTGAATGTCTGCATCAGAGTTGGTTACACAATCTCTTTAATAAAAATGTGTATCTTCAGAGCATCAGGGGAAAACCCACTTAAGCAATAAAGAGTTGCATTTTTCACCATGAAGGCAAAGAGTTTGAAACATCTTTCTATGTATCTGGCACTAAAGGGATGGTATTTTACGGGGATTCTTTCTGTTTGCAGCGTGCCTTATTAGAGCAGAAGTGTGTTGCATTTGAGCTTAAACTTAGATCTGCTTTTTACCTCCAGAGATCCACAGCACGAGTTTTCACTCCTGAAAGTTCATCTGTGCTGGCATTCTCATTTTTAACTCATTAGGAGCCTCTAGAGCAGAGAGGCTTGCTTTGTGCTCCTGAATTTATGTATCTCTTGGGTAACACTGGAGCCTTGAAAGCTCCACAGAGCTGAGTTTCAAAGAACGTGGCGAGCCAAAAGGTTGACTCAAATCATGTGTCCCTGCACCTAACCCCATCACCCCAGTCATTTTCAATTGTTCATTGGCATATGCTTTTCAGTCTTGTTCAATAACAGGTTTGCAGACCTTTGACATCTCTATTTAAAAATGAACTGACAGCTTTCCAGCAACAGCTGGTAAAAGGCACTTCTAACTGTTCATTATGAAGTGGATTTTTAAAAAGCATGTAGTTTCATATTTCCTGCTTTGTCCATGAGTTTAAAATGATTTCTACCTTTTTTTTTTTCCCCTGCTTGACATAGATTTAGCTTATATGTAATATGTGTTTTTTACTTTACTGAACATTTCCTTACGTGGGAAGTGTGAAACCAACAGTCTTGGCGTGGTGTGTCAGCATTGTGAGTAAATTCTATAATTGCTTGAATTGCTTTTAAAAATGTTGCCTGCAACAATTTCCTCAGATGCTGCATCTCCACTTTTTCTGCCCAGTTCAAAGAGACCACACAGCTGATTGCAATTGGAATTGTTTTTGCAATTTAAACCTAACTTGGGGCATCCTGTGGAAATGCAGTAGCAACTATTGGTAATATTTCTCTCTAAATTACTTTATAAATAGGTCAATTTCCCATTCATATTCCTGCTTAATCCGGGCAGCCAGGTATAGAGGGAATGTCAGGGCTCTTCTGGAGTCTGCTGGCAAAGGTTGTAACAAGGAAATAGTTTCTTAACATAAAAGCCTGTCCACATGCTTACACATCCCTAAAGGCAAATTTTAAAGCTAATTTCCATTTCAGTATTCAGATATTTCCTCGGACTGATGGCTGGAATTTTCTTAATAACATGAAGCACACGGTTGTGTGTTTATGAAAAATCTGAAGCCTTAAATTTTCAGTGATGGCAGTAATCATCATCGAAGCAAAGAGCATTCATCTCCCTGCTCTGATCTTCAGCCACTGCTATCATGCTATTGAAAGCTCCCCAAATATGTCAATTTGCTTTCAGACTTTGATCCCTGACTCTTCTCTTGAGTTCCCCCAGGGCAACATTCCACTTCCCTGACCATCTTGTATGTAAATTGTTTTCAAATGAGTGAATTAATCAACACTGCAGAACCTTAATTGAAAATACAACTGATGATGCATGTCAGTTCATTCAAGTTAGACATATATTTTAATTTTCACGTTCCCCAGAGCAATTAGCATTTCTCACTTTTAACTTTTCAACCCTTCAAAACTACATAGGGATTTTAACCTGAAAAGTGCTGAAATTACCATTGTCAAATGCCAACTTTTAATTTCCCTTCTGTTAAATGCTGTGAAAACATCCTAAAAAGTTTTCATCAGAAAACGTTTGGAGACAGTTGAGGAAGAAGCTCCTAGCAGGAGATGAATAATGGTAGTAGCAAAGGGATCGACTGTTGGCTATCACAGACATTTCAGGTCAAGTATTTCACTTTTTTCTCCTCTCCAGTTGTCCCCCCAGTTTGTTGCTCACGCTGTTGCTGCTGTTGGCCTCAAGTAATGCCTTCCCCACCTTCTCTCAGGATATGAAAGGAATAAAGTGGCTCATGCGATTCCAACAGCTGTACTAGGAAGAAGGTGGGGGGTTTTTTAAAGCTATTCTTTTTTTAAATTGAAGAGCTTATTAAAAAAGAAGCACTTCAGCAAGTTAAATTACTTAATGCTGCACATCCTTGGAACCCTAATCACTTCCAGATGGAGCAATTTATACTTCTAAGAGAGCGCTAATTTTTAAAGTGAGTCGGGGGTTTGGGTATCTGCATCTTAGAGCACCCTTGTACATTGCAGAACCAAAGCCCTTAAAAAATTAAGCAATCTAGTTTTGAAAATAAGTACTTTATTTTTAAACTTTCTCTAAGTAGTTCCTATTAAAACCAGATTTTATTTCCTGCTGCTGTTCATATGGTACTCATATGCATTCTTTTGAAGCTTCAGTAAACAGAGGCAGGAGAGTAGGAAATGTAATTTGGTGAAATACCTCTGGAAAGACAACCTCTGCGGAGGTGAAAGTGAGATAACTTTGTGTGCCATTCAAGGTGCTTCATAAGAATTGCTCTGCTTGCTAAAAATCTTCTGTTTCTCCTCACCCATCTTGGCTTTAGATCCCGTTTTCACTTTTCTCTTTTACAGTTAATTGCTTTCAATAACTAACCNGGGGGGATGAGCAGAGCGCTCGCTGTTGCAGTGTTCAGACCCCCTCTCTGTAAAATCAGTGCACGCTCCCAGTGCCATGACTCACTTCTTGGCCTCTTGGGGCACTCCCTTGCAGCAGCGCCGATTTCTGAGTGGTCTCAACACGATGTCGCAGAATCTTTTCCCCAGCAGCGTTGCACAGGCTCGTGTTCCCTGGAAAAAAAAGGCTCGACTGCCGTGGTGTTTGTTGCTCAGAGCCGTAACTATCCTTAGGGAATGGAGAGGGAATCTCTGTCTCTGCAGCTGAGAGGAAAACTTAGTAAAGATCAAGCAAATAGGACTCCGGTAGGCAATCCTATTGGATATGTTAGCCATTTCTAATTGGGAATATCCTATTCCTTGCAGTGAGTGTGATTTCAAAAGACGGATTCACGGTTAGCCCCATTGCTCGTTCCTGTTTCACTGCTTAGCAGGAGAAAGGAAAGAATGGTACAGTTTATCTAATGCTTTAAATGAGGTCCTGAAAAAGCTCAATTGCGTGTTCATTTTGCTGTGCGGATGTATGCAAACATTTTAACACGGAGTTCTGTGTAATTTGCTTTTTCTTTTAGGGTCAGTGGAGGGATAGCACTGTGCATCATGGAAAATCATAGATAGAGTTTTTCTCTTGGTGCTCAGAAGAAAAAGGGGCAGCAGCAAGGGAGCTGTTCAGGGGCTCACACCCACGCCAGGATAGCACCCAGAACATGCCATCATTTTTCACCCCGTGCAAAAGGGTGATCTCCCAGTTCCCCATCCCCCCTGCTGTCCCCAGAGGTGATGGGGAGGGCTGGCCCTGGACCCTGCTGGGGATGCCATCCCCAGAGTGCCAGGAGCTCTGTGCTGGCCCCTGACACCGAGCAAGGAGCTGCAGCACGGAGCCTGTGCCTTCCCACTGCCTCCTTAACATTGCCACTGTTGCTTTCCCCTGGAGGCAGAAGGGTTTATTTAATAATGAGTTCTGTTAGTAAAGAAAAAGGGTGCATTTTATCACGTTTTGTGCCTGTCAGAGGTGTTTTTATTTACTTTGAAGTCAGCTGAATCCTGAAATAAGCCTGGATTCTCTTCGTGTTTTCTCCCTAAGTGCAGCCTCAGCAATTGATTTCGACATTTTATTGTTAAATATCAAGATATTTGAATTATCTGTACATTTACATTCCGCATTTTCCCATGATAAATTGTCGCAGAAAAATGAATTCTCAAAATATGTCCTAGACCAAAATGTGGCATATAGATCTTAGAAAGTTCATGTGTTCTGTGATCGTAGGCTAAGAATTTTTCCCTACCGTGACAATGAGTTTTTAAGTTGTGAATGTGGCCTATTTTAATGATAATGTGTTAGCAATTAATGTCTGAAAGCTACAGTTTCTGTGACAGGCTCCACGTACAGTTACTACAACATGCACGTGGAACAGTTTTTCTCATTTTGAATTTGTTAAATATTACTTGAGCAAAGCAGGAATGATTTTTTTACAATTTTCATGCTGCAATAATTGGGTGATATTAACTTTAATGTTGGAAAGAGTAAAGGAAAAGAGCAATATTATGAAATACCACCATTATAGAAATTACCAGTTCATGAAAACGTGTAAATCCATGGTGTTTTCGTTTGGCACTCTCTGTTGTTGGAAATATCCCTCATTTTTGGATTGTTGTTGGGAGTTTTCCTCTATCGAAGGTTTATATCAAAACCAGAAGTGTGTGCATTGCTATATATTTACTAAATATGTTTATAAAAGCTGACACTGTAAAACGATCCAAAACAAACTTTTTTTTTTTTCTGGAGCAGGTCATACTCTCGGGACACAAGATTTTACAGTGGTGTGGGTTGGTTCAGCATAGAATATACAGACTTGAAAATTTGCTACTGCTCATTTTACAAAAGCTAGATTACAAATGAAAGACTATGTATTCATGTGAAATGCAAAGCCTAGGCCTGCCTTGCCAGCTGGGCAGCTGCCAGGTATAAATTATGCTGTAGGTATTTTCATGTAGAATATGGATAACATACTGCGATTTCTGTCTTTAATTTATTAAAGTACAGTGAAAAGCAATATACAGTCAGCATTTGTGTCCTTTAACTGCACACTAGGCATATGCTTTTGTTCTAAATGTAATCAAAATTACGGTATCTCAGATACCACTTAGTGAAACGCATTGGCAAAGGCTGCAGTTTATATTTCTGCGTGTCTTCACACTCAGTGGCTTTGCTGTTCCTCTGGTTTTGGAGGCGAGGCTCTTTTCCTTGCGACAGCTGCCCATGGGGAGCGGGCAGCGTGGGAAGGCTGGTGGGACTCCTGCTTTTCAGGATCAGCATCCTCCCTGTGATGCTGTTCCACCTCTGTCTGCCCCTGCTGCCCGCGTGGCCATGGGGAGTTCTTGGGTAGCCCCATGGCTCTGTTGGCAGAGCCTTTGTCTGTGTTGGCAGCAGTTTCCTTGTGCTGAGAGGGGCACAGCCTCTCTTGGAAGATCACTACAGCACAGGACATGGGGCTCAGTATGGCTCAAAAAAATATTCACACCTAGCTCTTCCATTTGGACTCAGTACAGGTGGAGTGAGGAGAAAATTACTGCACGATGCCTTCTTCCTTCCTCAAGTACCTTAAAAGTTGATGCAAAGTTATCTCTGGAGATTCAGCCACCAGTTAAAGCAGGAGCAACATAATCAGTTGTTTCAACGTGCTGTATTTTAATGTCCTGAAGAGCTAAATCTTCTTTTTCATCTTTGACCATGTCTCCACGTACTTTATTTCTGTCTGAGATGTCAGACATTCAAATGGTTTCCAGAAATCGGGCATCTACTCCTGGGGGCCAGGATGTCTTTAGTTTAGCTACTCCATAAGGAAGTTTCCGTTGTAGGGAAATATTTATGTTTCTACAATGAATATTTATACCTGTATTTATTGTTAAGGTTGTTGTCTGATCTTTGCTGCATAGAGAAGGTCACTTTGTCACTTTTAAAATTCCTTTAAAATTTGCTCAGTATTCCATCAGTGAGGGTACAAGCTCTCTCCAAAGAAAAAGGTTTATCTTGTGGTCCTGACACATAATAAAAGAACCCGACTATCTTTTGTAACCAGGGCAAAATTTGGGTTCTGAGCTCAAATCTCTGGGCTTCTCTAGCCTCTGTATAGTGAATTAAAACCCTGAATATTTTTATAGCAATAACCTTGAGCAGTTGTTTTGGGATAGATACCAATAAATATAATGGGTCCACGGGGAAGAGACAGAGCATTTTCAGATTTATGGAGGGGAAAAAAATCAATAGTCTCCCTGAGGCTGTATAAGTCATGAGTAGTACCAGTAGTTTTATGCAAAGTTGACAATATCATGAAATATAAACCCTTGGTTTGGAATTTTACCAGGAATTAAAGTGGCATTAAAAAGAAAAGTAAATGTTTTGGCATATGGATTAAGAAGGTGGTTTGTATTGCTTATCGTTTTGCACTGCAAATTCCTTTCAACCGAGCAATAAAAGAGGGTTCAGAAAAGATTTAAGAAGAGGTTGGTTCTCAGTCCACATGTCTCATCTGAATGATGTCTTTCACCACCCCCTATTAAATGTGTCTGTCTCTGAGGAATGCTCATTCTGTCAGTGGCAGCTTGCTGGGACTGCTCCTTAGCTAGCTGGATGCCGTGGAATCAGGAGTTAGGAATAGATGCTGATTTTGGAGCGGTTGGGTGTGCTGTTCACTCAAGGCACAGCCAGAGCAATGGAATTGCAGAGTCACATCTGCATACACAGGAGTTTTGAGAAGTTATCTGGCGGCTCCCAGGTCTCCCTGCTCGTCCTCCTGTGCGCACACTGGTTTGGTTTTCAGCGTGTTTGGCGAGTTTTGTCTCAAAACAGAGGGAAAAAGGAAAAGAAAAAGCACTCACGCTTAGAGATATATGTCTATATAGGAAAACAGCAACTGGTACATGAGTAACACGAGTTGCACTGTGGCACGAATTGATGTGTGTGTACTGGAAAGTGTAATTCTGTCTTTGAGGGATCGCTTCCATCACAGTGACCTGCATTTGGGAGTGAAACAAAGGGGAGATAATTCTGTACTAGAAACACTGTGGTTCACTGCTGTCCTTTCAAGTACGAGTCCAATTTGCAAACCGTCTTCTTCTGTTGCTACCCCATCAGCATTTTTTAAATTACTGTTTTTCATATTCCTGTATACATTGCAATATGGCCAAAGAGTAACGTTACCCACAGATTTTCACTTCTAGTTGCTTTAAGAAGTCTGTTGGCAAGGAGTTTGGGATGGCTTCTTATGGTACTCTGCCATGCTGTAGTTGTGGTGTGTTGTTTGAAGGTTAGAAAGATTATATTGAGGAAGTTTCATATTTATTTTATCTCAGTGTGCTCCAAATTCGGATATCGCAGAACAGATCACACAAGAAGAACGTGGGGGATGTCTGGGGGCCTGTGTGAAAGGTGGGCTCGGCGGAGCTGGCTCCTTCCACCAGCTGTGATGCTCAGTGTCCCTCCTGCCTTGGCTTTGCACGGGGCAGGCACTGCAGTTCTGCATTTCCTACCTCGGGGTTTGGCCACAGCTGAGAAGATTGAGTTGGATCAGGCTCTCTTTTAAATGTAGTACCTGCCTGTAGTTTTTAAATCAGAAAAACAACCCCCAAAACAAAGGAGAGAAGCAGTTTCAGCTGTTTGGGACGTGTGCACAGTTTGGATATGCACAAGCAGAAATAAATTTAAACATGCAATCCCAAAGTAAACAGATATGACTGTGAATATACACAGGGAGCAGATCAGTTGAGCTTTGCACAGTCATTTTTCAAGTTAAACATGCTTTAATGCAAGCCATAAATTTCATCATATGAATATTTTTATGAGCTGCATTTCATCCGTTTATTACTCTGGAGTTCCAGATAGTGACAACAGGTAAATACAGTGCCAGTTCGCCTGCGTGGTGAGTCACTGGAGCCTTCTCTCTCCTACACATTGTTTGAGCAAGGGTAACAAATTACTGGTATCATTTCAGACATATTTCACTGAGGTTTTTATTTGACAGCACAGCTGCCGTGATTTCATGCATTAGTCCAGGCTGCTAATTTCTGACTTCAGGTTCAGGGTGGAGGTTCTAGTTTTGATGATTCAAATGTGTTAGCAGTGGCAGCTTCTTCACAGTATTTTCCCCTATTTGGGGTCAGATTTTACATTTACTTGGATCTTAACTCTCAGCTTGTAAGTGAAAATATTTTTTTTTTAATCTGTGAGATTGTAGTGCTCATGAAGCAATGGGATACGCTGAAGGTAATAGACATTATTATAATAATTTGCTATAGATTTCAGACAGATTATCATAGGTGCCTCTGTGTTATTGAGAAAAGTCTGGAGTGACTAAGAGCCCTTTGAGAGAGGGGGTTGTGAAAGAGAGCTCTGCCGTAGTCTGCCTGGGGCAAGCAGAATCTCGATTCCACAAGAACACTGGGGTGAGGAGTGGAGTCTGGTGGGCGACTGCGGCCTGCCCAGGGCTGGGTTGGTGCCATCTGTCCCTGGTGCTTAACTCGGGGATCTGCAGCTGTGAGGGAAGCTGGCAGTCCCACCTCTGCCTCCTCCCTGCCGAGGAAGGACAGCTCAGTGGGGATTGGGGTTTTTCTGAGCTGTCTGATGGGTGAACAGCAGCCTTCAGCGTGGCCAGAGGACACTTGGTTATTGGGAAGGGGCTTTCTGGGGACGGCAGTCCGTGCTGGGCCTTGTCCTGTATCTTCAGAAGTGTTTTTTCCTGAGTGTGCCTGAGAAGTAGCAGTCTCTTTTGAAAGCTTTATTGCGCAGAAGCAGATCCCAGCACAGTCCAAGAGCCAGTCTAGCTTCCTAAATTTGCTTTTCCTCTTTCAGTCTTCTTAGTATTTTCATCACTAGCTTAAAATTAATCAGGGCAGACAAGTCCTTGCAGCCACGAAGCGAGGTGCTGGAAGCAGTTACTGCTTTTGTGAGTGCTGTGCTGTAGCAGCCCTGTCTGTGGCATGTAGCAAAGCCCTGCAATTTGAATTTTGGGAGACCAAGGAGCTAGCTCTAGTGTTAGAAGCCTTAATCTGCAAATGGTACAGGGCTTAGAACGTGGAGTGACCTTGTTTGCCAGGCGAGGCGCCGTGCCTCAGAGCTGTGTAGTAGCTTTCTAATTCTTTTCCAAGAGTAATGACATCTCTCATCCGTGTGCTGATGACAAAATTGCCATGTTCCTAGAAAAGGGATTGTACTGTATCATGTAATCTTTTCTCTGTCTTCGCTCAGAAAGAGATTATATTTGCTTCAAAACATCATAGTAACAAGAAACTGATTCTGTGAATTTGAGAATAACATCCTCTCTCTGCTCCAAATACCCGAACCTTTTTTTTTTTTGGATTGTTATTCATTCCTTTATGCAGGGAAATCCACCGTTGCCTTTGGTCATTGCAGCTTCTTATATCTTCTGCTAGTGCTACACTTAAAGATTTTGTCATGCCAATTGAAATAAAAATTATATGCTGAATTGGAAATGCTTTATGGTCCTTACAGTGGATAAAATATGTTAATTTGTGTAAATGCTCTTCTGAGTGCAGATGCTTGCACTGAAAGCATGCTTATCTTAAAAGCTGCATGTCTTTCATTCTTTTATAGGCAGAGTTTATTTTTTTAATACGTCTGATATTTCAGAAGAGTTTTTAAAGGAGATATTGGAAGCTAAGTGAAAAAAAAAAAAACAAAAAAACAACCCCTCCTTGCTTTTCATAAATATTCATGGTTTCAGAGAAAATCTTATAACTGAATTGCTATTTTCTTTTGAGGTTTTGTGTGTTCTTCCCCTTTCCTCCCCTTTCTCCCCCCCCTTCTTTATGCTTCATTTCATTGCTATAGATTAGCAATGCTAAAGAATGCTAGGTTGGCTGTGCCATTATATGCTTGACATCAAATCTGGAATGTGAAGTGTTAGTCTGCTCACTTTTCTTACATACGTTTCATGTATCTTAATAATGTGTGATAACACACAAGTGAATTAAGCAGAGTTAAGATGGTGAACCATGCACTTGCAAGGTTTAGAGTCTAAGCCAAAGCATTTATTTGGGTGTCAGAGTTATTTAGCTTATAAATAGAAATAGATGCACATTGCCTTTGAAGTCAGCAACCACAGTATTGCATTATAGGTTAATTGTGAGGGAAAACTTAGTAAGAAACTTATTTTGGAAGTCCTGCTGTTTGAATGCTCCTTATTGGAAAAGATTTCTGTCAGAACGCACCTGTTGAATTCATATTCTGGATCCAGTGATCATTTACTTTCAGTGAGACTACAGCTTGGTTACCAGGCACAGGTATGAGAATGGACTCATTCTGATTCCAGGCAATGGCTTTTGTTTTATCAGATTCAATATTTTTTCTCATTGATGAGATGTCATCCTGGTCTTCCTGCTTTTAGTGGAGCCTCTTTTACTTGGAAGAATTGGCAGAAGCAATGCCAGGTAAAGCAGAAATAAATGTCTACTACCAAATACCGGCCTGCTAGAAAAACATGTGCAGCAAAATACGTGCATGCATTTTCCTTGCAACAAAATGTGGGCATATATAATATTATAATCATTAAATATTCATATTTTTAGGTTTTCGAGTCTACACCTGCCGTAAATCGGTGCACTATATAATACACAAAAGATGGATGGTGTAGTGTGGCAAGAGTAATGAATTTCACTTTTCCTGCTCGGAAACCCACAGAGCCTGGTACCAGCTGATCATAAATAAATGCCCAGTCAACAGCTATGTCAGTCCCTGTAAGGAGAACTTTGGGGTAGATAAATCAAATGTTGTTTAGGACATTTTTCTCAGTAAGAAAGAAATACACAAGTGCTTGCCGGATGTTATTCACTGCTGATTATTCACTGCACAGTTTTATTCCATCTCATTCACTGAATTTCAATGTATTAGACTTTTAAAATTCAGTCAAATGCTGGGGAGAGAGGGTAAGAATGGCAAAGGATGAGGATATTCAAATCTCTCTGGAGAAGCAAGTATATAAAGCTGAAAGCTGGCAGTGCACTCTAATAGCAGAGACCTGTAGTCCTTTTTCCCTGGTCAATAGCTTAGTCAAAAAGACAGCTTTGCATATATTAAAAATATACCCTTTAATAATGCATTTCTCTCGCAGAGATTTGCCCTTCTTCCCCTGTCTTTTTTGCCCCTTTTTCACCACGTGCAGTTTGCATTCGTGTAGCATGTTCCTGTTTGAGTAACACAGGCACATTTATACAGCACGCCTGCCCATGGCTTTCTTTGGGGCAGAGCAGGGATGGTCTTAAAATCCCAAATTTGCTTCTTGCTGCTCACCGTGGATTGCACTGCATTGGGAGAGTACTGTGGAGAAAGCCACAGTGGTTTAGGTTTATTTGCTGAACTTAAAGTTTTTGCTGTTGCTTCTAGAGAAGCGAAATAAACAAAAACAGAGGATATAAATCAGATAATTTCTTGCCCTTTCAGTTCTTCATTTTGTGTATGGCCACGGGGATGGAAAACCCAGTTATCTGTCTCTGGTCACATCCAGGAGTCCGATAGAAAGGGAGGTCTTGAAGAACTTGAGTGTAGGGAATAGTGAATACACAAATATAGCGTGTGTTTAGCTAAAAAAAAGTAAACTTTTTTCTATGTAATATATACTGGTCTGAAATGACAACTGATGCAAATCATTCCTAGAAGAAAATAATATTTTAAAAGTCTAGAGCATAGGCTTTGCCTCCTCTGGCCTCGTGCAGCCTGTATGCCAGTGGCACGGAATTGAATGACTGAGTCAGGAATGAAACTGAGACTCAGATTTCCTCCTGTGCTGCAGATGAGCCACATGGAGCGTAGGGCTGCTGTGGTCAAGGCTGGAGCTGCCCATACATCATGTGTGTGTTTTCTCCTGCTTCCCTTCATTAGGATTCTGTTTTGGTTTCCAGGGGTGTTAGATTTCTGCCCATTCCCATTTCTTTTGCTAGCATGTGTGGTGCTAGCAGGGAGTCTAAGGGCTGAGGAGCTTCTGAGATGAGTTACATATGCAAAACGTCACAGCAATTACGGCCCTGTCATCAACTCCTCTCTTTCAACAAATAGACCCAATTACAAAACCAAGGCGTGTAAGGAAACTGCCTCCTACTCATTTCAAGTGCTTTTGAGTGGAAAAGGTCCACCAACATTCATGTGAAACACTCCAACAGAATTGCTCTGGCTGCTTGAGCCCAGCTGTGGTGCTACCAAAGAGTTGTGGAAATAACTTTGGGAATTCTGCGGATGGTTCTCCTGGCTGCTGGAACTGTAGGTGCTGACTCGCTGAGGTGCCTGTCTGTGCCCTGGCAGATTGGAGCTCCCCTTCCTTTATTTTGGTTGCCTTTAGTGTGTATCTATGAAGAAAAGATACCACAGGTTATATGACCTAGCTCACTGTGAAAGCCAGCTCTGTGACCTCTCCTAATGCTGAATGATAATAACAACAACATCATCAATAAAAATATCAACTCCCAGTGCAAGTCTTGCATGTTACAGTGATGCTAAAGTTGACGGCACAATTAATGTCTTTCACCTGTAATACAATATGGGTTAATGTAATACTACACGGATGAGTGAAATGATTAGTTGTACTTTGTTTAAATAAAGGTTAATAGCTAAACATGAATAAGCATAAGCTGGACAGAGCCAAAGTGATAGGAGAGGTGAAATGCCTTGGCTAACCGTATTCTGGATGTATATAAAAGGAATTGTGGAAGATAATGTGGCAGTGCAAGAACAGCAGGATCCTTTCATCTTCATTAAAAATATTTAAGACCTGAATGGAGTGCAAACGAAGAAGTGTGATTTTCATTTGATAGTGGAGCAGTGGCAATGTCACTGGCAGGTAGAACCGTAAGGGATGCAATAAGAGGAATGACTTGAGTTTTTTTCTGTTTGTGTTTTTAAGATACTGCTTGCCTTTCTGGGGCACGATTCCTGAAAATACGTAATGTGGCAAGGGAATGAAGGAAAAGAGGATACAAAATGGCCTCTGGAAAAAAAAAAGTTCTAGTTTATTCTGCTTTACTGCAATAATAAACGAAAAGGAAATCATGATGTAAAATGAAAGAGCGAGGCAGACATAAGTTAATACATGTAAAGGACCTGATCCAGTTGATTTAATGTGTTTAAGAGCTCACTGTATATCCTGTTGTGTCTCAGATGAAATGCTCACTGATACGCACTAAAAGAAAATAGATGAAAGACTCGAATTTTCAAGGCAGGTATTATTGTTTTCTTTTTTTTTTTTCCTGTAAAATCTGGCTGCCAATGCATAGAGATTTCCTGTTAAGTGAAAACAGAACAAAGGGAAATGGAGATAAAATCTCTTCCACCAAACTCTACTGCATCAAAGCATATAAGGAGAAAATCTTCCTTTCACATTTGTTTAGTGAATGTTAGCGTCTGCATCTGTGAGGAGACTTTGGTCCACCAAATGGCATCGCCCTTGGTTTTTGCCAACACCTTTGCACTGTAGTTTTCAGGAGGGAGGGAAGAATTCCCCTTTGAGCAATGCCTCGCAGAGCTGTAACCAGCCCCAGGACCAAACCCGGGACTGTTACACTTGAGCCACGATCTGCCAAGGCTTGGGAGAGCTTCCCTGTGCCCCCAGAATCCTGATGATGCTGCCATCACACGTTTAACCCCTTCCTGCCACGGCCTGTGGACGAAAGGAGCAGCTGCTGCCTGCTGGCTCTCTGCTCCCAGCCTCGGAGCCGGGCTCCTCGTTGGGGACAGCGGCAGAGAGTGGTGCTCTGTGCAGGAGGCTTCCACGCCTGGGATGGCAACAGCAACGGAGCAACTGCTCTAAGCATCGAGGGATTCCATATTTAATAATGTCACCCCGTGGGCCTGTCTGCTTTCAGCATCTCAGGCTACTGAAAATCAGGAATGGTAACCTTTTTCCTTGTCAGATAATAGAACACGGTTAATATGAAAATAATTGGATATATTACATCCATGCTTTTTATTTTTTGTTTGTTTGGTTTTTTTGAAACAGAGAAGAAACCAGTGTGTTTACTGCAAATGTAACTTGAGTTACCATGGTGCTGTATTTTTTTTAGTCAGGAGTGACTTTTTTACCCAGAATCTCCACCCAGATGATCTCAGTATCTAGCTTAGATATGAGGTGACACGACTGAGAGTAAGAAAACCTTAGGCCTGGGAAAGGGAGAGGACATTTACATAAAGTAAATGAAGGTCTTTGATTGCACTCAGTTACACAAGATAATGGGTTAGTGTGGTCATTTCTTTGGGGAAGGTTTTTATTTTTTGTTTATGAATAGATTTAAGAAGCAGAAGACTAATGCTATGGCTCAAACTGTTCAAACTGAAAGGGCGGATTTGGCCTAATACAGTTTGATAGAAGCATCTAGGAAAATGATTCAAAAGGCTTTTTCTGAATTCCTTTGATCATGTAGCTTTCAAAGCATAATCAGACTGCTCTTTGGTTCTAAAGTAGGGCATTATCAAAGAACATGTGCTGCATAACATCTTGCCTCTCTGTAGCCAACCAAGTGCATCACTTAGCCTTTCCTTGGAAGGATGTGGCACAAGCCTGTACGCTTTGTCTGCGCTTCTCTCGTTTGTTTTCTGCACCTTTCATGTGCTGTATTAATAGAAGGAGAGGAGCCTCGGCACGCTTGCGGCGCTGCCTTTGGGAATGCCGTTCCAGCAGGCAGAGAGGCAGTGCCACCTGTGTGGAGCAGTACACCAGCAGCTAGGCTTCAGCTGCCTTTTGCATGTCCTCGTGTCTGCAGCTTCCCTCCACGGGCTCTTTTCCTGAGTGCTGCTGCTCATCCACGTCTCGGTGACACAGCTTCCTTTGTCTCGCTGTCCCCTGGGCTGGCTCCAGCCCCTTGGGACCAGAGGTGTGTGAGCTCCTGATCAGGCAGCCAGGCTGGTGGTACTGCTCAGTGTGCAGCTGGAAATCACAGCCCTCAGCAGTAACGACCTGCGTGTCTCGGGTGTTTAATTCATGCAGTAAATAGACAGCTTTGCTGTGCTTGCTTCAGTTTGGTCGACTTACCACATGAAAGGGATTCCTTACACTCCTGAGGTCCCGTGGGCATCGATCCACAGTCTTTATCTGTGCACACAGTCTCTCTGAGAGAGCACCAGCTTTGTAAAGCTTGTCCTTTGGTATGATCCAGACTAGCAGGTATGTTTGTGTTCTTGGTGGACGTGTTTGTCTGATTGCCTGGGTGAGATAGTAGGTTTGTAGATAGAGTCTGTATCCAAGCATGTTTGCCAGAGGTAGCTGGCTGATCCTGCCTGTCTCCAGAGTAAATGACTAGCTTTTCATTTATTTTCAGCAACAAGGAATTTGGGGTTTCTGAAATGGTACATTGGGCTCAACTTTGGAACTAGTCCAATTCAAGTTTTTTAGTTTGTTAGAGCTGGTGTGCAAATGGATGGCCCAGAGATGGGTGATTCAGGAAGTGTAGCAGTTATTTAGATTAGAAAATCGGGGACCACTGTGATGGGAATATTTTGGCAGATTTCCACAAACACAAAGAAGCATTATTTATCCTAAACTGCTATGCTATCATTTCAACATCTAAAACCAAGCGTGAATCCTACAGATTAGCCAAGCCTTAGCCGTACAGTACCAAACACCTGATGCTGTACTGGGGGGCTCTGCTGGCTGCAAACTGTGACGGGCCCTCATCCCTGAGGCTCAGCTGGCTCAGCACCAGAAGGGCCAGTGGGTGACACCTTTCTTCCCAGCTTCCACCTGCATTTATACACACTTATTCTACAACATTCTGTACCACTCTCATGCAAAGGATGGCGTTCTTTTTCCGTGGCCAGAGCTGGTCTGTCGCAGTGCGCCCAGAGAGCTGTCGCCAGACAGGCCTCGTCCATTCTGACCCCTTCACAGGCATGTTACCTGTTTGCAGACTGCCTCATAAGCTGTCATGTTTCTTCAGGGTGTTGCAGTCTTTGTATGACTTGTGACTGGGTATGATTACCTTTGCCTTATTACTTTTTTTTCAACTCTGCCAAGCACAGACACTACCACGTATCTCAGTTCCTACCCTATGACATGCCCTCCTGAGGTATTTGTGGGGCAGAGGGCAAATGAGATGTGTTCCACAAATAGTCCTTATGCTGCAGTGGAATGGGGATGGCCCTGAAATTACATCCACCTCACATCACCTCCATCAGATAGCAGTGCAAAGGAATTTAGCTGCAGCGTCAGATCCTTTCTAATTGAAGGGATATCACTTGGGACTCTTTTCCTTGAAGACTGCCCACACATTTTCTTTGAGATTCCATCATGAGATCCTTTAGTGAGGAGACACCCATTGAGTTGCTGAGCAGATGCCTTTGTAATCTATTTGTCTGTCTAAAGTCATCAAAGGTGAGGACTTCTATATGAAAAAAAAAAGCCCCAAACAACTCACCTGTGTTAATTTTGCATTACTTGTCTTCCTAGATTAAAACATGACAATTTTCTGGATGGCCAAGACAAGTCCATGCCAACCTTGACTTACTCGGACTACCAAGCATAATAAAAGACATGAGGTGGAGTTTTTCTTTTTTTTTCCCCAAGTGTACATACCTATTTATGCAAAAGAATTTTGTCACTCTAAGGGTGACACCTTGACTTGACTCGGTTGAAGAGATCCCCTCCCAAGTATTGATCCCTGAGCGTGGCTTGTGGGCAAGGAATGGAGCAGGCCAGAGTCCTGTCCAAGTCTCTGAAGGAAAGGGAAACCCTGCACCACCTGTCTTCCACTCAACAAAGTGCAGCTCAGGTTTCATCAAAGCTGTGGGGAAATCCTGGCGTTTCTGCTTTATGGTTTCAATGAAATGAAAAAAAAAATCTTTTGTAAAAGCAACCTTTTATCTTATTTGGCAGATGTGGCCACGTTCTGCCACCAGGTTTCCCAGATGTAGTTTATGTAATCACATGGTGCAACTCCTTGTTAAAAGAGGCAGATATTATGTATGTGTCAACATACAACTTGCATATATTAGAACGAAGAAGATCTTCCCACGTGTGGACTTCTCCCTTCTCTGGGGCTCTGGCACGAGAAGAGCAGGAGTGTCAGGATTCAGAACACATTGTTGCAATCTTACTGCAAAACACACAGTTTTTTCTTATTTTTTTCTCTCTTTTAGGGTAATAATATCTTCTGAGCAGTGAAGTAGTGTATTAGTAGCGCACACAATTCTGCTATCCTGCCTTGCTTGGCACCAAGTCTTCTGAAATGTGGCAGGGCTTTAGAGAAAGACCTCCTGTCACTCTCTGGATAGACAGCCCTATCTGCTGAAACATAAAGCTTCTCGGATGTTATTAAATATTTCAAAGTGAAGTATTGTGTGAATCAGAAACTGACATTTTCCCAAGAGAGACAGAATTTCTGAGAATTGAGAGAGTTTTCTGAGACAGGGTTCATCTTCCGTGAATTGGATGCACTGCTGTAAATTTGGTGTCTCCCTAATCAGCTCTGGATATGAACTTCCATGGAGCTTACCCTCTACGATGGTTTTTTTTTCACAGGTTCACAGCTTCACAGGGGCTGTGCTAGGCCGAGTCTTGAAGCCAGTGTGTGTTATCCCATAAATACTTCCTTTGCTTTGTAAGGAAATCTCCCGTGCTCAGCGTTTGCATGTCATTACCTCGCTCACAGCTGTTGATGAGCAGTGCTGCTGTCTCAGCTCTGGGAACAAACAGGTTTGGGCATGCATGTGAATGACATGGTTTGTTCCTGTCTGTTTTGCAAGCCGGAATTGTGGAAGTATCTCCATTCTCAGCTTGAGCGTTATTCTCAGTAGCAAGCCTTCTTTTCCCAGGCAGATTGTTGAAACGTGCTAATGAGCCTCCAAAGAATATAAAAGTAGGGCTGCGGTGGTTGCACGTTTTCTAGTTCAAAAGCTACTTCTGGTGGCAGAGCCAGGTACAGCACGCTGGTGCCATCTGAGAGGGTTTGCTGTGCCCTTTGCCTGCCCACACCCAGAGTGCACACCTAGTTTGATGCTGGCTGGGACCCGGCTATTAAAATATCTGGCCTGAGGTGCTTTTTTGATGCACACTCGTTTTCTTCCCGTACTAAACCAATGCTAGCAGCTTCTTCCGCAGCAAACTGGAAAGCAGGAGTATGTATGTGGCATGCTGCTCAGTGATAATCTTATTTCCAGACTAAGCAGCATTACTTTACGAAGTTAGTCTATGCCATAGCAGCTTCTGTCCATACCTGTAAGCTATGCGTGCATTTGTTCAATTTTGTTCTATGAGAAGGTGATCCTTGCAGCCTCGCAGGCATCCTCCACAGTTTTGGATTGGGGGAAAGAGGCGTGTTCCTCCGGCAGAGCTCTTCTCTCCCGAGCCACCGGCGTTGTCTCCGGCCTGGAGGGATCCCTGCCGGGCTGTCTGGTGTCCTCAGGACACGAGCAGCCTTGAGTGGCTCTGAACCTCGCGCCTCAGTAGCAGGTGGGGCTTGCCTGATGGCTCCTGCCTTTTCTGGGCCCCCATACTGTGGGGCCATTCCCAACACGATGCCTTCACTCCTCTCTGGCCCCCACTAGGCAGCAGGGGTGTTCAAATTAAGGTTTCAAAGCTGGGCACTCACTTTTTCTTTTTTTTTCTTTTTTTTTTTCTTTTTTCTCCTCCTGTGTCTGTAATCTTAGCTTAATCACAAAGTAATTAACGTGCATGCTTCCACTAGTACACTCCTGGCTGTGCACAAGCATGTAAATACTTGGCTCTGTAAAGCTGAGGGCTTTGAAACATTTTGCCAGGTTCCTAAATGGAAAATAGCTAGGTGATTGTAATGGCAATAAACTGTGTCAGTGGAGCTTAATTCTTTAGCATTTTACTCCGTTTTGTGAAAAGAAAGTTTCCGGTGGACAATACTTGCATTTTTGATTACAGTTTTTTCCAGAAATGTTAAGGCCAGCTTAAAATGTTCCATAAAGTTGAAGACCCAGTGGGTGTCTTTCCATGGTTTCACAGGAAACCTTGATGACTTCAGTTTTTGTTGTTTTTGTAGCGCTCTGTGGTTTATTTTTGCAATGTACCTGTCATTTGGGGCTCTTTCTCAGCTTTGGTAGGCAAAGAAAAAGAAATCACAGCTTCATTCAATTGGCAACGTGGCTCTTATTCTGTCACCTATTTGAAGTGTGAAACCATTTTTGGTAGAAAAAGTCATGCTTAAATATTTCTTAAAAAACATTGAGCTTCACCTATGAATATTATGAGTAGGTGGCATTAACCAAAGCAGTACCACATGCTGCTACACTGTGGTCTTTTAAAAACAAGGTACATTCTTTTTTTCACTGATTGAGATGGGTTTACCTGAATTTCAGTAACTCTGCTGACTTGTAAGGTTGTGTTCAGAGTCATTTATAAATATTGTTTATACAATGCTCTCTCCTCACTCAGACAGGGAGCAGCGAGTGCTTGGTAATTGTGCTTGTCCCAGGGAAGTCTGTCCAGGTGAATCCAGTTCACTGGAGCATCCCATGGCAAGAGAACACGTGGACAGAAGTCAGGAGACAGCAGCTTCAGAGGTTGCTATCAGGAGTTTTATCTCAACCTCTCCATGCTGTGGTGGCCCTTCTCCCCACCACTCCCGCTCTTGGCTGTTCTTCACAGCATCCTTTGAGCTGAGTTAGCAGCCGGAGGGGTCAGAGCACAACCTCTGAGTGTGTGTGCAAGGCTGCTGCTCCCTGGGACGAGGTGGAGCTGCGCTCACCTGCTCACCTGTGCTCCAGTTCCCATTTGCTGTCCACGGAGGAACACTTCTGCTAAGTGCATTCATTAGGGATTTGTGTTTGGCTTCCTTGGGTCCCTGGGATATCATTAATTATTGATCTCTACAAGGGCCCTGAAGAGCTCAGGAAAGTGAATTGGTTTTAAACGTCCACACAAAATGCATTCTTTGTTTTGTTAGCCATTTTAATTGAATAGGAATGGTTTTTTTTTGGGAGGGTCTCCTGTTATCTCTGCCACTGTTCTCCAGAAGTGAAGAGAGAGAAAGAGAAGTGTCCTTGCAGGAGCTGAGTGCTTCCTCTAGTGCAAATTAGATTAATTAGTATCTTGTGAATAAAACACAGCGAGTGCCTCGTGAAAACACTGCTCTAACCTGACGCGAACGTACCATGTGTTTCAGTCAGGAGTGTGAAAAACTATCAGAGGTCCAACGTAAACTTTGGATCCGTGGCAGGGTAAAGTGCAGCATGTAAATGAAAGCAGAATTCTTTCCAGGGATGGCAGTGTTTCTGTATTCCAGATTAATCCAATTTATTACTATGACATTTCCTGTTAAGAGTATCTTCCAACCATCTGTAATGTTCAGAGAAGTTAGTTCTGAGTGATTTTGTCTGTCTATGCAATGGCATTATAAAATATCTCTCCAAAACTTCTGACTTTGGAGTACGTGCATTCTCCAGTCAAAGTGCAGCAGCTTGAAAAAGAAGTGTGATGTTATTAGGTCTAATTGTGTGTAATTTTAAAAGCTGTTTGACATCTAAGGAGGGATAAATGTTTTCACACTTCCAGCGTTCAAACACGGCACACTCTCCTCACACCAATTACACTGCTGTATCCTGTGATGTGACCTTCTCTTTAGTTTTCAAGCTTCTCCTTTTTATTAATTTATATCCTCGATATTAAGTAGATACTCTGCTTAAAGATTTGTAAAGAATTGGGTTGTTCTGCATTTGTACTTTTTTTGCTATAAGTTAATTAAGGTAAAGATGGTTTTGGAATTAATGTGCCCTAACATACTCCTTGAACCTAAAATTCAAATTAGATTCACATCTATACAGAATAATACTGGGAGAAGAAAAATTTCAAAGCATGTATCCCATTGTGGTTAACTTACTGTTTATTGTACAAATTACCCTTATGCTCCAGATCATTTAGTGCTGGGTTTTACTGCAGAAAAGCTTGGAATTTCCTCCTGTGTTCCAAGGAACCAGCATTTATTTGCTTTTGAATGCAAGTAGGATCTCTCTTCCTCAGATTTTCATATCTGATCCAAGAATTTGTATTTTAATATCTACATAATAACATTTCTGTTTAGATTTGTATCTCTTCTAAATAGAATAAAGAATAAGGATATGGTTTTAGCATGTTTTACATATGCTATGAATACTTTAAGAAAGGAAGAAAGAATGTCAGTTAAAAAAAAAAAAAACAAACCTCAAAACAACAAAGGGGTCATGCAAAAATTTTGCAGTGAAATGTAGGAGTCGTAAGTTGTTGAATCTGGGTATTGAGCCTCCGAGGTTTACTTTTCTTAGTCCCTCAAATGAATATTTTAATTCTCAGTCACAACCAGCAGCTTTCAAGGAATGCTCACTCGCATTTTGGCATAACAAGCTCCACGGGTCCTTCAGGAATAATGATTTTCTGAATGGTGTTTTCTCAGTTGCACTCTTCACCAATTGCTTTCTCTTTGGAGCGGGCAGGTGAAATGGAGCTAAGGAAGCAGAAGTGACTGAACGCCGCTGCTGGCTATGGCTGCAGCAGGGAGGGATTTTTAGGAAACAGATGGCTGTCTGCCAGCAGTGGAAGAAAAGCCCTTCACTGGAGAGCTTAAAGAACACCTCCCGACTCTGATTGCAGTGCAGGGTGAAAGAGGGGCAGAGCTGTCCTGTGCCATGGGTGGGAAAAGCCAAACTGCCAGGGAATGAGAGCCAAAAATCTGGAGAATGCGTGTCGGGTACGTAGAGAAGCCTAGATGGAGTTCTGGGTTTGTACGTGTTAGAAGACAGTCTGAATGAAATAAACATACAGGCAGAGAGCTAAATGCAGGAATACAAAGTATTGATATGATTTACTTAGTTAAAAATTCACCCTCAGTGGCAGGGTTCAGATGGGAACCTAGACAAGTGAGGCAGCGTTGATCAAAAGGCAGGGAAGGAAGCCAGACAGAGATTGTCACATTTTCAGCGGAAAATAAGAAGAGGAAATGGTGTAGGAGAGAGGATGGAGCGATGAATGCAGCAATACCAAAAGGGAAGGCATTTCTCCAGTACTAATATTGATGAAAAGGGCAGGGTAGGCAGTGAAGCCTCTGGAAGAATATCGAGTTCTGCTAGTGAACAGCAAAAAATACTCCTTGTGCTTTAGAGGAGCCCAGCAATTTTCCTTATAAGCCTCTTCTTCAAAAGTGAAACTGAAGAAAGGTGAAAAGGCTCCAGCCTTTTGAGAGTAGCAGAAAGCAGCTCGTTCTGGAGTGTATCCAAAACCCATCAGTTCAGGTATGTGGTGGGAGGGCAGGGGCTGAGAGGAATCTGTCCAGCTCTGCAGGAGGAGGGGAAAGCAGGAAGGAAGAGACACGGAATGCTTGTGATGGAAAATGCCCACATTGCTTAGGGCTACCTGCAGCCTTAGGTTTGTCAGTCATGACACCAAGTTTGTCTTCAACAAACACTAGATGGAAACCTTAACTGTTTTTGAAGAATAAAAACACATAGCAGCACGATTCTGTCAAACTGTAAAATAAATACTGATTTCCAGAGAGACTGAAGAGTATATTTTTTTTTAAAGAAGGCACCCCTGGAAAAGATGGGCACTGCACATGAATGCTGTGAGTGGCATAACTTGCATGACCAAACATGCAGTCTCAGAAATGCAAGTTAAAAGCTGCACAGCTATGAGTTGGAGAAAATCTCAAAATACTCCATCTTCATTTTGAAGACCTAAAGCAGAAAGGATGTTCCCTTCTTTTTTTCTTTAAAGGAGAGAAGTCTTTTGGTCCTCATGACAGAAATGTCAGCGTTGTAATAATAAACCACTGACAAACAAATGGGACTTGCCATGGATTTCAGGGGAGCACAAGAAATATTGTCTGCGTAGTTATTTGCTGAAGCAGATATTAAGTGATCCATTTCTCCTGCTGTTTTCCAGGTGACATTTTAATGCTAGCCTGTGACAGCTGCATACTTTAAAAAATAATAATAAAAGCAGTCCTGGTAATGTATGAAAAAAAATATGGAAGCGATTTATTTAGACCACACAAGTATAAAAACCATCCTGGTTAACAAGAACACTAATTTAAGTGGCACCAGTTGGAGTTCAGAGAATATAAAAAGGATGTTCTTATTTGGTAGCCTGTGCACTAAAACACAATACTTAATAATGCCTCTTTCAAACAAAAAAACTTAATGAGAAAAGCTTGTACATCCCCAATCGGTCTTTTTAGGAATGTGCCTGCTTTCACACTCCATTTTCTTGTTAGACACATGGATTTCAGTAATTTTCACATCACCAAAATGCTGCATCAGATGTAAGTATTAAATATTTTCCTCTTAAAGAAGTTTAGTTGCCAAAAGGCAAGTAGAAAAGAAATAGGAAAGACCTTAAATAGCTGCTTGAGATTCATTTATGCAGCACTGAGAAGCCACATAGAAAGTCTAGAAAGAAATTATTTAGAATCCCATAAAAATAAGTAAGATTTGCTGTTATAAGAAAATTGTTCTTATATAATGCTCATTCCACAGTCCATTTGATACCATTTCAGCACTGTGCTATCTTAGCTTCATTATTTCATGGTTAAGGGGGCTCTCAGGCTAAGCCCAGTAAAGGATGGGTGTGTCTGTACTCATCTGTAGGAGCAGTAGATTGGAATGTATCAAATTCCCAGGCCATCCTGCAAAGGGACACTTACATTCCTTTTTTTTTCTTCTTCTTTTTTTTTTTTCTTTTTTTCCTTCTGTCCCTAGCACTTAGAGAGGCATGTTATGTCTTGCACGAGACAGTTTTGCTGTAATAGATTTTATGTTTCATTTAACCAACTGGTTTCTGGCCCGGAGCGAGGCAGAATAAAGGTGATTTTTAAAGAAGTTTTAAGTGTGTGCACAGAGAGCCTGTCAGTGGGACAGGGCCAGTTCCCATCCCTGCCCGAGACACAGATTCTCAGCAGGGCAGGGTCTGTGCTTTCCCACGTGGAGCCCACTGAGCTTTATTCAGGAGCCAAGGGTGTGGAGCAGGATGGCTCCAGCAGAAATCCCAGCTTTAGGGAAAGAGGATGGGGCTTTGTGGGGGCCCCAGTTTGGAAGGATACAGGGATAAGCAAACAGAAACTGAAGTAGTTCTCTCTTCTGTTAGTCAGTTTTGAATTCTGGCTTTGTTTGTGTGGGATTTTGGGTTTGTTTGGTTGGTTTTGCTTGTTTGGGTTTTTGTGTTCTTGTTTTGGGTGGCTGTCATAGAGATTTTTCCAATTTCTTAGTCAATTCCTTTTACCCTTCCTCTGACTTCTCTTCAGGAATAGCACATGTACTGTGCTTATGGCAGCAAGAATGGGATCTTTTTTTCAACAGGGTCTCTGTTAGCCCTCTACCCATTTTCCAGAGATTATTAAATTCTCCCCTTTCTGGATTCACTTGTTTCCAATGCTCTATACATTAGGAGTTTTTGCTTTCCTCTAAAAACTAATTTCAGACATTGAAGCCAGCAGATACCCTATTTCCCAACGGTATAGCAGGAGAGATTAAAAAGAAAACAAACCAGTGCATTGCTGAGGGACCAACGTGCTCTTACCTAACTAATCAGTATTCAGCCATTAATCCTGTTCTTTCCCAGAAAGCAAAATCTCTCCCTTCAAGGTTGCAGTTCCGAACCGTTCGCATACCCAGATGGCTTATGGGCATTATCATGACTTGTGAATTGAATTAGTCTTCGTGTGGAGCTCCATTTTTCTTGTGTGCCGAGCTGTATTTGCATAACTTACGGCCAGGGTGCTCCGAGAACAAGCTTCCCTCGCAGCCCTCCCCTTTTTCTTTTCCTGTGGCATTGCAGTGGCCAGCAGTGCCTGAGAACAATAACACTATTTCAGATGCCTGACAGGCTTTCACTGCTTTGTACCCGATATGGACTTCTCCTCCAAAGCCAGGTTTTCATCATCGGTGCTCGGCGTCGCCGATGGGCTGTCAGCGGGAGAAGAGAGAGTTCAACGTGGTCGTGATGAATGAATTTGGAAAGGCACGGTGCTGCCTTTGGAGGTTTGGAGGCAGCACTGCCTGGGTAAATACACTATGGACGCCAGCATTTTACATGCTACAGTAATCAATGCTGATGCTCCATCTTTATCTCTATTACACACGCTGACGTCTGCCATGAGCATTAAATTTGCTTGCTGAAAAAGAGCTTTTTTTTCCAGCCCCCTTTATGGTGCACGTTCTGTAATGAGTCTTCCTCCATGTTAGCCACATTTATTAATGGCTCCAGCAGAATTTTTTTTCGCGTCTACCAATTTGGAAATTTAACATGTTCACCTGCAGGCCGTTGTAATTCAGGTCACTGCAGGGGAATGGAAGCTCAGCATTTGCAAATAGGCTCTATTTCACAGCCCGTGATGGATGTGGGCATAGATTCCCTGCACACCGAGTGGGGTGCACATAAAAGCAAGCATTCTGTCTCGCTCTGAACGTGATGAATGCGAGACTTGAATGCCTGGGTGTTGCAAGCACGCAGTGCCTGAATGGACAGGTAGAGTGTATCCACACTTCTGATCTCTGCTGCATACCTATCCACACCAGTCATTTTCTCTGGTGCCTGCTGAGGGCCAGATTGCAAGTCTCATACAGGGGGAATTCAGAGGGAATCTAAAACCCAGGATTTGTGGGCCACTAATTGAGACAACACTGGAAGTATCAAGGAGCAGCTGTTCCCTAACCTAACATGCTCTAAAAAGAGAAAAGCCAAGGAATTTTTTTCCTTTCATGACTTGGGGAGCCTTTGGTGTTAAGGAGTACGAATGGGATGTTTGTTGGGGTTCAGAGTTCCTTTCCTGAAAGGCCCCAGCTGTCAGTAGCTGCCTGGCAGGGATGCAGGATACCTGCTCTGCTTTTCCCTGCTGGAGCTCCCTGGACCATCGCTGCCTGCTCGTGCTCCGAGTTCCTGCAGCTCGCACTCCTCCCTGGGCAAAAACACCAGTGGAGCCACTCTGGGGGGAGAGGACCCTCGCTGACGTGAGGCTGTGTGATCTGGGGGGCAGAACAAAGGGCTGCTTTCCTCGCTGCTGGCCTGGGCTTCTTCCCTGGCCTTCTCAGAGTTGCACAAGCCGGGCTTTTTGTGTCTGGAGAAAGCTGGGCGCTTGAAGTTTCCTCTGGAAAGAAGGAAAATGTAGGAACTCAGAGAAAAGCGTGCTGGTTTTAACTTAGGAAAATAAATGGAGATTATGGGGCTATTTGGGAATAGAAGACTGATCTAGAATCAATATCCAAAGCTTTTGAGAAGGAGCTTTAATTACTGTCAAAATCCAGGCTGGAGCAGAAAGACTAGTACTGAAAGGAAGAGTAAGCAGGGAATGGCTGGCTTCGAAGAAGCCGAATCTGTCCAGTTTGCCAAGAATTATTTGATATGCTCTGGTCCCAAGCCATCCTGAGGGCTTTCACTCTGTCCCTGTGCATGCTTTTTCCAGCCAGTCATCAAGACTCTTTTTAAAGGTAAAACCAGCCAGGACAGAAGAGTAACATCAGTGTGGAGCTGGAAGAACAAAAGAGTAAAAGATAATTGATTCAGAAGAGAAAAGGGACTTGCAGAAGCTTAGCTGCTCTGAAACAGAATCTCAATTTTATTACACAGAGTAAATTTCAATTCTCAGTGACAGACCTCTGCTTCTCTTCTGACTTGAGTTTCTCCCGTCATTCTGACAAAACAGCAAAAAATTACTTTTTAGGCCCTCAGGGGGTGATGGGGAGCTGTTGGGATTGACGGTGTTGATTAATAGAGTATGAACTGTCAAATCTGAAAGGCAGCTATCCCGAGATGCCAGGATCGTGCCTGTGCCGCGCGGTACGAGCGCGCGCGAGCTGCTCGAGGTGTTTATTGTGACACTGACAGCCTTGCCAGGCGTGCGCTGCACTCGAGCGCTTTCAGGTGGCAGCAGGCTTCAGGCCGCTCCTGGCAAAGCGTCCGAAGGTGCCGTGCCCTCAGCAGCCAGCTGAAACGGGTCCGTCCCGGGCTGTGCCAGCTGTCTGGACACACCTGCTGCCTGCCTCCTCTCCCTCCTGCCCTCACAGCGCCTTGCTCGGTGTCCCGCCGCTCTTCACGCAGCTCTCCGGAAGGACTGGCTGCGTTCTCGGTGTCCCCTCGCTCTAGGAGCAGCGGAGGCCGTTCTGAATTTGAACTGTGCCTCAGGGAAAAGGCTTGGAAACATCAGCAGGTGTTTTTCAGGAGAGCAGCAAAGTTCTGAGTAGGGTCCACTTTGCCGGGCAAGTGCACGGGGATGAGAAAGCCAGGGAATATTTCTGTCTGTCCTCTTCAGATTTATGTAACCTGGTGCTAGTTGTCTGACTTGTACCGTGCCTGTGCAAGAAGGATAAGTGCTGCTGAGCTGTCCCCAATTATTTATCCTTTTCTTTTTTTTTTTTTTTTTTCCTCAGTGGACAATGAAAACACAGAGTGTTTTTCCCATTGATTTCTTCTCTGGCAGTCTGATGGTGCAGTAAGTGTCATACTTGTGACATTCAGTCTAAACTTCAGAGATGCAGCAGGTCCTGTTAAGCAGAAAAAGAGACTTTGGGGCCTTGAAGGACTCCAGACTAAATATTCATCCCTTTCCTTGATGAGCTGAAGCAGGAGTGTAGCTACGTTTGACTTTGGGACTAACCTAAGTGTCTGTAACTCTTAAGAAAATAAAAAACAAACCCAGAACTAGAAAACCCCCTCACTGTTTCCACTGTCAGCTTTCTGTACATAAAGGGCTGAAAAGCATATTCAGGAAAGAGAATTTCACTTAAAAATGTAGCACGGATTCTTGCCCTGAGAAATGAAAGGTTTATTTCTCTTATACAAAGAAGAAAGTAATATAAATATTTAGGGTATTTTTGCTTTTCAAAAAGAATAAGAATTGATTTTGCAGACAGCACACATTTGTGTTATGCTTTAGTCTGTGTTTATAAAAAGCACATGCTATTGGTAGTAACTGAAGTAGAAAGAGATCTGTGGAGCTTTGTTTGGTAAAAAGCTCTTCAGTAGAAGTGTTTAAGGATTATACACTTACATTTGCGTAACTCTCTCGGTATTTTCTGAGGTGCTTTAAATTTTCAGTGTAAAAGAGACATTTGAATTATTTGGGTTTAACTGCATTTGCCTAGAGGCCTATGGAAACAAGTTTGTTGAACGCTTCCCAGAGCAAAACACGATCCAGGAACAGTTCCTCTCTTCAGCAGGAATTCAAATAACTGCAGATTTGTCCATAGAGATCTGCAGCTGTAAATGACTGTCACTATTAGGAAATATGTAACTCATAGCTTGCTGTTCATGGTAAAGTTAGAAGTTGACAGTCCAGACTCTGAGATGTGGTGTGACTTTTAAATAGAGTGCAACAAGAGGAGAGGCTACAGAGGTTTAGTGGGTGAAGAAACATTAGTCCTTTGGCTGGACAACTTAAATACATACCCTAAGCATATTATATATTTTTAATAACTTACAGGTGGTGGTGGGGGGGGAGGGGCAGGCTTTATGTTTACTTTTTTCATCTTTTACTTGGAAGTATTTAAAATACTTTTTTTTAATGTACCCTAAATCAGACCAAAGCAAACAAACAAACACCTCTGTTACTAAAATCTCTTCCCTCCTGACACACGCAGATCAGGGAAGAGAGAAGTAGATTTTTGCATGATTTCCAGGAATGCTTGAGCCCCAGCAGCCATCGTGCCCTTTCTCTCTGCTCCTGAAGCTTTCAGGCTGCTTCCTGACAGCCGTGGCAGCTTGTGCTTTGCACACACACACATTTTGATAAGAGGGAGAATTACAAAAGTGGAGAAGATTAATTTTGCCTTGAGTGACCTTGGGCTCCTAATTGCTGGCTAGTGAAGAAACACCCCTTTGAAGTACAAGAGCCTGGGACTGCACAAGTGGGAAAACAATCTCTTGGATATTTTTCATTGCAGAAGTGGATCTGTAAATGATAATCAGAGAGCAGGCTATTCAAGAGTTTCTTCTCCCCTTGTCCTTTTCAATGCTTCCCATTCTTGTGCCACATTCCTTGTGCCCGCTGTGGCATTTGGAGATGAATGCCATCTCATATGGTGACAATGAGGCCAATTCAGTGCCCTTCTGTAGGACACTGGGCTGTATGTCCAGCTACACGTAAGGGATTAATTAAATAGCTGTGAATAGCATACTTGAGACAGAAAGGTCGCTGTCACCACTTGGTGTGCTTATGCTAACCCGTTATGTTAGGAGAATAAAATGATGCATTAGGCGTAATTAAAGGTGAATTCGAGATGCTTCAAAGCAGAACAGATATTGTCACTTAATTGACTCGCTTGTGTGTTGTGTAAATGGTTCTTCAGACTTTGTTAGTAGTGGGCAAGTCTTGTATTTTTATAAGGTATTTATTCTCTTAGCAGCCTTATTCAGTCTTCTTGTCAGCTTGCCATCCTTCGGTAGCATAATTGCATTTATAACTAAGTTATTATATCTGTCTTGGGTATCAACTGCTACCTGCTCTAAAAAAAGAAAGCACGTATTTGGAAAAACACCCTGGCTGAAACCCTTTTTGGAAGGATGTCTTCTCTCTGTTGCTGCTGTTTTGTAATGAAAGATGGGCATAAGAGGGGCAAAGAAAAGAGAGAGATGAGTACAAACTCTGCACACTGCTGATGTCAGGCCTGCGGCTGTGCTGATATGGATCAGGCTGTGATGGATGCCCCCTTCCTTGCTCCTGGATGGAGCTCAGGGCCAGCAGAGCTGGGACAGTGGCACTGCTTGTTGCCCTGCTCTGCCCTGAGCTCGCTGCGAGCGCCAGCGATCTGCCCTGCCTGCTCTGCCCCACAGCTGTGCCCTTCCCTGGCTCCTACCAGCCTCGGTGCAGAGGTGAAATCCCAGAGCTCTGCGCCAGGAGAGGAAAGCCCATCCCATCAGATCCCTTCTCTGTGCCCAGGGTGGGCTCTCCCTCCTCATCCTCATGGGCTGCAAGCTGCACTCCCCTGGACACCGGCTCCTGGTGCAGCCCGCCTGCTTTCCCTCTGCTTATTGCTGATATAAATTGAACACCACTGTGCTGGGCACCGTGGGAGTGGATAATAAATGGCAGTCGTTGTCAGAAAGAGTTACCAGTTGGGATTGTTTTGTGGTAAGTGATGAGGCAATAGGCTGCTAATGCACAAATTGCTCAGGCACAGGGGAAATACTTAAGTACTGCTGTCATGATGTTTTCTATGCTTAATTTGCTGGCATTATTATGTCATACTGGTGAGTTCATCACCCTCTCATATTGCTCTGTGTTCATAATGACCAGTATAATTTAATTTGTGTACCGTTCTTTGAAATGATTCTGTATTCGCAGTGTATTCTAAAAAAGAAAATACAGAGGGCAGAAATGCTGACAATTGTTTGGGAAGGTTGTTTGCCTCGGTTTTCAGTAATGGCAGATGAAGGCATTTATTACTTGTATTCTGCTGGCTTTTCCTCGCAGCCAGAGGTCATCACTTCAGTCCTGTAGGGTAAGGCTTTAATTGCACTCATCATACATGGCAGGGGATTGGCTAGGACGGCCTCTGAGGATCAAAAGTGTTTATGTGAGTGTGAAGGAGTCGTTGGGTGATCTGCCAGAGCGCTCTTGTTGAGAGGGGAGGTGTTGCTGTCACGCTGAAGCAGCACTCGGGTAAAGAGCTTTTCTGTGCGCTCACCTGGGATGCGCCAAGGCTCGGGACACCTGCCCCTCCCACCCCGACCCTTCTGCTGCCTTATTCAACATCTGCATCCCGGTCCCTGGGGCCCTGCTAACATTCCCCCTCAGCACGTTTCATCGCCAGAGCTGCTTTTGGACTTTATTTTGTGGCTTTCCCTTGGGCATGTCTCCTCCAGTGCACAGTAATGGTAACTCTTCTGCTGAAACAGGGGCCCCGTGTATAGAGGATGCCACATCCATCATCTTCTGGAACTCCATCACTTACCCGAAAGCATAGCTTCAGTTAAGGCAAACTGATAATGCATTCAGAAAGTACCAGAAAAATGCATTCTTAAAAAAGAAAAAAAAAATATAGGAAAACAGCATTTGGTATTAAACAGTTGCAAACTTTATAAATGTGAACTTCTTTTATTGAATCCTGCTGACAGACAAGTTACTTAAATCTTTATATGTAGAAATTATTTATAGGAAGGTTCTGCAAGAGTGAGAAGTCAGGCTCGTGCATCGCCAGCAGAGCCTTGCTGGAAAAATATTATTTCATTTATGAATTTATACTGCGTCTCTGATGCATCATGTAAAATTAACTTTTATCTCTAGACAAGATCTAAAACGTTTCCAGCAGTTCACTTGAAAGAAAAGGGGAAAAAAGAACTGTGTGTTAACTAAGAAGACGACATCTTGCCTGAGGCAGTCTGCTTTTCTCCTGGCTCTGGGAGGAATTCCCTGTCTCCTAAAGGGCTGATTCTTTGTAAGCGTTTTGTTTTCTTTCTTTTTCTCTAAAAAACGTGTAGCTGTGGTCTTCTCAGATATTTTATGAGTCCCAGTTGCCAAAAGGAGACAAAAATAAAGAATAAAAGTAGCCCATATTCCTGGATAAGGTGAATCATCTGTTAGCCTGCCTCATCTTGGGCTCAAGTGCGGTGTTTGATCCGCCTGGCTCTGGGGGGAGTTCTGATCCTGGAACGACTGGAATCCATGAGAGCAGATTGATCTGGGCTGAGAATGTGGGAGCTGGTGTCTCTCAAGGGCTCCTCCCTGGAGAGTGAGGCTGGAGCGCTGTTCCACCGCCGAGGTTGGGCTCCACGGGAGGAAGAACCCCACCCCTGTGTGCCCCAGACCAGGGCATCATGCTCCCAGCTCCCTGTGCTGTTTATGGACGAGGAAACTCCATCTGCTGCAGGAACTTGGAGAGCAGCGAGCGGCCAAGCGTCCCAACCTGTTAGCAAAGGAGTTTTCCGCTGAAAACACGGACGAGTTTCAAGTGCAGCGTGGCTTCGTGAGCAGCCTGGCTCTCTTTAAAAGGCAGTCCTGGATTTCAGGCCGTGCAGCTAATGCTGCCGATGCTGCTTTGAAAATCACCACGGGAGTGTCTACAAATAATAACCATTTCTGCGTAAATTAAAATAGAAATGAACATAAACGCTGTCGTCAGCTTCAATGTTCAAAATGCTGCTGAGCTTTAATGTGTTTATCTGTCCACTTAGGCAGGAATTCCATCCTGAATCATTCTCAGGAGTAATACTGAGCCTTGATAATCTGTTTTAAAAGTCCTCATGTAGAAACTGATCCTCAGCTCCTAGAAGTCTTATGATATCTGACATGCCTCTTGTTCTACTGATTTTTGATGTCAGTGATTTGGGGTAAAATTATTTTCCTATTATGCCACAGAAAAAACATCTTAGCTAGGAATCCTGTGCTGTTTTTCTCAAGTTTGTCTTCCATGAGGACTTTCCATTTCCATTAGGTGAGCCTGAGGTTCCAAGAGTGTGGGAAAAGGCCCCTGTGTCACATCCTGGTGCCTCCAAAGGTTAACTAAGTGGAATAAATGCATGAGGCAGGTCAGCAAAGATGGGCACAGCCATGATCACCATTTCTGCACATCACTTCTGCGTAGAAGAAGTGAAACTGTTTGCTGATGATGTGATAAGAGCTGGAAGAGAGTAGGAAGATGGAGATGTGTAAGGGGAAAATGGGAATTGGAACAGGAGTGTCTGCACTTTTTTTTCTTGCTCCTCTGTAGTCTTTAAATGTGGCACTTGAAAGGTCTCTCTCCTTGCTCAGGTGGTATTTGGCTGTGTATTTGTCTCATGGGTTTATGTAGTTTGGTTTAAAATAGGGTCTTATTATTTGTATAATCATTACAGGAGGCAAAATTTTACACACTTCCAGAGATTTCTTTAAAATTTGGAACAGATATATTTTAAAATTTTATTTTTAATTCCAAATCACAGGAGTGCCAGCTTCTGGGGTTACAAAAACCAGTGCTTTATAGTTCCTGTGCAAAATGTGGCAAAATAATACACTGGGAGCCAAATCATTTTACTTAGTCACAGTCTTAATGTCGTGTGTTAGATTTTAGAGAAGATGGTGGCAGAAACGTTGGCATACCTCAAGTCAGTACTAAGCACCAAAGGATAAAAAATATTACTGGCCTTGGGGAGCCTTCCTCTTCCAGTGGTGCTGTTCAGCACAGTGCAAGGCATTCTCCCTGTGAGAAAGGATTCCCATTCAAAGCAGGAACAAGAAGGCATGAAATCAAGTGAGAATAACTGCTTCCCTCACCTCGTAAGATTTTGTAATAATAGGTAGAAATACTTGTCCATCTCGGGGATGTTGCTTTTCATTTTGAAAAGTGTGCTGCAGATATTAAACCATGTGTTCTTTTTGGGTGAAAAGGGAGGGCCATCTCCATTTTGGAACCACTGCTTGGAAGGAGGCTGAACACTCAAGTTCTTAAAATTACAAGTGTCTTGACCATTTTATCCCTGCACTGTGAATATGCTGCTTTAGGGACATGCCACACATGTTAAACACTGCAGATATTAAACCATGTGTTCTTTCTGGGTGAAAAGGGACCCATCTCCATTTTGGAACCACTGCTTGGAAGGAGGCTGTTTCCCTCGAAAGCTTTGTTGGCCTGGCTATTTGTGCTTTATTACATACAAAGCTAAGGTGTTTCCTCATGTCCCTTTCCTCTGGAACCCTGTGTTGGTGAGATGATGAAACCAATGAGTGTCTTGTGAAGCTCTGTCTGAGCAGTTGAGTGGATTTTCCAAGTACCTGCACAGCCTGTACTTCCTTGGGTTCCCTCGATCGGAGGGTCTCAGAGGGAGCTCTGTTTGGCATGTCTCTGTGAACCAAAAAGCCACGAACTGGAAGGGTCAGGGTGTTAATGGAAGGAAGAGTCTCCGCTTGCCGTTATCGTGGATCCAGGGAAACATAACACTTGCTCCCTTTTTTCTGTAGGGGCTTTCTAAAGAGGTGACCCCTGTGACTAAATAAAGAGATTAGATGCAAATCCAGAGGCCAGGAAAGCTGAACCTGCTCAAGCTGCCAGTGGAGAGCCATGCTCCATTATACGGCCACTTTGGTAGCATCAGGTCAAATTCCTCTTGGATGAGGAAAGGTCACAGAGATTGTATTGCTTAATTGCCTGACTTTCTCTTTGTACTCTCTGTTCTTATCCTTTGGTGTACTCCAGGAGAAGAGCACTCACTCTCTCTGGGACGTGGCTGTACGGAAGGTACAACAGGGAGGGAAGATAAAAGGAAAACTTCAGATTAGGGTCACGTCACTGATATCCTGACCAACAACATCGTTTGCCAGAGTGTTTAAAAATGCCCCCCAAATAGTGGAAAGTGTTGAAAACAAAATGTGTAGCTTTCTTCAAGGTACACACACGGTTCCTTGAGCAGAGTATGTTCTTTGGAGGATTTCTGTTCGGATTGTCACGAAGCTGCTTCATGCTTCGTGTGTCATAAATTCTTTTATTAATTATTGATGCTTCTTAAAGCCTCAGTTTTGATGTTTGGACAGTCTCCTGGAAATGTGGAAACAAATATAAAACAGAAAGGTAGTCCATGATACATGGTAAGAAAAAAAAGTCACTCCCTGACACAAAAAGTAAGGTGACATTACATGAGAAAATGGAGAGGATTCTGCACCAAAATGTTTAGATTTGCTTTTTGACATCCAGCTTGCATTTGGTATCTATCTATCTATCTATCTATCTATCTATCTATCTATCTATCTATCTATCTATCTATCTATCTACTATCCATGTTATCAGGAAGGATAACAGAGGTTCCAAAAGCCAAAACTAGTAAGAGGAGAGTCCAGACTAAAATTTAAAGATGTTATATGCTGATTTTTATTTTTTTTTTTTAATCCCTTCTTATTTTTTAGACTTGGGTACTTCTTATGTAATTTGGATTGGGTTTGGGACGAGGGAACTGAATTATTGTTCATGTGAGATAGATTCAGTGTCGATATGAATAGTTGAATTGATGCTTGAAGTTTAAATTTCTTGGTCCAATGTACTCTTAAGTACATTTTTTTAATACTGTGCTAAAAATCATGAGAGTCTTGATTGTCTCTCTCTAGTTCAGCTTCCAGACTACATTTCCTGCATTTGTCTCCATATTATTTCAAAACTGGCTTAGAACTGGGGTAAATTAACTGACTGTGACTTCAGATTAGAATGCATATGCAAAAGCAGATGATAAAGCATTAATTAAAACGACACATATGCATATGCAGAGTTTATCTAAAGCGTACTTGCAGGAGGACTGTAGAAGAGTAGCGTGTCCTTTGGGGTTTTTTGAGCCTGAACTGGGTCAGGGTCATCCCTGGTGCCGTTGTTCCCAAACCTGTGTTCTCAGCTGAGCACTGCCAGGTGTGCTTTGGTAGCTGAGCTCCTCAGGGCCCCGGAGGGTGATGGAGAGGGGGCAAACCCCAGACAGGTTGTGCCAAGGCTCTGTGTGCCCTGTGCAGCTGTGTTGGCACTCCCAGGATGATGAGGCTCTGGGTCAGGCGAGGTTGGTGGCAGCAGCAGTTATTGCTGCTGCTCGATTGCGCTGATTCACGAGAGAACCGGGATTTGATCAGACAAAGGGAAGAGGAAGGAGCTGCTCTCATGTTCACTGCTCTCTGAGATGCCTCTATCCATTTCACCTTTGGCTCCAGGTGTTTTGGGTCGTACAGTAATTCACTTTTCCATTTATTTTTTAGCTCTTTGTTCCAGTAAGATGCATTAGTGGTTAGAGCCATGCTGCTGTGGAAAACATCTGGCAGAATTCTGCTATTGTCTTTGTCAGCTGTCAGGTTTTTGTTCAGTTTCTTTCCAAATTACACTATTTCTTTTTACTTTACGTGTATTAAATGCTCAAGTTCTTAAAATTACAAGTGTCTTGACCATTTTATCCCTGCACTGTGAACATGCTGCTTTAGGGACATGCCACACATGTTAAACTTAAGCTGAGCACAGAAGACACGGTGGGGAAAAGCATTAGACTGTTCTCAGTGACAATTAAGAGGGAAGACTAAAGTTGCAGAACTCAAACTGTTGTTGAAAACCTTGCCTTCAGTTTGACCCTCATCATATGGTTTCTTATTTCATTGCACTAAACCAAAATTTGTCATGAGTCCAGTTAAACAATTTAGCATATTTAAAAGCCCCTGCAAATTCTCACAGCAGCTTTCTTATTCTCTTTGCTGCTGTTTTTGTTTTGTTGTCTTATAATTGAGTGTTAGTCCTTTTCTTTTCGTGTTTTGATTCATTCTTTTAACAGGAAACTACAAAGCTTGTGAATAAAATCATGTAGCTTCTACCAATCTTGATTTTAGAAGGGAAAACAGACTTGAGGTGCGTGTGTCATGTTCTCCTCCATGAGTTATTTCTTGCTATGCTTGTTTAGGAGAAGTTACACAAACTCAACTAACTGTCTTTTCAGATGAATAAATACTGTTCATTAAGATAAATTATTAACTCACTGGAAGGGAAAAAGAATTAATTTAATATTTTTTACATTGCTGATTTTATAAATAGTATTCATGCCAATTCATTCCTGACTCTACAAGATTTTAAACATTTTCTCCATTCCCCTGTAAAAGATCCTTTCTCACTTATTTTGGCTTCTGTGATCCTAAGCCAGCAGACTTTGTCTTCTTTTAAGGTTGGAGGTTAATTGGACAAAGCATTTTTTTCATTCATATTTCAAAGTCTTCTATCTGATTTTTCACATTGTGGAAAGACTTTGAACTTCTTTTGGAATGTCAGATCTCTAAAAAGACTTCAGGGAACCCTTTTTTTTTTTTTTTTTGCTCTACTTCAGGGGCTGGGGTCATAAATGATTTTTTAGGCCTTTCTCTGAAGGCTGCAGAGCTAATTCCACCTACTTCAATTATAGTGGCCACGACTCTCCACTAACCTGCCTTCCCTTCCACGCGAAGGGGGCGACCTTTTGGCATGTAAATGAAAGAGCAACACACTGGAATTGTCCCAAAATACTTGTGCCTAGCCACCAAAGAGAGCCTTTCTTGGGCCAGGGAGCAGTGGGAGTGTGAAAGCCTGAGCTAGAGCAGCTGCTGGGAATTGCAGAGGCAGATCAGTGTCGTGCTTTCCTAGCCCATCACAAATATTTTGTAGTTGTGAAAGCATGTGGCAGGATAACGACTAATAGTGATGTACTTCTCTAATCTGTGTTTGCTGACACGGATCTTTCATCTTGTCTCTGAAATGGATTTTTTCTCGTATTATCTGCTGTGTTTTGGTTTTTTGCTTTGTTTTTTTGGGTTTTTTTTTTGCTGTACGTCTCCGAGACCCAGTCACCCGTAGAGAATTTTGTTTAAGACAAAAGAGTGACTCCCATGTAAGTTGTAATTGAGGTTATGGCACGGCACGTTGCCTTTGGCAGAGTTCTGTTGCTGAGAAACTCAAACCATGGTTTTGAGGCTGCTGCAGTGTAAGCAAAATGAATTAATTATTAGAGACATAGGAAGAATTAGAGGAAAAGAAAATGGCTTCTGGAGTGAAATACGACAAATTGACTTCAGGAAAGAGAGAGGAGGAGAGCAAACAACTCAGTAATGAATAATCCACTTTCATCTAGCTGATGACACCTTAGCAGATCTGCGAGAGTTAGTCTGGCTCTCCACAGGCTGCCAAATGTCTCTTAGAAAATTAATCTTCATTACCTAACTCTTTCCATGGACTAAACTGATGCTCTGTGAAGGGGCCTGACGGGTATCCAGTCACCAATATTATGGCCTGCAGGTTGGTTTTAAATATATTTTAAAATTAATTGCAAGAGCTCTCACCTCAGGAAAAGAAAACAAGTGGAAAAGAAAGAAACAAAACATGGTTTTTCACAATTTCAGTAAAATGCTGGCCTGAAGGTTGTTATTTAAAGAACATGGACTATCCTGTTGAAGTAAATCTTCACAGGCGTGCCTCTTCATCATTTGCTGAATCAAGCCTTGCTTCCACAGAGGTACACACAGGACTTCAATTCTGCATTTTTTTCTTACTCTCTGCTTTGAAGGGATGTTTGTTTAAAATATTGGCTGGTCTCTGGGTGAATTTAGGTGCATGTGGCAGAATAGCCAAGCTGTGCTTGGATTTTGGTGCATCTGCTGATGTAGCTTTATGCCCTCTGAGAGGTCTTGCCGAGATGGCAAAGAGAAGGGGCTGCCTGCCATATACAATACGTAGCAGATTTGTCCTTCCCTCATTTTTGCCTGTCTTGCACTTCATTACTTTGTTGTTTACCTTTTCTTTATTTTTTGCACTTTTATTTTTAGGATTTCTCACTGAGCTCTGTTATTTTGAGCAGACATCAGTGAAGCTATTATGTTTTCCGTTTTGAGGGTCAAGGAGTGTGCTGACAAAAAGGGATTTTTTTTAATCTTCTTTGAGTTTCCTCACACATTTCATCTCTCTGGTGTTTTCAAAATGTTCCTGTTGGGTACTGTGGGAGCACCACAGGTGGATCTGATCAGAATCTCTTTCCTCTGATAAAGGAGGGTAAATCTGCTTTTATACAAAAATCTTACACTTAGGTCACAGATTTGCACGGTGTTTTTAAGAGCTCACAGGAGCACCCTCATCTCCTTGCTTTACTTCTTAAAAGCAATTTTTAAATAAGAGAAGGATGCACCTCTCCAACTCTCAAATGTATACAGCTATAGTTTCCACCCTGTGGGACAATCTAAGTTTGTCAGAAAACAGTAAAAGGTAGATGTTATTTGACATATCAAATAATCTACAAGATGAAAATGTTTGTGGTGGTACGAAATCGAAGTACCTCTGTCAGTAAAATAGTTCAGAACCATGCTGGAGCAGCTAAGAGGAGAGGAAAACTTTTAAAGACTCTTATCCTGAAGTTCAAAGGTGGATGTTAAATTCCTACCCATTCCCAGCTTCTCTTTGAGATCGGAATATGAACTTTGTTGAAAGTCAGCCGGACTTGTGCATTTGGAAGAGAAGGTAGCCTTAACAATTTTTGAGATGGTTTAATGGGGAGATGTTATAGATTTATGTATTAATCTGTTCAAGTTGGGTTCAGATTGAAATTCAGACTGACTGAAGAAGGGAACACTGATCTCTCAAGCTCTTTCACCTCTTTTTTGATATGGTTGATATTTTTATAACAGACTCCAGCTTGCCTTTCTGTGCATGGTGCTGACACCCTGAATTGAAAATTATGGCACAGCTCAAGGATGAGATCGATTGAAGTGCTTTTTATTACTGACTGTTCCCAGGCAAAATGTTTTAAGCAAACTGCGTAATGGAGGGAAATTACATTATATGGGGCGCTGGCCTTAAAGAGATCTTTATATTATGCCTTCTGCTAAAACAGAAGTGCATTCAAATGAGTAATTGCAGCGTGTATACAAGGGGGAAAAAAAGTATTCTGATTGCTTAAATGAATGAAACTGAAAATCCGCTAAATTGAGTTGGTTTTTATGTTGTTCAGTAGAGGCCATCCAGTCTGTCCAACTTTTAAATTTGGAGGAGCCTGAAAAGCTGACAGGTACGAGCAAGCAGCTTCAGAGAAGTCAGTAGCCCTTCATGTCAAAAGTACCCGAGTCATGGTCTGGAAGTGAGGCTTAAAGGTTGGAATCCCCCACGACCATCTACAAATTATACCAGTTTTAAAAAAGAAATGTTGCTGGCTGTAGTGGATCACACTGAGCATGTTTTTACCCAGTGTCACGTCAGGTGCCAATGGGAGTGTTCCCAAATCTCAGATTATTAGCCCATTTTCCAGATACTTGTAACAGAGACCAACAGCAGTGTTATTTTCCTATAAATAAACTTATTAGATTTTAGTTTCCTGAATGTTTACTGTTGCTTTTGAACTCTCATCATGCTTCACACTTAGAGTATTCTGTCCCTTTATTCATTCTTTTATCACATGTTTATTATTTGTTTGCATTTGAGGTTTTCTTCAGCCCCTTGCAGCCTGTTGCTCCATCACCTTCTCCAGGCCACTGGAGAGTTACTAGAATCCTTCACCGTAACTTTTTAAAGCAGTAATTGTTAGAGTTGACATTTTAAAACATTTAAGGTTAGCTAATGAAAGAGAGTGGAGCTTTTTTTTTTTTTTTTTTTTAAATGCTTAGTGGCTTCTGTGTGCTGGCTGTGGCTAGTGCCGAGTTCCTCTGCGGGGTTTGGAGGAAGGAGAAGGGGCTGGTGTCCGTGCCTGAATAAACACGGGGGATCACACGATTGCTGGAGGGCTGTGTGGAGCTGCATTTTCTCTCTCTCTCTCGTCCATTTTTACCACTCCAAGGCGACACCTTTGATGTGTTCCTGCAGCCAGGAGGCAGCCAGCTCTGCAGGGGGAGCTTTACCTGTGCTGCTCCTGGGGGAGAGGCGCATCATGTGCGCAGCCCGCGTCTCCCCAGCGCTCTGCTGCTGCTGGCACGCTCGGGTAGCTCATGTTTCAACGGGCAGCACGCTCTGCTCCCTTCCCATCTCTTTTGCATCGTGCATGTTTTGCTTTGCATCCTCCTTAGTGTGATTTGCTTGATGCTTGCCCTCGTGTGTGGGTTGTGAGAGAGGCGAGGCGTCCCTCTCCAAGCAATTATGGCTTATCTTTGGCTAGCAAACCTGCTGGGGGACCAGCTCCTTCTGAGGGCTGGGAGAGGTGCACCAAAACCTCCCTTACAGGACCAGCCGTCCTTGAATAGCTCCCACAAGAACCTGCCTTGATAAAGTGGCCGTAGCCAGCGGTGACAGCAGAGAGGTCAGTGCCCCGTGGGAGCCCCTTGCTGACCCGCTTCCCTCTCCTGCCCGGTGTGTGGGGCACAGCGTTGATCCAAGCTTCACCAGCGGCTCAGAATTCCTCTCTGAAGCGTGAGCTTGAGTCGCCTGTCAGTGACTCCATCTGGCTGGGTTTGCAAGGATAGGCAACAGCCAACTGGATATAAAAGAAGAAGTGGTTTCATGGGATCTTGTAACAGCCGATGATGGTTTGTTTGAGAGGAATAGCAGGCAAAATGGGAAAGGATAAAAACACACTGAGGAAGGGGGATGCTTGCCTTCAATTAATTAAAACAGACCTCAGCAGTTCTCGTAGCTGTCTTCCTCATCCTGTGATAATTCTCTGTTCACAACAGATTGCCTCTGATGAGGAGATGGTGCGTTGTTTTTAGAGAAACTCTTTTTTCCAAATTTACAGGATGTATTTTTAATGTAATTTTTAATTTTTTGGATTTATTTTGTTTGGTTGGTTTTGTGTTTGTTTTTTGTTGTGGTCATGATGGATAAGGTGCTGTGGCTCCGGTTCACCAAAGCACTTGAGCATGGGCTGAAGAGCCCCGGTGAACAAATGGCTCATAAGGGGACTTCTTTAGCTGTCTGATTTTAAAAAAAAAACCAAAAAAACCCTCAATTTTCATTCTTCTGATGTCCCATCTTCCTGCCAATTGCCACGGTTTTTGCACTGATGTTCAACGTAACATGGTAGGATTGGCAGAACAACTGTTCAGGCTGGTTCTGCAGGACAGGTTTGGAAGGAATCAGTGCTGCAGAGCCACGAGGAGAAGCTTTCCTTCTCAGTTTGCTTGTGTGTAACAGTTTGAAAAGCGGTCACTGGCCCCCGAGGGCGCATGTGTATATTTTTACTCTGCTCAGGGTGGGACAGGCAGGTTGTTAGAGCACAGCTGGTCCTCACCACCTGGGAGGAGCCCGCTGTGCTCAGCAGGGCTGCTGAGCCCTGTCCTTCCCGGGGTTTGGGGTGCCATGCCTTGGTGAGCAGAGGGATCCTCGTTTGCCTTTCACAGCGGATTGATGGCCCTCGGCCAGATGAGGCTCTCTTGATGCAGCATGTGCATGGGCGTGGAAGCACAGATAGAAGTTCTGGCTTCCCTGTAATGGGATAATGGAAAGTCCGTAGGGAATGGGACAATAATTTCCCCATTATGAATGGACCTAAGAAATGAGTTTTCAGTTCCGCTAATGTGAGTCTTCTCTATGCCCACTCAATTTACTGTCTGCTGTGCCTCTGGGTCTGCTCTAAGAAATGCTTCTGCACATGTCTAGACTGATTAAGATTCGTATAAATAGATGCTTTCTATATGAAATGCATTTTGGCACTGTATTGACATTGGAATATATTACTCTCTTAGCCTTTAACAGTTGAACAAATTTAAATAAAGTGATGGCTCATTTTTACAAGGTGATAAAATGAACATAATTGGGTTAATAACTTAATCTGGCAGCCTGGAATTAGATTGCACGTACCTGTATGCACAAAATTTGATTAGAGAAAATCAGATTTTCCATTCCACTTGCTGCTTTTGTGGCCTTTGGTTATTCCATATCTGAACTGCCTAGAAGGAGCCAGTTCAGACCAGCCATTCCAAATCTGATGGTGTCACTCATTCCAGCTCCCATTGCTTTTTGTCTGTACTGTTTTCTTACTACAGGACAACATTTGTTTTCCTTTAATATTGCTAAATAAACTTCCTGTAGAAATGTCAGGCACAAGAAGAGGGGCTTGGGGCTGCTTTGGCAGATGCTCTCACAATTCTTTCCTGGCAGAAACAAATCAAATTGGCTGAGATGAATTTTGGGGATACTAGCAGTGGCTAGTTTGGCTTCCTAGAACTTGCTGTGTGAACTTATTTTCCTTATCAGTCTTTGTTTTGCTTGTTTTGTTTTTTTGGTGGATTTGGTTCCTTTTTATTTTTTGAGTTTTTTTTAAATACGTTTAACATCAGTTTTCCATTGCAAACAGCCACACAGTGGAATTAATTGCAGACACTTGCTCAGTCACTGAGCCATCAGCCACTTCTCCACCAGGAGAAGGAACAGGGCTGCAGGAACAGAACAAAAACTGCCAGAACCTACTCCTGGGCACACTAAAATCCCTAGCCCCGCTTCCTTGCCTGGCTAGGAGCTGCAGTAACATCACTCTCTGCATCAAATAAATGCATCCACTGACTAAAAGTATTAAATGGGACAGTAAAGCACAGCTTGTTGAGTCTTGTGCACAGACTCATAGGCAAGAGCCACCGAGTGTTTGATGTCACTAATAATCACTGACCTGCATATTACCACTTGTGTTGATGTGCCTCCACCACATTCTGCTTTTTAGCCACTCCTTTCCCCTGTTAAAATATTAAAATAGTGCCCTAGGACCACCAGGTTATATTTGTGACATGTGCTCATGGTATGGCACAGTAAATGGATTCTAATTGATTTATTGCCCTTTCAGGTTGGAACACGTACATTCAACTAATTTAAATGTTGACAGCAGATGAAAAGCTTAAATACCTATTGCTGTTCCAGGAGAAAAGTTGTTTTAAATGGATCACTTAAAATTCAAATTTAATGTAGTCAAGTTTGGTGATTGAATAGACTGTTTAAACAGATCATCAAATTAATAGATCTGGAAGTCTCTAATGTTCGAATGAACAAATTAAGGCATCAATGCTCATTATTTGGCCTTTTAAGGATGAACTAATGTCAGAGCTGAAGGAAGGCTGGTGAAAGTTCCTTTTTTTCTAGGACACGTTCACGAGTCCTTTGTTGTGCTGTCAGGAGGTGCAGCAGCCCCTCCTCTGACTGTGCTTTCTGTGCTGTGTGCAGGGTGCTGGGTATCGTCCAGGTGCTCTGGGAAGCTGATCCCCATGCCTTGACATGAACACCATGAAGGTTGTATAAAAAGTTCAGCTCATGTTCTAATATGGGTGAACTGTTTCCTTCTGTTCCAGATGTTTTTTTGCCCGTGGGCACGTTATTAGCAATTTTATTCAGTTAGAATCTGCCACGGTAAAATACTGTGGTATTGTTCACTTCTGGTTATACTTTTAAAATTGCTTTCCCTTGCTTCCTGTTGCTGTGCAAACTTTATGTGTGCATAACCCTCTGTGATAAAACAGGTTTGCATTGATTACAGCATCCTTGAAAGATCACTCCAATTTGTAGTAAATATTTTTATTGTGCTTGTTAACAGATAGTATATAATCTTGGCATTACATTATAGTATTATGTCTGTCATTGTAACACCTACAAGGGAATGCAGATGAAATAAATCTCAGAATTTCAGACTTCTTCTTCATGGCATCTCTAGATTCCTTTTCCCATAGAGGTTTGTATTCCTAGTGTAGTGTCTTTCTATGTAAACTCATTGCATCTCAGATGTCCTCCTTTTAAGAACTCATTGTTATCGTGGGCTCTTGGACAATGTATGATTGCAGCTAATAAACTGAACCAACTGTTCCCTTGTCTAAGGCACGGGCTGTGAGCATGCAGAAGAGAATGTAAGACTGTATTAGTTGAGTGTTTGCACTTCAGATGCTTCTAGACATGTTTTCTAAGAGAAACCTGTCGCAGAACATTAAATAATCTGTATTGAAGAGGTGAAAATAATTTAGGGGCACAGAAAGAATTGGCCTTTTACTAACAGAAAGACTCAAAAGATTGTCCTCCCTGTAGAGGAAGGCATAGAAAACATTGAATGGTTGTTACATGCAATGACACAGTGGGGAGAACTTGGTTTGTTTGTGGTGCACGAAGAGAATGGGAGAAGTTTAATGAAAAACTAGAAAAGGTGTGCAACGTGTGATTACTTGCAGCTCTAAAATCATAAGCCAAGTCTTTAAGAGAGGTGAAATCAAAAGGTGGAAGGTGAGGTGCTGGGATTAGACCTTTGTGGGGCAATAGTTACATGTGAAGGGAAAAGCCTCTCCAGTTACTTGGAGTTCAGTCAAATGAATGGAACCAGGATTCCTCTGGGGATGTGTCCTCTGCCTCCCGAATATCCCCAGTGGATGAACAGCAGCTCCTTCTCTTTCTCCTGCCCTGGGCTGTGCAGAGACCCTTCCCTCAGCTGGGTCAGGAGGCTTTGGCGTGGGTGAGGCCTGATTTGGCTGAGGGGCTGTAAGTGTGACCTGATGGAGAGTCCCCGGGCTGCCAGGTGGATGTGCAGCTGCAGGCACTGCCTGGCTCTCCCTCGGCAGATGCGGGAATGTAGGTGTTCCTTTAGCTCTGTCAGCCCGAGCTCGTGATGCTCTGGGAGTGTAATTGTCTCAAAGACTTTTCGTGCCCTCCCGGTTCAGTTTTGAGGAAGTTGGCCAAAAGGTTCCAAAGTCACGTTTTGGTGATGGAAGAAGGAAAGCTGCTACAGCCAGAGCAGTCACACAAGCCTTTTTGCTATTTGAAACTAGATCTAAATGAGAAAAACTGGGGTTTGGAAGTCATTTAAATAACCCTGCTTCAGGGCAAAAGATGAGGCTGGATTACATTCACAAAGTGGAGAACACGTTTATCTTTAAGCATAATTTTATCCTTTAACTGTGTCCATCTGGATTTCTTATATCTTCCTTGGAAACATTTGGTATGGGCCACAGTTGGTGAAATGATACTGAAGAAGCTGAATCATGATCTTGTCTGGCAATTCCTGGACTTGTGTACCACGCTGTCCTCATTACCCTGATTAATACAGCTTACAAATACTCCTCTTTTACGTAGTTATTTGCTCACACGTGTGATAATTTAAGACATTTTTATTCCTTCCTGAGTTTTAATCCCAACTTCTGCTGCATTTGAGAGCCAGAGTGGCTTGTGAGGGGCTAAGAAAGTGCTGCCTTGCTACCTTCCTTCTAAATGTGCCTGCAGAGCAAACTGGAACAGCCATCCCTGCCTTTGGAGTGTAGCATATGTTCTGTGTTGATCCAGCTCTCTACTCTATAAAAAAGGGGAGCGCTAAAAGAGTTGCTGACAGACCAGCATAGCTTTTGTGGTGTGTGATATGTGCCAAATTTGCAGTGATCCAACAAAGCCATCTGGTTTCACATTTATCAAAGGTCAGTCCTTATGCATTCCAGCAGCACAGCTGAATTGATTCACTGACATGAAGGTAATTATGAGCTCAGGTCAGAGTGATGAAGGTGTAGCAGTGAAAAATCCTGCCTTTTGATGTCAATCCTTCAGACTGTCTAGACTGTACTAAACTCAAGTGTTGTTAAATTCTGTCTTTTCTTCAGGGTATGTGAACTTTGGTGTCCACCAAACCACCAAACTTCAGAGAGAAAAGCATTGACTTAGTAGAATTATCCATATCATACCGGGTTTTCTTCAGCAAAAGTCCCAGAAATGAAAACAAAAATCCGGGAAACCTCAAATGTGGCATTAGAAAGGGATGGATTGAAGGATCTGGTGGATGTCTCTCTGACACACACACACACAAAAATGAAGCAGTCCTTGATTTGGGACTTCGTTTTCATGATTTCTAGCATATAGATTGTGTCATTACATCTGTCTGTTAAAATTCATTGATACAACTAATTTTCAGGATGTTTATGAAACAACTTTTTTTTGTTAAGTTTTCATTAGCTCCTCATATGAAAGCAGCAGAAAGGGAGTAGAATTTTGCTCCTCTGGTTCACACATTTGTCTCTAATTAGCCCAGAACTCGAAGCACTAAAATCTTTTTATGCATAGTCTGAACTATGAGGTTTTGGGGTTTAGAAGCATCACAGCCTTACGACAATCTCAGTTTATACCAGTGATGTTGTAGCTTCAGAGGGAAACGTGCCTTAGGACTGAAGGGATATACTTATATCCAGAAAGGATCTGCCATCCTGGTGTGAGAGGCTGGACTTAGAGGATCAGAAGTTCCTTGATGGTATTAAATTTTTAATTCACCGATATTCTTCCATGATTTTACTCTGTTGCTGTAATTTCCATTTTACAGATGAGGAATGGGAAGCAGACTCATCCTCCTGGGCCTAATACAGAGGTGAAAGGCAGCATATCAGTGGCCACTGTATGACTTCATTTATTCCAGTGCCAAGCAAACTAGATCAGTTTGTTTTATCCTCTCCTCAGAAAATCTCCTGTGCCGGCGTGCCCATGAAACCTCAGTTTAGTGCTGTGGAGAAGTTATTTCCCCCCAAAGTACAGGGGTTTTGTAGGAGTCTTTAAAGAATAAGGCTCCAAATCCATGAATTTGCTCTTCAGCTTGAATTCGTATGACATGTCCTACTTCTGCTCCTTCAGGAGGAAGGGAGAGAGATCTGGGACATAACAATCTTGACTGTAATTCTTAAAACAAGGAAGGAAAGAACTTTTTTTTTTTCCTTTATTGTTCTTCATGTTCTTGAAAATCATGAAAACTATTCATCCCAACTTGAACTCTCCTAAGGAGAACAACTTTTGCTAGGTCATCATCACCCACATTTTTCCCTTTCAAAAGAAAGCATTCAAAGGTATCAATGACTTTTCTTCGTTTTTTTTTTTCCCTCTGATATGCCCTAGTAAGAAAAGCCAAACTTGTTGCTAAGGCTCATGGTTTCCTCAGCAGATTCTGCTGCTTTCTGTGGAAGCACATCTTGCCATGCAGCCTGCTTGAGCCCAAGAATGTTTTGAAAGACAAACCCCTAGCAGGAAACCCATTTTTGTCCTTTGCATTGCCAAAGCCCATCCCTCTGATCAAAGTTTTCATTTTGGCACAGAGCTTGCCAGCTGACAGCACTCGCGTGCCATACTTTAATTACTCTTCTAGGAAAGATTTCACAGGTTGGAGGATGTCTGTATAAAACTCCCCCAGTCAGAACCGAGTGGAAGTTTTGCTGTTGACTTTAGCGAGGTCAGGATTGCATCTTTTTTAGCAGTGTTAAGTGGAAAGACAGAAACCCTTCCTGTCAGTAACCATTAGTTGTGGAACTGGACTGGAATTATTACTACAACTGTGATGGCCCAATAAGTCAAAGGGGGTCAAGCTGTTGAGGGCAGCCTAAGATATTGCCGGGTACAAACCAAGGTATCTTGATTCCTTTCGCTGTTCTTAAACATTTATTTCTTCTTCCCTTACAGCTCATTGTCTCCCACTTTTTGGGGGAGGCAAAGAGTGGGAAGAAGAAAGCAAATTCTGCACTGCAAAGTTACAATTCTATCACGATTAGTTTTTTACAGATTTAAAGAGTAGCTATTAAGCCACGGTTGGATACATTGCTGTAAAATATAGTTACTGAGTGGTTCTGCTTCTTAGCTTTTACCTTTTCTCCATACAATTTCTGCTTGATTGGCCAGGATTCAGTGAAACCTCTCATTAGGGCCCCATGGTTCGTTAGAGATTAAAGAGGCATCACTGAAAATGGGATTGACTGTGCTGTGATTCTCTAGCTGCTGTGGCCTGATGTGATGCTGGGTCCTTTGCATGCATACAGCTTTCTCAACTCCATAGTATGTGTTAAGGAGTTAATTTGTTTAATATCTAAGCTCTGAAATGCAGGGTCGGTAGAGAAACTCTTTGTACAATGTAGAAGAGTATAAAGAGGGAATGCATTTCATTCTGAAACGTTTTCAAGAAATTGCTGTTATGATCTGTACAAAACACTGATTTTCACACTTGGGTTTTCTTCATTATCTTTTGATTTGGGAGATGAGACTGACAATTCCTTAGGCTTGCTTCTTCCATTAGCCAGACTGATAGTCAGAGGAACAAATGCCAGATGAAAAATCAGTCTCTAGAACTTTTCTCCCCATCCCCCAATAAATGGAGTAATAAAGCATAATTATGTTTTTCTGTTTTTTTTTTTTTTAATCAAAGTTAGAGTCATGTTTGCCAGAGCATGAATGTGATTTGCATACGTAATTCATTGACACTAAAACTGAGTCTGTCCTGATTTGAATCCTGAAATAAAATATATGGAAGGGGATGGGCTCTAATTTAAGAAACTAATGACTGAATTGGGGAAAACAGCAACAGCAAGGATGTTTCTGCATGTGCAGGCACAGAGAATCCTCCTTGTGAGGACAGCTGTGCCTGTTGACGTGTTGGGGGGCCCAAGACATGTGGAAGGATGGTGCAGCTAACAGGGCACCTTTGGTCTGGAGTGATGGTGATGTGACTGCCTGTGGCCCAGGATCTGGTGCCTTTTTGCCCTTCAGCTGAAACTGGGGCGTTTTACAAAATATTGCTCCTTTAAATGGCAGTGTCAAGCTTTTTAAGCAGGCAGAAAATCATTCTTTCATGGAGCTAGGCCTCCCCTGCCTTGCTCTGGAGGTGTAGAGTACCTGGAGGAGGACAAGCACAGGATGGCTCTTCCCAGGAGCAGGGAGGAATCTCCTTGCTCTTCTTGTGTGAAAATAATTATGAATTCATTTATTTTGTTGTTCTCATGCATAAACCCTCTGCAAATTGCCAAGAAATGAACGGGCAATACGTGGCTGCGGGTCCGCAGGGGAGGCTCTGAGTTAGATGAACGTGTTCAAGGAGGGCTCGCCAGCCCCTGCTGTGGGGATCAGTATTGTTTAAATTTGATATGAGCAAGCCTCAGAAAGAATATTGTAGCATTTTTGCTGGTATCACATAAACTTGGGTTTATCTCAAATAATGGAGTGTAAGGAGCAATGATAATCTCCATTTTAATCTATGTACTCTGTGAAATGAAACATCGTGCAAAATTACTGGGGTTTTGTCTCTGAGGAGCTGGAGCATGCTGATACAATGACATATTTAATCAGAAGGAATATATTTAATAAGAAGGATTTATGTGTCAAAAACTGCAACTAAATGACACAGGAGCTGCTTAGAGATACGAAGACACGAAATTTACACTTTCTATTCCATTTGTATGAAATGAACATTTAAAGGTCAGGAAGAAAGGCTAGTATTTGCATTTAAATGGAGATATTTTAAGTTGAAATGGTGATTGCTGACCTCTGTCCTGACTCAAGTGGGTTTTTTTGTTTTGTTTTTAGGACAGAGAATAAAGTGCACACACATACATCAAAAAAAAAAAAAAAAGGTTAAATGACTATAAATCAGTAAAATACTACAACTATTCCCAGCTTCTGTGTTGTCACCACCTATTTGCACATATTTGGTCTTCATCAAGCTGTTCTATGCTTTGTGTGGTTTGAAATCATGGTTGGCCTCTATCCATAGCCACTGTGGGGTCTTCTGCAGGGGCGGACTTGACAAATCCAAGGAATCTGAGTAAGAAAACAGCCCGGGAAGTGCCAGTATCGCAGAGCAGGCACATTTCTCTGGGAAGTTCATGCTGCTCGTAGGTCTGAGGCTCAGCCCAAAACGCACTTGAGGGAGTCACACCATTTCTTTGTGCACTGGTGGAGCACGGAGTGATGCTCCAGCTTTGGAGCCGCACCAGAGCGTTCCCAGGACTCAGGTTTGGTGGGAAGGATTTTTTTCCCTTCCTGCCTGCTCGGTGCTGGTGGGTGGGATGGTGGTAGCCTGCAGCTGCCACCATGCTCAGCTCTGTGCTCTCCCCTGCAGCGGGTGGGGCTCGTTCTGCACCGAGTGAAAATATTCAGCAGTAAAGGTGGCTTTTCCCAGTCTCCTCTTGCTCTCTGAGGGGCGTAGTGTGGGAACGTTTTCAGGAGAGAATGGGCGTGCAGTGAACGAGCCAACAAGTGGATATGAACGCTTCTGTAAGCCTGAGCTAGGCTTATAGCTTTGCCCTTGAAAGAGAGATGAGAAACACAGCTGCAGCTGAAGAAGAAAACAAGGGCCGAGGCGCGAAGAGCTCGTGTGACAGGTGAATGCCAAGAAACACCGAAGGCAATGAAAAGCAGAAAAGCCTGCGTGATTGCCTCGTGCAAAAAAAGCTTTTACCAATGATAATAAGTTAGATGATCACACATAAAAGTTTAAAAAATTGTATATTGAAGTTAGAAAGAAAGCAATACTGTAACATCTATTCAGTTTGTATTGCAGTGTCCAGTGTGATCTTCTCAGTGTAGGCTGGGCAAAAGATGGAGATGCAGCTGTGACTGCTCCCATGGTCCCAGCTGCAAGGGCAGAAGTGGCAATCCTGAGATTCAGGATGCACTGTTCTGGTGCTGGCACCTCTGGCAGCACTCCAGGTAAAACGTGCCTTGCTCTCTGCACCAAGTTCTTGAGGGAATTTTCACTTTTTGTCACACTGCTTCCGATGGTGTGCAGAAAAAAAGGGCTGTGTTGCCTTCTGAGAGGTGCCTCTGAAATGTCACCTGCATCATCTTCTGAGCTGTCAAGAGTGGCAGCAAAACTTGCAGGTATTTGTTAAAGAACTCCTCACAGCAGGGGTTTGCTGCCTTGGGAGGAGCACGGTAGATGGGAGAGACATGGAAAATGCACAACCTGAAGGAGACTCAAAATATGCTGATATTTAAAAAGAAACCTCTTTCTCTAACTCTTCTTCTTTTCTCTTTGTTGTACTGTAGGTAATTTCTGTAATTTGGGTAGCATTTGGATTGCCTGTGTGTTTACTCTCTTTAAACATAGGCTATGTATTTCAAATTTGCTAGAGAAAGGAGATAGAGTAGTTTCTGGTCTTTCATATTGCTGATATCTTCCTGAAAAATTTTAGCATTAAAACATGCTTGTGATTTTTTTTTTTATAATTTGGAAATATGAAATGCTCATATGAACTATTTGGAGATCCCTGTCCAGAACTGGCATCTGCACACTGGGAGAGAACTGGAGGGGAAAAAAAAAAAAAACCAACCAAAAAACCTCCAAAAAAACCCCCCCCAAAAAAAACCAAAAAAAAAGAAACACAACAGGAAAAGATTTTATTACGCCTTGGTAATGATAATATCTTAAGACTTATTGGTAATAAAGTTTTCAGCTAGAAATATGAGTTTTTAATTGATCCTGCCCTTTTAATAAATCATGTCCAGGCTTAAAGATTCCCGTTCCCACTGACTTGAGTAGGGGTGAAGGGTCATCTCTCCTTGTAACTGCTCGCCTCTTGAAAAAGGAAGAGCTCCTTCTTTGCTCAGCCCTCAGTTATGGGCAAAAGAAGATATTGGATTTCTCGTTTCATCTGCGCTGCCTCATGAGTGCCTTCCAAAGCTGCTGGGGTGACCCCTGTTTTTTCCTGAGAACACTGCATTGCGGTATATCTTGGTCTTGAGGTGTCAGAAACACACTTTGTTTTTTCAGCATGACTTCTAGAGTCTTACTGCTCTGGGAGGAGTGTTTCTTGCCTCATGTTGTTCTTGAATTATTAATCATATTAGTAATGATTAATACTGATCAAGGCTCTTCGTTTCCTGATGCCGGTTTTGTAGCGAGCGCCCCATCTCCCCGTGATGGACTTTTCCTTCCCTTATTAATGCTGAGAGCTCATGGCTGAGCAGTCAGGTAACCCGAAGTTCACAGCTTCCTGCAGTTGTGTTCCCTAGCGTCAGAATTCTGCCCGAAGAGATGCTGCTTGAGTGCTGGTAGGAATGGTTTGCAAACTAATGAGTTCACTTTGCATGCGTGGACCACTGCATCTGCATGCAAATACAGTGATTATTTGATCTTCAGCTCTAAAAGGAGTCAACCTGCAGAAGAAGTGTGGAATGTGCTGATAAATATAGTTGAGCTCTGGCACCTTCATTTCATGGAAGATTTGTCCTATTCTTTGATACCTGTTGGCTTTTGGGGTGATACAGAAAAAGGTACATGTTTTTGCTGGTAAACTGTCCATCATGTTCATGGCTGGAGCCAGCATAAGTGTTCTTACGTGAGTAGGGTTGGTGTCTCCTGGACAAGAAGTTCAATTTAGCTGTACTTTTCACCTTTTGAATATCCAATGCTTACTGTTCACCTCGGGCCTAATCATTGGAAGGGTTTTTTTTCTGGATGGTGTGTGTATCAGTGTGTCTGCAGACCAACATCTTTACCTCAGCTGTGTGACAGGAGGTTGCATTGCTCTTTTTAAACAAGATATACTTGCAGACCTAAAATCTCTACCTACTAAAACATACCTCACATGTACACATGAATATTTCACTGTCAGGAAATAGCAATGTATTCTGTTTTAGCTGAGGAAGGTGAGACTGCTTAAAACCCAAGATTGTTAGTATAGAAGCTTCTAAATTCAGGGCTCATTAATCAATTTTACAATCAGAGCAGCAAAAATAAAAAGTGTATCATCTAGAGCTGTGATTATTTCCATCAACGGCAGCAGTTTAAAATGCGACCTGTGTAGCTAAGGTAGTAAGTAGGAAATTAAAAGAAGAAAAAAATTCCCAGGAGACTGTAACAATTTAAATTTGAGGTGGTATAACAAGCAGGAAGCAGCCAGGAAAACTTATGCTTCTTGCTCTTTGCAGAGTGAAGAGTGAACTTTTGACTTGCTGACTTAGAGTCTTCATCTGAATTTCCCTAATTTGTGATACTCTAGCTTCTTATCTTCTGACATTCACCCAGGACCCAGTTACTTCTGGCCAAATTCATGAGTCACAGGAATCCTTCTATTGAGCTCAGCCAAAACCATTTTTTTTTTACAAGCCATACTAGCATTTCACATTTCTACTGAGGGCATTTGTAAGGGCAAGATAATAAATTAAGTAATAGAATGGAGAAGATAATTGTAAGGAAAGTGAAACGGCAAAAGAGGGAAAGCGATTTAAACAAAAAGAAGGAAAATCCAGCTAGGAATTACTTGTGTTTTCTCTGGTCTGCTTTCATTAATGTGGAAACCAGCCTGCTGAAGGAATGAGAACCTCCTGTGTGAGTCTGTGGAGAGAAGAAATAGCAGCAAACATTTGCAGTGCTGTGAGGCTGTTCTTGCTGGTTTTGTTTTGATTTCCCTAGTGCTAATAGCTTAGAAAACAGCAATAAAGGTGGACTGTCTGCTGCCACATCTTATTAAACACTCCGTGTTGATCCGACCTGATCGAGGTGGCCCGGCAAGGAGGCCTCCGACACCCTCCAGGGCACAAAAGGGACCAACAACCTCCTTAGTTCTAGGAAAACAACCCAAAGAAAGAGAGAATTGCTTTTTCTTGGTATCATGTGGAAACAGCAGGGCAGGGAAAGAGATTCTCAGTTCAACAAGGGGAGCAGATCAGGCATTTGCTACCACCAGGCTCCTCAGGCCCCGCTCACAGAGCTGCCCATGTCCTGAGATGGGGTTTTCAGGATAACCATTCTCTATTGGGCACTTTTGAACGGTGTATTTTGTATTAAAAAGTGTTTAATCCTAACGGAGATTCTGATTTTTTTTTTTTTTTTGGTGTGTCTTTAAGGGGTATTTTGGAAAAGAGCTGAAGTTCCAGTTGTGCCACACTGTCATAGAGGAAATCAGCATTGACTTGTCAAACGTCAGTGAAGCCGCTGACCTTCAGTTTTGCATATGTGTTCCTGCTGAGGTTTTAAGGTTTCCAGAAATGGTCTTAAATAAAGAACTTTCTATTGTCCAGTACTTAAATATTCCCAGGCCTGGGAAAAGTTTAGCTAGGTGCAGCATTCCTGTGGTTGCATAAACGTGTGCACCATCTGGAGCCAACACCACAAACATGGCAGGCTGCATGCTGGGCTGTGTAGCCATGAGAAATCTCATGATCTTCTCTGCAGTGATGCTTGGAAACCATAAATATAACAAAACATAAAGCTGTCGCAGTACATGACAGTGGCAGCCTGCTGAGAAGATAATCTTCATGCAATTAAGGTTGCTCATAGTGGGTTTTGGGCAGTAAGTGATTGTAAATTGAAGATGAAGCAGCAATGGAGACACATCAAACACCCAGGTCTCCAGCTGCCCTAAGATGGCACTTTTGCAATTACAAACACTGTAGAGGTCTCATTTGCTCATATATATATATATATATATATACACACATACCCACACTGCAAAAAAATGAGTCCTCTACCCTCAACTGATCTAAATAAATTCTCTCTGAATTCACAGCCTTGTATTTCCAGTTCCTCTTAAAATATTTTTTTAATAAATCAACAATGCTTACAGGTTAAAAGACAAATATACAGAGATGTGTATAATGACACATTAAGTTGATCATTTCCCACTATATCGTGACTTCATTGTGCGATGGCAAGAATAATTTTTCAACATTTTCTTGCTGTGAATGGATTTAGGTCCTGTGAAGTTTGGAGCCTCCTTTTTGCTCCATGTTCAGCTTTTAAAGGGATCTACTTAATAATATGAGGATTCTAACTTAGTCTGGCAGATCAATGGAAATTTAAAGTTGTCTTGTCTGTCCTTTTTATGTTCCTTTTCTGCCAGTGAAAATACTGCCACATGGACATTGTCAGTCATCGAATAGCACAGGGATAGGTTTCCTTATGAGTTTTGGCTGTCAGCAGCATGTGTGGAGCATAACACAGAGCGGTTTCAAATTCCCTCGGCCCCCATACATTACTCAACAGCAGAACAGGTCTTGATCCTTTCCCCTTTGTTTTGAATAGTGCTTTTCCCAGTAGATGCTAGATCTTTATAGATTTTGTTTGAGATTTGCTTATGATACAAGATCCTGGTGTGATCACATGCTCTGTACAGGATTTTCCTGTGCGTGACCTAAATTTTGATTTAGGAGCTAGTAAGCTGGAGTGAGTGTATAAGAATACAGTTGGCAATTAATGTTTAATGACATCAAAAACTTTCCTCTAACCCCTTTTGCATGGACTTGCAAGAGGAATGACAGACACTAAAGAGAAGATTTAATTAGATGTCAGCTTTGATAAACTAATTTGTTTAGAGACGTATCTGGCAAAAAGTTGGCCTGCACTGCAGGTTCCTGTTTGTATCTGACAATTTACATAGGGCTGCCTTCATCTGCTCTCCCTTCCTGATCTGATTTCTGTCTGTGGTCCATCTCATCCCTGTGGCAGGCATTAGAGCCCAGCCAGAGGCCTTAACTTTTTGTTGTCTTCACCTTTCAACTGATTTCAGGGAACCAGACTTCCATGGAAAAGCTGCTTGCCCTGGACATCTGCTGCCTGCTAATTGATTTAGTTTGTGCAGCAACATCCTGATCTGCCTGGATAGATACTGAAAGCGACCAGGGGCTGCTGGGGGTGGTGACAGGGGTGAAAGGAATTTGAATATGCAGGGGAGAATCCTGACAGGGATTCCTAATCCTGAGAAGGCCATCAAAGGCAAGGAAATTTTATCTTGCTGAGAGCCTGTGGCTACAGAAGTGGGTCACACTTGGAAAAACATGTGGGTTTGTCAGCTGGGACAGAAAATGTGCTGCCTTACTTAGACCTCTTTCAAAGCCAGCTACCTTAAACGGGACCTGAGGATATGAACCATAAACTAGAAAAGGTCCATGACCTCTTTCATCCTGCCCTGACCAGCAAGAGCTGCCCTGTCTCTGAGGCTGTGCCAATCGCACTTTCTCATTTCAGCTTTGCATCGTGTTAAACCTTGTTTTAATTAAAAATAAATAGGCAAAATTACTCCTTAGAAGTGGTGTCCCAGGAACAGAGTTCTTCAGGGTATTTTTCTAAACTTAGGCTTGTTTTCATCAATTTTGCTGGCAGACCTGGAGGATAGGTGTCAATTCTGTGATCTCAGTTAAGTGTGTTAAAGCTAAAGGGATAGTTAAAAGGTTACAGCCAAAATTGACCTTAAAGTCGTTTGATGTTCAGGTCTTTCATGTGTTGACAGGCCTGCTCGAGTGAAGGGCGCTGCTTCAGCAGGAGGTTTCCACTTCCCTGTAATGCTCACCCGCCTCTTAGAAATCCCACATTCAGAGTGGAATTCATGGGGCTGCTGCCTTCTAGCTTCTGGATGAGTCCAACTGGGTCTCCAGTAATAGCCCAGGGGGCCATTAAAAAAAAAAAATCTGCATTTTAAATCTGGAATAGATGGCTATACCTTTATCAGGACAAGTCTGTTGTCCAGTATCGATGATTTTCAGAGATGGGGACTACTGACTGGTGATCAGAATCCGATTTTACTGTGCTTACATACCATTCTAGCAAGGCTAGTGATATTTTACTGCATTGCGTGGCTTAAACACCACACAAACTTATACATTTTGCAGTGTTTCTTCTTCTTCTTCTTCTTCTTCTTCTTCTTCTTCTTCTTCTTCTACTTAATTCAATCTTCTTCCCTGTCGTCAGTCTTGATCCAATCTTCTTGCAGCCTTCAAAGCTCTGTTTCTTCTTGCCAAGGAGCTTGGTTATCAAACTGCTTATGCTAATTGAATCCACAGTACTCTCTGATAGTGCAGTATGTTTCCCCTCAGTAGGTATGTGGGCAGTGCTTCCATCTACAGGTAATCAGTTACTTCTTATTATGTCTGATTTTTAAAGTTTTGAACCCATTCCACCCAATGATGTCCACCCTTGGGTGATCCTGAATACCTGAAATTGTCCTTTCCATTGAAGACCCTCACAGGATGGAAATGCTTAAGCACTAGGGAATGCTTAATCATTCCTTGGGCAGGGAATGGATGGAATTTATTCACGATGCACTGCTCTGTAGGGGTCTTACCCCACCCAGCAGCATGTCAGAAATGTCCAGCATTGCAGCAAACGTGGAACTGAGCAGCAGGACTGATTCCTGACACTCTTGTTTGTTCTCTGCCTCTGGCACCAGTGGGAGAAAGGTGTGGGGACCAGAATTCTGTTTCTGCAGGGTCTTGTGCTGCTTTTCCTCAGCGTGTGTGAGCTGCCCTGTCCCTAATTATGTGCTAGGTTTGGTGTGCAGTTACAAGCTTGATCATTTTGTCACTCCAAACCTCTGCCAACCCCACTGGTTCTTTTTTTAAAAAATCACATTTTGTAGCTTAGTCTTGCCAGCCCACAGTCTTTGGGTTTTTCCTGAGTCCCTGCAGTTTGTCTCCATCGTTTGTGGGAGTCAGCATGGTGTAGTGGTTAGGTAATAAATCTGGGTTCCTGGCTCTGGCTCAGCCTTCCCACGTGGTTTTGATAAATCATTTACCCTTATTGCCTCAATTATGAAGCAAAAAGAGGTAATATTTACTTACCTCAGAGGCGCTGTAAAGCTAAAATGCTTGAAAGCTCTTTCACCTATTTCTCTGGCTAGTTATGTGTCTTTTGTCTTTGGGGTGCTTTTGCTTCCGTACTGAACTTTGTCTTTGGCGCCTTTTTCTCCCTCAGTGGCCACTGCCCATTTTGTACCACAGTTATTTTCTCCATAATGGAGGGTCACAGTCTCTGCCTTGTGATCTGTCACTGTCTGGGTCATCCCCAAACCCTTACCTTGGAAAGTATTGCTGAATCTTTTATTACACTACAATTCTTTGGTGTTTTTTGGTTGGTTTTTTTTTATGTCCAAACTTTGCAAAACTGTGGCTCTGCAGTGTGTTTCTGCTTTGTTAGCTTTCAGTTAAGTTCTCATATAAAGGTTCAAAGCCACAGTGCCCTTTCATATATTCTGCTTGTGCTTTTTTGCTTTCACTTAACCTTTCCATATTGGTTTAAGAGGCATCTCTAGGAAATTGCACTATATTCTCTGTCAGGGAACAGTGGGTTGTTCAGTGGTAATTACCTCCTTACAAATACACCTGTATTTTTAAACAAAGCAAAACCTTGAAAGTTTTGAGGCAGAGCAGAAGTGCCTGAGCACCTGAGCTACTTCAGTACAACTGTTTGTGCAGTTGTATCACCAGTGAACACATATTTTATGTTCCACCCTGAGTGCCTGTCACAGGGATTATGTAAAAGACAGATGGAAAAACAACTGTGTGAAGAAGAATACGTTTGAAAGTTGAGTACTATTGTTTTTGAGTTTTTTTGTATTGTTTTTGTTTTGTTTGTACACTTATTTTGCATGATAGATTTTTAAAACAACAAATCCATAAAATTTGGACTTCTTTTGTTCCATTTCTTTGGGACATTAACTACCATCTTTCAAAATGTTTTTGAGTAAATCTGAAGCTCTCCTCTGTGTCAATTTTTGTACTGCTAAAATATTCCAAATGTTTGTAAGTTTTAAGGAGAATAACTACACTGCCTTTCATTGAGGCTATGCCTGTTTAAAATGCACTGATGCCACCTGCCAGGATTGCAGGTGAAAACCCTCTTGTCCCTGGTCACTCAGCAAACGGGATGCACAGCCGTGCTGTCAGTGGGAAATACACTGTCTCTGGCTTTGGGGATTTTTTTCATCTCTCCCCACTGCTGGAAAACTTCAGACTCCATTTTTTTTTTTTTTGCCCTGCGCTCCATACTGTCCCTGATAGAACTTGGAGAAATATTTACTTCAAATCCAGAGCCTGTCAGGAGTTTCAGGCTCAATCAACAGACCCCATGAGAGATTACTAGAAAAGTGATTTAAGCTCTGGAGATTTAGACATTTCCTGCAATCCTTCGACTTCCAGGGCGTGCGGTGGAGCCTCTCAACCCCATTTCTCTCCCTCTCTCTCTGCCTCAGAGGTTTTGGGATTCAGTTTGACACACCTTCCAATCTCAAAGGGTTCAGAGTCCCACAGAGCAGATTCAGCCCTCCAGAGCACACAATCATGCTAGGTGCTTTTATTTTTAGCACCGGGTCTGTTCCGAGGTGGTTCGTTTAATGATGCTGCCTCTGGCTGGAGTTCCTGCTCCTCTGAAACTCTCCCACAGCGAGCAAGTCTGACAGCTTGGCGTTGGGAAGCTAAATCAATAGCGTGCATGCAGGAGGATAGAGATCTGCAGGCTTTAGTGGGAGCACCTCTTGCTCCCGTGCCTTAAACTCTGAGTGAGAGACATTGCTGGAGCTCAAGTGTGTGTGGGAGTGCAGTGCTCGTAGCCAGTGCCCCTTCTGAGCGCAGGCTCTGAGCTATCAGTTAGAATCATGATTATGCTGTTCAAACAGCACCTGTTTTTGTGGGGGCCTTTTTTCTTCTTTTCCTATTTGGAATTGGCACTTTAAAAGCCAGTGATCGAGTTGTTGCTTTATTAATGTAGATTTGGTGAATATACTAACTAATGACTTCAGAATTTGATGTGACGTGAATGTTCTATTAATGCAGAGGGAGAATTAGGCTATCATCCCTGTCAAGCAAGAAACAAAGCCGTGATGAATGGGGTGAATAGTTACCCTAGCTCCATGCAGCTTCACGCAACTTGGAGGCACCTCCCTGAAATCATCATTGGAGGAGTTATTTTTAGCATGAGAGCAGAATGAAACGAGGCAGCACTTGCCATGTGTTAGATCCTGAATGACACCGTAATGGGCCTTTGCTGGGCAGGCAGGGCAGGAAAGTCATCTCCTCTCAGCTCCAGCATCCATCACGGGCGCTTACTGCAGTGCAGCGCTGCGAGGGAGAGTTAATGCCACGGTGCTCAGGAAACCTGAGCTCGGGCTCGCTATTTCTTGCCTCGTTTCAAAGGCAGCAGAGCCCCCCACAATGAGATCTTGGCATCTGCCGAGTGTTAGGGAGCTGTTCTGTAGCATCTGCAGCATTGTGCTGAGCGCTGCCTTAAGGCCTTCCCTCCTTCAGGTACCATTTAACAGAATGAATACTGCAACCATTTGTTCCAGAGGTATATTCCTCTATATGGTTTCTTTATTGATTTTTTTTTTCCCCCCAGTGTTCCCTTTCTGTAATTTCTGTGGAGTTTAATTATTAGCTCCAGGTATCCTGATTGAAATCCAGACTATAAGAAATGGAGGTTTAAATTGAGGCTTGTCTTTTGAAGTGCTGTAGAATAGTTTTAATATAGTTGCTATAATACATGTTTTTCTGCTTACACTGTTGGGTAAATGAGACAAAAATGAGAGCTTCTGTCTGAAATTTGGTATACGAAGCCAGAGTCCCAGAGCAAATGTCTGTGTGATTAAAGTGGTATTGAAGCATTATTAAAAAGCTGTAATTTCAAATATTTTATGCTTTGTTTCACATATAGCGCATCTACAGTGAAGATTAGTTTCTTAATGTAATTCTGGTGCTTGCACTCTACTGAAGTCAAAGAAACTTTCACCGGTCCCTGTTGGCTTTGGTTCAAGCTCTTGGTTTAAAGTATTGATTAAAAGAGAAACTCAATCTGAATGGAAAGCCAAGATAATTGATACTGCAAATGTGGTGAATTAGTAAAAAGAAGAAAAAAAACCCAAACAAACAAACACAAAAAGTAGCTCCCAGAAGATTACATCCACAAATGTAATTTTTTCCTTTGATTTGACAAACAGGGTTCCAGGTGCTTATTTAAAAAGCATCTAAGTAGTGATTTTGCCTGTACCTACCCATGCTTGGTTTTCTCCTCTTTATTCTTTTCCTAATAACTCTGCCATTTACTAGATTTTGTTCTCCTAGTATTTATTAGATTGCTATGCAGTAAAAAAAAACGATCAGAAGAGATGTAATTGAGGGCTGCTGCAGCTGCTGAACCTTTGAAGACAACATACTGCAGCAGTGAGGATTGTCAGGCACCCCAATCAAAGAGGATGTGCCCACCGGGAGAACCAATACTGTCACTTAAAATCTGGTAGCCTAGGAGGGAAATGCAGAGTGTCTGCTGTATTCCTGTCTTTCCTAAATCACAGCCCTACAACAACACGAACGCATGATTAAAAGGAAAGGGGGAAGCAGGATGGAGTAAGTTCCCAAACACCTCCCTGAGGTCTGCCATATCTAAATACTGTGAGGGAAAACGGCTGAATTAAATTCATGCAGTCTGTTCAGCAAATCATATGCTTAAAATACCTGGGTTTTGTAGCCTTGGGAGGATTATGCAGCAGAGAAAACAACTCAGAAAATAATGTAAATCCAGGAAACATCACAGAACTTTGTTGTACAAGCCTGCTGCGTTTCAAGTCACGTTGATTGTGATAGATACTTGTGGTTTGGAAACTAAATTTCAACCGAGTAAATAATGTTTTGAATACCCCTTAAGGTGGCTGACATTTCAACCATCCAGATTAGTAAAATCAAAGGAAATGTGAAGGACATCTAGAACTGCAGTCCAGGTGGAAAGCAGAGTAATGTGTGTTCCATTTGTTGCCCTCTGGGGATACGGTCAGGTTTTGATCTACAGACAGGGACTCAGAAGAGAAGGATGCAGTGCAGGGATGTACTCCTGCTGATGGTTAGCCCTCCCTCTCTTACACAACACAGGCTTTTCCCCGTGTCCCTTTTTCCTTTGGCAGACCTGCCGTGTCAGGAGAACCTTTCCTTTGGTCAGGAGAGCAGAGTGCTGCTGAATCCATCGCTTGGTTGGGCTGCAGGTGAGACCCCTTCCTCACCTGGGAGGCCAAACCATTCCTGGCCTGGCCTACAGGCAGGGAGAAAGCTCTGAAAGCTCTCAGCGTGCAGAGAAAGCCTCTGTGACAGCTGAGCCCGGGTTTTGGCTTTTCACGGGGTGGGCTGTTCCACGGGTGGAGTCTGGGGCAAAGAGAGGAGCAGAGGGAGGAGTGCCGTGTCCTTCCCTTCCCTCTGGTTTAGCCCTGCCCAAATCACCATCCCTGGTTTGGTCATGCCCAAATCGCCATCCCTGGTTTGGTCATGCCCAAATCGCCATCCCTGGTTTGGTCGTGCCCAAATCACCATCCCTGGTTTGGTCGTGCCCAAATCACCATCCCTGGTTTGGTCGTGCCCAAATCACCATCCCTGGTTTGGTCGTGCCCAAATCACCGTCCACATCTTCAAAATGCAGCGCACAGTGTGAGCGTCCGGTCCTGCTGCTGGGAGATGCTCTCTGCTTTACCAATGATGGCACTGATGGTGCTCAGGGTGTCCTGCAGAAACACCCATGATAAGGCACGATCATATTCTCCCAAACACACAAAAGGGAATAACCCAGGTTTATTTTCCTTAACCTTCTTTCCACAGAAGTGAGGAAAATACGTGACAGCAGTAGAGACAAGGAAGGGAAAGCACAGTTGGTCTTTTTCCTGAGGGAGCTTGTTCTCATTACCTAAAGTGTCTGTAAAAATGGATTTTTTATTCCCATTTTGATACCCAACATTTGTGGCTTTCATTTCTGAGTAGTGTGTTGCAACCTTTGGGCTTCGGGTTCTGCTTTCTAAACCAGCACAAATACACCAAGAAAGATTGATTAACAGTAATCTATCTATTCAGAAGTTGAGGTGAGATCACTTTGCCTTTCACAAGGTCTGTGTTTCTAAATGCAGTTGTGTTTTGCTGGGTGGGAGATCTTTTGTCATTCCATCTGATCAATTACATTTCAGAGTCATAGACAGAGAAGATGTATTTTAGTATTAATCAAGTTTGGGTTTTTTGTTTGTTTGTTTGTTTTTGGTTTGTTTGGTTTTTTTAAAATTCTTTCAGTCTGTCTGGACTCACTGAAAATTCTGGAAATTCTCTAGTCTGTGATTCTAGGCAGAGCTGGTCGAGAATTTTCCAGTATCAACCTTTTCTCTTCAGAGCTCCTCAGTTCTTCAGAAGAGAAATATTTTCAAGAAATTTATTTCATATGCAGCTGATGGATCAGAATTAGTAATTGAGATGTTATAATTCTGTTGCCTGCTTTTAAAAGTTTAATAATGTCTTCGTTTTCTATCTGTCTGCAGTATTGATTGGTGAGTCAGGTGTGTGTCCCTGAGTCTTTGCAGTTAAAATTTCATTGGTCCATGAAAAGGGAAGAAAGTATATGCAGCAATAAATTGTGGAACAATTCTCCATAGATAAATCAACTTTAGAAATTACTTTGATTTTCTTCATATCAGCTTATCTATGCTAGTGGAAAATAAGTAGTTTATTCAGGAATGAGTGTGCGAGGTTTTGATACATGATCAAAATTATGCACTTCTGATTTTTCTGTGCCATTATTTTATTTTTACTAGAAAATAAAAGTGTCTCTGAGCATCCCTCATAATGCTTTTGGATAGAAGACCAGTGAAAGCGTGCCTAATAAATTAAAAAATAAGTGGGACTCCTGTATTCAAAGGGGAGTTGAATGAGTTTTTCTCGTAGTAAGGTGTAGTGGGTTTTTTACAAACAGGCCTGCCCTGCTTGTGGTGAAGGCTATGTAAATTACACCGATGCATATTTATTCTTGTACTTCTTGTGGGAATATATTTAGGGGCCTATAAGCATAGATCAGAATTTGTTACAGGGAAGGGAACTTATGAGGAAGCCTTATTATCCCAGGAGTGGAATTAAGGTGAAATTAACAAGTAATTGAAGTTATCTTTGATCATGATTTTTCATTCCCTTTTTTTCCCTGCTCTAAGGAAGTGAATATTTTTGATGTTCAGTAGAGCAGTACAATGCAGCACAGAGAGGCATAATGCTGAATTTTCATAATAATGTTTGTAATGCAAATGAGGGACACTTCAAAAACAGGTTGATTAGCATTTCTTAATAAATTGCCAGTCTCCTCCTTTTTTCTTCATTAATTCTCTCAGCAGATTACATAGCTAGATTTTAGCATCAGTGAACGTGAAGTGTGCGGCGGCTTCTCGTGATATGATTATTTGGTGGCTCTAAATAGTTTCAGATCGTGCGTTTACAGCACTTCCTCCAGCACTAAAGCAGCACGGTGAATTAATGAGCTGCTTGTCACCTCTGGGACCTTCCCTTTGAAACCCAGTCTGCCTTCATGTGAACTGATACCATTGCAGGCCAGCAGCTGGGAAAAGGTTAGAGAATGAGCGAGCCCCGGGGACGGTGCAGAGCTTCCACCGGGGCATCTCTTTACTCTGGAGCTGTTTTTCAGAGAGCAGACCTGGGGGAGCGCCTCCCGTGAGCACAGCAGCCAGCCAGAGCATCCCCGTGGGGTGGCTCCTGGGGACGGGCTCTGCTCCCCGTCCCTTCCTTCCCCAGCTCCTGCGAGGGAGCTGTTGGCAGCACAGCCCCTTGAGCCAGCAAGGGGCTTCTCCTTCCTTTCTGCTGTTCCGGTTTCTTCCTCACTAATTTTGCTGTCTTTTTAATTGCTGAAGACTCCTCTTGTTCCCTCTTCTCCTTTATTCCGTTTTTAATATATTTTTTTCTCTTCCTTGTCTCCCAAGGACTTCCTTGGCTCTGTGTGTGTGTGTGTGGTTTTTTTTAGTCTCCCTTTCCTCTGTTTATTCCCAGTGGGAGACCCACCAAGCGGTGTCCCCTGGCAGACACCTGTGAGGAGCTATCCGCTGCCCTCCCTTTGTTCTCATCAGGGACTCTTCAGAGAACGAAATGCTCATGGTGCTGCTTTGATTTTAGAGGAGAGGCAGGAGTGACATTGTGTGAGCTTTCAGTTCAGAGCATCACTTGGTGAGCGTGAGTCCCTGTCCAGTTTAGATTCCAGTTGAGCATCGCTCTGCTGGTCACATTGCTTTTCCTGACTGCTCAAGGCAACAACAAACTGAGTTTTCTGGGACCGACTGTGTTTAAATGGTATGTGCAGCTTGCAATAAGCATTCAGATTGCACAGCTGCAGTTGGAAAGCCGTGGAGCAGAATCAGAGATCCACAGAACGGTTTGGGTGGGGAGGGACCTTGGAAGGTCACGTAGCTCAGCCCCCTGCAGGGGACATCTTCAACTAGATCAGGTTGCTCAGAGGGCACACTGCAACTCCTGAACGTCCCTGGGGAAGCCCTGAGTCAGGGATGCTTTCATCTGCTCTAATTTTTGGGTCTTGATGCTGTCTTGCTAGTGGTTTCTGGCCTGGGGCTGGATGGCTGTGATCACACTTTGTAACCACCTAACACTGCTCAGCATCGCTGCTTCCACCATTCTAAACAGGATCTTTTTTCCTCCAACTAGGAAGGTAGAAATAATATAGAACACTTCCTCTCATTAAGATGGTCCTGGCGTCCTGCCTTTGTTAGTAGATGGTCTTGGCAGTGTTCTTCCTTCAGCGTGGGCTGGTTTGGATGGGGTGGCTCCTCAGAGCTCTGCTGTAAGCTGGTTTTGGGCCCTCTGTCATTTGGGCTGGGTGGAGATGGCCGCTGAGCAGCCAGGCCAAGGCTGCAAGCTCTGCTCTCTGATTTCCCTGCCAGTATGCAGGGAAGTCATGTGCTGCTCTCTTTCTCAGTAACTTAGGAGTCACTTAAATTTGGCATTCAGGATGAACCCATGGTTTGAGCTGTTGATCATTACTTAAGATGTTTGCTTTTGATTTGGAGTGGCATCTTAACCATTTTAAAAAGAATTGTTGCTCCAAGAACCTGTTTAGTTTTACAGCACAGCAGTGTGTGGCAAGTTACACTGAGGACTTTGCTGTCCTGTCCTTTTTTACTGGATTTGAGAACAGAGGAAAATGTATTATTTTAAAAATACTGTTGCTAGATGAGTAAAGGAAATTTATTTGAGGAATTACCTTCATTTCAGGAAAAGTTTTGCTTTATTTTTTCCCCTTCCCTTTAGGATTTGAATTGGAACCCCAGCAGAGCATGATTTAGAAGGGGTTTCTGGAGATCACTTGGACTCTGTTTCTGTTGCAGGACTTAGATTTGATTTTATTCAGGATATTACCAAGCTGAGTCTTGATTTTTTTCCAGTGAGAAGATTCCACTATTTCTTTGAGTGATCTTTTCCAAAGTTCAGTTGTTCTCTCTGAATATTTCCCCCCTATATTCGTCTGTACTTTCCCCTGCAGCAACTTGTGCCTGTTACCTATGTTTTGTAAAAATACATCCTGAAGAGAAGAGTACCCATATGTATTTTTTTCAGGTAGTGGAAGGTACAACTAGATCTTCTGGGCCTTGTCTTCTCCAGCCCAGTTCCTAAAACTTTTCTTCATATGACAAGTTCTCTGAGTCTCTAATCCTCCTGGTTGCCCTTCGCTGGAGCCTATCCAGTTTTTCAGTGTCTCTCTTGGAAAGTTGAGGGCACAAAAATGGGACAATGATTCCAGGGGTGGCACGAGGTGCTGGACAGAGTACAGAATTCACATCCCTCGTCCTGCTGAGCTCTAGGACAGGCTTCTCCTCGTTGCCCCAGAGGTGTCCTGCTGACTCACATCCACCCTGCTGCCTGCCAGGGCCCCCCTGTGTTTCACAGCAGAGCTGTTCCCTGCGCTTTTGTGTCCGTGTTGTGCAGCTGGTCCCCAGCTCAGCTCTCTCAGCCCGTCTGCTTGGAGTGCTGTTGAGTCACGGCTCCAAACGGAGGTGCTGGCAGGGAATGGCTTCGACTGTGGGCGCTCTGGAGCAAGGCCAGGCTGTGCACACCCACACAGCCCCTTCTCTGCAGTGCTCTGACACTAACCCAGGGAGCTGCTGCTCTCATTTCTCTCTGCCTGCAGGACCAGTCTGGGTTTTGATCAGAAAGAAACTGTAAGAGTAGGGCCTGCTTCTGTGGTGCTTCAAAATGCCTGCCTGGCCTCAGACACGCCTGAAAGGGCTGTAGCATCTCCCCCTGTCCCTTTGGCAAGGTGCTCACTTTGCCTGCCCTCCAGGTCCCCACAGAGGCCCTGTGAGCGTGGTCTTTCCCAGCAGGGCTCCCTGGAATGGTTTCCAGGCTCAGCTGGTCAGGAGCACCAACTCACCTGCAGTCTGTGGAGAAAGACTTGTATTTCTCACAGTGCCTCACCTAGCAAGGCTCAGGAGGGGAGGAGGTAAGAGGATGCACTGCACGGCCTCCCAAGCTTCATCCGGGAGGATGAAGGCTTGTTCATCCTCTGCTCCTGCCTCCAGCAGCTCCCTGGTGAAAGCTTTCTTGGAAAGCAGGCAGCAAACTGAGTCCTTGTGCAGCTCTGTCAGCCACTGTGTCGCGGGTGTACTGCCAAAAGTCTGACCATTCACCCAGCTGACAATTGGACTCGTTTGTTCCGTGGAAAATGGGGCTGTGCTGCCCGCCATGCTCAGGAGGGACAGCTGGAAGGGCTGTGGGAGGATAGGGTGAGGAGGAGGAGGCTTGGGAGGGCTGTCCAGGCACAGCACACGCTGCTGGCTGACCCGGGAGCAGTGATGGAGCTGCTGCTCCCCCCTGGCCTTCCCCCCAAATCCCCACGGCCTGATGCCTCATCAGCTAGTCTGGAGAGCTTTGCCAGAGGGGCTGAGAAGCCAAAAAGCTCTCCTGGGTGGTGAAGGGCTTTACAGCTGCACTGCTTTGGGAGCCTGTGTCTCCTGGGGTGCCTTGAAGCAGGTACACAGGATCCTGATGGATGGATGGTGCGGGGCCAACGTCTCTGCTGAACCTCTGGGCTGCCTGTGCGATTGGATTAGGGCAGTTCCTAATCAGATCTTCGTCCCTATCACAAGCCAGGCTCAACACAAGCTGATCAGAGAAGGGCAGCAAGAATGCTAGCGTGGCTTGTTCTAATAAAGCGAAAAAATCAACTCGGCTTCTTCTTAGGTTGTTGCAGTAATTTATTTTAGCAATTAAAAATTCATTCAGTCAGAAATATGCTGTGAAGACACGATAGTGTTGCTAAGAGGCAGAGCTGGGAAGCTTTCCTGGCTTCCCTTAGAGCAGGAGGGGAACCAAGAGATGATCAGCATGGAGCCTGACACATTGAGAGGCACTCGATATATTCAGAGTCTGCATTCTTATTAGGTGCTCAGAACTTGACTCTAGACGACTTTTCATATGTATGGAGGGGAAACAAAAAGGAAAATATGTAAATATGGCAAGTTTTAATGTAGGTTTGAGAGGACAATAGCTTAGCCAGTTTATTAGCATTCACCTTCAGAAATTGTTTCATTGTGTGGCTTATTTTATATAAATCTTCAATGAATGAGGAAAAACAGATACTGTTTCTCTGGTAACAAGTAGAGTGCAATGCCCTTTTTCAGTAATGGTGCAGAAACAACCCTTTCCCGCCATCACTTTAAGTTTCCAATTTCTTTTCCTTCTCTTATTCCTTCATTCTTAACTTAAACCATATTCAAAACTGTGCTCACATTGTTTGATGAAGGTGAAATTTCAGAAAGTTAAATATTCGGAAACGGGACTAATTTGATTTATGTTAGCCGTCCTCCTGGGAGCATTGCTTTGCTTCCAGGCATAAAGACTAAGTCAAACAGTTCCCATATATTCCCACTATGATAACCCCTATAGATATTGTGTTATACATCACATTATTTATTATATATTTTTTAAATTTAAATTTTATTTATTTCATTAATTGACTTTATTTTAAGTATTTTATTTATCATTACGTTATATATACATATGCATGTGTATATATATATCATATATATCATATATATTATATCAATTTTCTTGGCTCTGTCATACATATATAAAAATATAAATATATGTGTGTGTATATATATGTGTGTATGTGTGTGTGTGTATATATATATTTTTATAAAATAAAAGAGAGTTTGGCCCAAGACCTAAGGGACTTGTGCAGGCCTGTGACTGGTGGGAAGGAGAAGACAGATGTTGTCATATTCTGATCATACCCCAAAACAGGATCTGAAAAGCATTTTTTACCTTGAGACTGTCCTTGGCAGAGCTGGACAGAAATCTAATAAAGGCAAGCAGTAGCTAGACCAAAGGGGAAAGGAAGCATGAGAGTGTGGCCCCAGGTTTGATTCTGAAGTTGCAGGAGTGCTGGAATATTTTGAACAGGCTAATGATGGATAGCACGTTCATGCTATGAAAAGATTTTGGTAAGCAAAATAAACTCCTCCAGTTAGTTTCCACCGTGATTCATTTAGATGTAATTTTCAGTTGGACTTGCATCTGGACTAATGTCAGCGCTGGGAGATCAGCTTGCTACTGGAGAATGTGAAATTGTATCTGGAAGGGCATGGTAGGAAGTGGGATCCATTTCATCAATTTCTTAGGAAATTAGGTTTTCAATTAAAGCAAAATGAATTTGTCTTCCTAGAGATAGGCCTGTAGAGACTTCCATTTGGTCATTATTCAAACGTCTACAAACAGATGGTTCCCATGTTTCTTCACATGTAACCTACACAAGCAGAGAAAAAAGCTCCACCAAAAAAACCCATCCATGTCTGGAATATCAAGAGTTCCCTGGAACTGTACTGCCAGTGTAGGACACTTGACTTGTTTTGATCTCCACTGGCGTGTGAGAAGAAAGTATTGAAATGGGTGGGTGTGTCTCAGTGTTTGGTATTCGATATTTTAAACGCCAGTATTCTGAAAGCTGTAGTCAGAGAAGGTCAGGAACCATTTTTTGAATGTATGCAAAAGTGTTGTGGTCCGAGGTGGAGGAAATAACTTTGTTGAGCTGGAGGCCTCCAGCAGAGCTTGGGAAAGGTGTGATGCTTTCCACTTGGGATCATTCCACACTGCCCCCAAAATGTTCCCCTGTGTTTACACGTGGCTCTTGAAGTATTTGCTAGCCTGTGTGAAATTTCCAAAATGCCCAGTACAGCTGAAAAAAGAGCCCTTCTGGGCCAAGCCTCCCTCTTTACCCACAGACACGGGTCCATGGCTGGGGAGGCAGGGGTTCATCTTTGCTCTCATTGGTGCTAGGTGGAGGCATCTGGCAGGGCTCCCCCTCTCTTCATCCCAGGCTTCCACTTCCACAAAGCTGCAAACACTACGGATATGCCAGGCAAACGAAAACCGCATTTTTTTGAGAAGTGGTGAAGGAAAAAAAGTATAAAAACCCAAAGATCAAATAGCATTCGCTACTGCAATTCAGTGTGAACAGCTGGAGGTGGCAAACTGAAAATGGAGGAATTAAAATAATCCTAGATTTGCATTCACATATCCATGGAAAGAGAATTTCTCTTCGAACTTGCCAAATCCCAATATGTGTGCCATAAAATGTAACAGGCCATAAACCATAAAATAACCAGGCCATAAAATATGTTATATAAAGGTTGAAGGTATGGCAGAGTGGAGGCAAGCACTGACCAAGAATGTCAGTTTGGAGGAAATAAAACAGGGTGAGGGGAAAAATAAAAGAAGATTTTTGAAAGGGAACATGTTGAAGGATAAAAGCTGGCACTGGAAAGCTGAGGTATTGATCCAAATGCCCTATGAGCTTTGCAAAGAATAATGTGATGCTTTGCTTTCCCTGGAGGATACAGGTACCATAACTTTGAAATAATTCAGGTAGAGGGGAGAAAATGATGTATTTCGGGTCTAGTAGAAAGATGAACCTTCTGTCATTTTCTAAACCCAAGTTATAATGCATTTTACCACACTTGAAATGCAATCCTAGGTTGGGAGTCACTAGGATCTGGGGCTACAAATCTTTCTTTCAAAATTCTGAGAATTGTGCAGATGAATTTAGGAGAAGCCCCTGGACTGGCACATACTCTTTTTCATACGAAAAATATTGTAGAGGAAAGGATAGAGAAATTCATCTATAGGAAAAAATGCAAAATTATTCTTCCAGTAAAACCAAATCCCAAGTAGTTGCAGAGTATTGATATTGACTTGACAAGAGTAGAAAGGGACTGTTGGCAGTGAACAGTGTATTAAGTAGTATTGGAATGTGAAGTGTTTACTAAAATAACAGTAATTATTCAAACCGAGCTAATGGCAGCAAAGTTGTTGGGAAGCCTGTGGAATGTGATATATTTCTTTGCTGCATCATGAATGCTGTGGGTAAGTTTTTGTGGGGTTTTTTGTTTGGTTTTTTCCTTCTTTTGTTTGTTTGTGGTTTTTTGTTTTTCTTTTATTACGAAATACGATGAAATTTTAAAGAACTGCTTATTTATTTTTTAAAAATTTTAAATAAGCTTGCACCACAGCATAAACTAACCAAAAGGGGGAAAATACAAATGGTTCTTCAGTATCTTCTATCTGGAGGCAATAGCTAACAGCATATTGCAATACATTAGATTATGGCTTACAGAGATTTGCTGCTCATTGTAAGGGCTGCATCCGTATCACTCAAATTGAGCTAGAAGCCTGTTAAAGAATTTTGTGTTCTCAGCTGCAAAACTGAACTGATTCTGTGCCTACTGGCAAAGGCTGAAGTTTCCTTTGGCAAATGCATACAATATGTAAAGACTTTGATTTTGTATTTTTTGACAGCCGTAATGCTTTAATGTTGTAGAGAATGTATTAGAATACTGTCAAAAGGCACTTTTAATAATTCGATTCATTACTCAGCATGTTTTCCAACATTTAATTTGTCTTTTCCCTTTTAGTATGGAAGTGAATCTGTTATCTGCTGTTATCTCTTTGGATATACAAACACCCTTTTTCACAGATTCACACATGTGTTAAGTAACAGAGTTACATAACTCTAAAACTTGGAATCCAACCCCAAGCAGTAGATGCCAAATGAGAATTGATTTTTTTTTTTTTTTTTTAAATTTTTTTTTCCCCGGTGTATATAAAGGCAACAAACCACTAACACACCACCTTTAGAAGAATTTTCATGGAAAAAAAAATGTTAACAGTTTTAATTATTCACCTTTTCTCATGTTGTTAAGCTAGTTGGCAGAAACAGCCCTGGTCCAGATATTGCAGGTAGGATGTGAGAAACAAGATAGGTTTTTTTTCTTCCAACAACCTGCTTTGTTCTTTCTGTAATTGATAGGGGAAGACATAAAGTAAGCTAATGAAATAAGTGGGAAAGGATTGGCACATCCCAGGCAGGAGGGCAGGGAGCCCTGGTTGGGATGACTGTGACGAATGGTGGGCACGGCGAGATGGAGTGCCTGCTTGTGCTCGCTGTGATCCATGACCCCCAGCTCCAGAAGGCATCCTTAATCGTGACAGCTGCTGGGAAAGAGAGAGTCCTGTGGATAGCGGGGGGGAAAAGCCACCCTGGGTTTTCTCAGAGTTTCTGCTGTTGGCTGCTGGGCCCCTTTGGTGTTCCACGGGCGCTTCAAAGCCAGGAGCAGCCGGGGCCAGTGCCGCCAGGGTCAGCTCACTGTCACCTCTGCTGACTCCCAGCCCAAGGGAAAAACACTGCCTGCCCTTCCCCACCACTCTCCCAGGTCTGTTGGAGGCTGAGGAATGGCTTCCAAATGCCTTTGAGGAGTTTCCACAGGGAAGGAGGGAGAGGCAGGTGGATGTCAGGACCAAAGCAGAGCTGTGTGTGCAGTGCATGAATTGATGCAGGATTGCCCTCTCATGCAGGTAGGGGCCCATTGCAGACTCCTCCCTCTCCAGCAGGGAGGTGAGACCTTTTCCTCACAGCTCTGCTTTCGGGTGGCACTGCTGCAGGTCTTGGCAGAGCCTTGTCAGGTCCCGTGGCACAGGAGATCCATCCGGAATGGAGATTGGAACCTGGGACCTCCAGTGAGCTGGGGGTCAGCTGAATAAACTGCTCTGTTTACAGCAGAGCACCTTGCTACTGAGAAATTGACTGCTGACTAGTACTAATTGTATAAATTAGCATTTATTTGCAAAATAAAAAAAAAAACCCAACAACATAATATCAGGAGATTTTGCAAAACGGTTCATCAAGCATTATATGCAAAAAACTGTAGTGGTGGCCAGGGAGGTGAGGCTGGGTGAAGGAACAAGCATCACAATAAGTGCTGGCAGCAGTGATGGACAGTGTTTCAGCCACTTGACTTTCTGAACATAAAAGGTGTGTGTGCACCAAAACATCAAGATGCCAGCCTGGGGGAAAGGTGCCTCTCTAATTGTTCCGTAGTATAGGTGCTAATTAATCAGGATGGACTCGGCTGGTTTGGTTTGAACATATCCAACAAGGGCTGTGTGGTAGCAGCCAAGCCAGCAGAGCTCTGCTTGGAAGCAAAATCTGCCCTTGGTGAAACTCTACATGTTTTCTGTGGATGTGGTCTCTCAGTGGCCATTTATATTTTAGGAACTGACATGTTCACTTTCATTAAACTTGCCTGAAAATGGAGAGCAACTGTTTAAGACCAGAGCTGTTGACCTTATATTTCACAAGTAATAAGATTTTATTTACTGTAGTGGCTGCAGTCTTACTAAAACTGCAAAAATATTTTAATACTTTGCCATTTCTGGTACATAAATATAGATGCATGCACTGTTCCTGTACATTGTTCAAATGAACAACCAAAAATGTTTAAAAAAAAAATAAAACTGGGCTGATAAACATCTGGATGCACAAGTGCTGATTTTGGTTTAGCCTAGGAATTTTCAAGCCAAAACATGTACCCATTTCACAGAGTTTGTTTTATGTGTTTTTGGGTTTTTTTAAAAAAATTTGGTTTGAGATGCAAGTCCTTCAGGAAGCAGATGGACTTGGGACATCAGTATTAGCCTCAAAAAAAAAAAAAAGAAAAAAAATACAAGGTTCCATTATAGCCAAAGAGTGGTTAAGTTTCTTGGGTTTTTGGTTTTGGTTTGGTTTTTTGGTTTTGTTTTGTTTTTCTGCTGTGTATATTTTAATGTCTATGCCTGTGATCCCTGCCTGTAGTTTTGCCATACTGTATAGCAACAGGGGTTGTATTTCCCTGTGTTTGACTTTCTGACTCTTCCCAGCAAGGATAAAAACAGTCACGTATTTTTTCTAATCTGAAATGGTTTCTGGTTTAGGTAGGCCCCAAAAGATGTTGAAAATTAGTATTTTGTAGAGGATTTGGCTCTCTCTGGGGTTCTACTGACTTTTCCCTTGGACTGTGGGATGCTTCCTTGCCCAAGTTCCAGGAATGGCAGAGGCTGGGTTGGGCTTCCAGATGAGAAGCTGCTGGCTTTTTAAATTGGGTTTTCATGGTTTTTTGTCCTGTTTCATTTTCTGAGGAAATACAGAGAATGAGGAGATGCATCCAATTAAATAACAAAGTAGATTGCAATGAAGATGGTTCAGTTTGGGTTTTTTTTCCCAATCATCTGACAAGTCAGAGGCAATTACAAGTAATTGCTTTTCTTGCTGGGGTGCATCAGCGGGGACTGGTCTGCCAGTCTGGGGAGAGGGATCTGGGCTCTGTCCTCTGGGGGGCACCTGGAATGCCCCACCCTTTTACCAGCATTTCCCAGAGCTGAGCAAAGGGACTGCATTTACACAGACACCCACCAAATAACCCCGTGGCTGATGGAAATCTCCTGCACTGCAGCCCTGTCAGACAGGGGGGGAGTCAGGGGAGGAAGAACATCACTGGCAAAGCCACTGGCAAGGGGTCGGGGTGGAAAAAAGGAAACGGGTCCTTCTTCATGGCAAAATGTCCTGTTTGAGTGTGCAGCAGCATCGTGGACGAGGGGGAGAGAGAAGAGTTCCCTGAGGGGCAGCAGATAGCAAATAGATGGGTTAGGTGAAAAGATGCTTTGCTTTTCCTCCATGATGGTAAGTGGCCCAGGAAGGTGCTGGCAGATCTACCTGGTTGCTGTGTGTCTTTCTTTGCTGCTCTGCATTCAAAGCACTCACAGAAGAATTTGTATTTGCTTTAATTTACTTTAATTTAAATTTAAGAATATATAATATGTATTTATGTAATATATATCTATTATAAATTATTTATATAATTTATAATAAACTGCAGGTTTCAGTACCAATCATTTACCTAACCCTGTCAACATCAACTGAGAACAGGAAGAAAATAAGGTTTTGTTTTGATCTTTCTGGCTGCTAGAGGACATTAAAATACATACTGTGCTTATTACAGTTTATTTGTTTAATTACTTGGTTGTTTGTTTATTTTATATCCTTCTAAACAAAGGACTGTGGCATGACAGCATTCTGGACTCCTAAAACATGCTTATCTTCCAATTCTTTTTTTAAATCAGAAGATTCTGGTTCAGTGTAACAAAATGACTAAAGCTGACAGTTTGATGGTGAAAGCAAAGGCAGTTGGCTCAAAGAAGTTCTTTTGTGTACTTAGAGAAAACCCGGGAGAATGGCTGATTTATACCGCAGTCAAATCACATGCTGAAAATTCAGGTATCTCTGTCTTCTGCAAGTGTTAGGCTCCTGCTTCAACATGTAAAGTGACAGCTAAATTTTAACTCGACTCTGTTTAATTTCCTGAATGGCTTCCTAATTACCTGCCAAAACAACATTGATGGTAGGTTATGGACTGGTAAGAGGCTCTCCGAGGTCGAAGATCTCCTCTGATGTATTTGGAAATTTTGCATTCCCTCTCGTTGGCATTTATGCTCCCTCTCTTGACGGTGAGCTGGAAGTGACACTTATCAAAATAACCTGACAAAGATGCTTTCAAAACTGTCACTTCCTTATGATAATGTAATTATTCCTTATTTCTTCAGATTTGAAGCTTCTCATGCACATTTTTATTGGCTGCTTTTGGAATTGGAGCATAATATTACTGAAAGGTAATTGTGTAAGAAAAATCTAGAGATTTGTCAGTGACAAATGTAGATTTTTGTCTTATAAATACGCAGGTTTTGGAATCAAAAAGCAGTATTAAAGTCTGACCCAAATGCTGATTTTGCATTTAAAGTGTCAAATAATCACTTACCAATATAAACTGCATTTCCTACATATTAATGAATCTCATTTTAATGCAATAGTAACAGGGTAGGTTGTAATTTTCCAAGAGTTAATACTGTGCTTCATAAAATTTGGCTTCAAGAAAAGTGTCTTCTGTTATAAAACTATTTTTATTGTGTGAAACAGTTTTGCTTCCTCTGGAAGGCCCAGCAGAGAATTTTGGATAATTGAAGTAGAGTTTCATAAAAAAGTGCATAAATGTTTAACGTGACTTAAATGTTTTGTGTGTAATTGGATTTTTTAAAATGATTTCAGACTAATTACACCCAACATAACTTGATAGTAGCAAGACTTAGGTAATCATTCTGATGAGGTATTTCTCTTAGATTTCAACTGTTTATTTAAATGGTGTTCTCTGCTTCAGTGACAACATCAATGGCAGCAAGAATGGGTATTTTAGAATTCCATCCAGCGTGAAGGACGTGACATTATGGGGGGCTCTCCCAGTGTCTGCTGCCTTCCTTGCAGGGTGAACTGGACTGAATCTCCTTGGATTCCAGAGCTGCAGCTGCCAGCCATAGGTTCCTGAAGTACCTTTTGCCATCTGGGGTTTTGTTTTGTTGCCCTTTTAATCTCTTGTATGCGTTTGAAGACTGGTTGGTTTGTGTTAGTGAAATATTTGCAAAATTCTGTTCTAGTTTCCAGGACAAGAGCATTATTTTGGTGACTTAAAAAAAAAAAGATGCTTCCATATTTGGGTTTGTCTGTCTACATATACAAACACCATTTATATTATTGACATTACATCTTATATAGAGTTATCTATATTTTTAACATCAAAATAGTGATGGCCCTATTTTTTTTTTTTCGTAGTATTCACAGTTTTAATTTATGGACAGACACCTGCAAATTGAAAGGAAAAAGGGATATTTTCAGAAAATAGTAATGTCACAGTAGTACCATCTCCAGACTGGATGTAATACTGTATGTACTGCACTGTAAATATTCCCCTCCAAGGGGAATGTCTATAGGCACCTACCTAAATTCTTGGCAATTATCAATGACTGGAGTAACTGAATATTGCTGTAAAGACATTTAAAAAAAAAAATCTCCAGGAGTCAGCTGAAAATAGCTGTGTGACATGCCTGAAACAGATTCAGACATCTCTGCCGAGCGCAGGGAAAGACCTGAATACCAGGATTAGAGCTCCCCCAAATCCCCTGCTCAGTTTTACAGCAGGATCAGGCAGTTTGTGCATGCAGTTAATCTGTTTTCCCTTCAGCGGAGGGACCCGCAGCTGCAGCCCGCTGCATAGGCACATCAGGAGCTGCACTCTAATATTAATCTCTGCCATTTTTCTTGGAAGGCTAATTGTTTAGCTTAGGGCATGTTTCATTTCCTCAGGGTATGCTTAGACACAAACAGAGCTCAGGCAACCTAAACCTTGCTCCTGGGCCGAGTCTGGGGCCATTGGGAGAGCAGTTGGAGGAGCCCAGGCGTGGCGGATTGGGCTCGCCAGGGCACCTGGGTGGTCTGCCACACTCTTCTGGGGACGCTGCCACTCAGCCTGCTCAGGTGTTTGCTTGGAAACCCTTGGGCCCACGCAGCTGGAGATGCTGGGGGGGACTGTCAGCAGGACAGGCAGGTGAGGCAGGCTCTCCAGCTTGTCATTACCCAAAGTTAACAGGATAACAGCCTCCGAAACCACTTCAGGCCTCCAGTCTTTTATTTATTTTTAAAACATCCCTCTCAAGCTGTCTTATTCCATTTCACAAAGAGCGGTTTCCTTTACTGCTGTCTCGTGTTTGCACGTATCAAGGGCCAAGCCTGTCTGGAAGCCTGGCTCTGCATTTCAGGGAAAACAATCTCCGAGCCTGGCTGCTGTGTGCAGCACCTACAGTAGCTGAGCCATCGTTTGGGAGCCATCTTCTGTGAGCTTTCATAAAATTGCAGATGCTCTGATGTCTTGCTGAGCTGGGAGGAAGTTTGTTGACAAAATCAATAAGCTCTCAAGTTTTCAAGCCATCAAATGACTCGAAGATGAGAAGGTTCTTCTTCTCTGACAAAGAAAACGTTCAAATATTGCAAAGGACCAGGGGGTTGGAGCCCATAGAATTGGAGGTCCCGTATCACTTTGGGAGGCAGGACCGGGTTATTCAGGCTGTAGGAAAATTCCACAGGGAAGCTTCAGCGTGCCTGCACACCCCCCCGAGCATGAAGGCCAGGATGGGGAGGATCAGCTCGTCTGTTTTCTGCCAGGAGACAAAGAGCATGCCCTGCCTTCCGTTCAGCCGGCGGCGACGCGAGCTTCTGCGTCCAAACGCGATGCCTCAGCCACTGTGTGTTTATTTGGGTGCAGATTTTCATCACATCAGCCTTTCAGCATTTGCATATGCAAACAGGAGATCTGAAGGGTAACAGCTGTGAAAATACACGCTGAAGTACCTCATGCGCACGATATGCAACCTTGGGATGTGAGTGTTAGGCGGGTTAAGAAAATTCCAAGCAGGCACACCCTCAAGTTCCCTGCTTTGTTGTGCCTATTTTGGGCTGCATTAGCTCCCATCCGGGAGGAATTAGATGCACAGCCCAGACACGCTGGGTACCCGAGTGCTCCATTTCCTCCCTTATCACTCTGGATTCCGATCAGCTCAAGCTCCTGCAATTAAGCCCTTCCCCATGGCATTTTACCACATGGTGTCATGCTACAGCCCTGTTTACTTAATCGCCTTACTTTGCTGGATGGCAAGTGTTTCATTAGGAACGGGGAGGAATTTGTTATAATGCACCGTAATCTAATGAGGGCTTGTCTCCAGTCAGGACACGTTTGCATTGCTGGGTGATGTGATTATGTAGGTAGAGCTTCAGTATGAACTGGACTAGGGAGTCTTTTGCACACCCGTTTAAAAATAGAATTGTGTTATTGCTTAAATGAGTACCTGCAAGGCTTGGTGTGGTTCATTTCATAGCTCAGCTGTGAAATAATGCAAAAGGCCTTTTCTTCTAAAGAGTTCAGACAGCTCATTTAATATGTAATTCTTTGGAGAGATCCCACGGCTGTGTAATATTGGTGCCATTCTTGTTTTATTGTGGACAGACTTAAATTTACCATGGTGTCATAAAAACATGATGCATGCTTTTAATTTGAACTATAAAGGGAAGGTGAAACATTGCCTTCCAGGTATTTGAACTGTGTCCTCGTCTTTGATTTTGCTAAGAGAAAAGTTAGTGGTGGGAATTGGTTTAGAGGATGTGATTCAAATTCATTTGCTTGCAAGAGCCTCACTGTAATCTAGAGTTTGGCACTGCTAATAAAGGGGAAGTGGAATTATTTCCCAAATGGCATTGAAATGGCACCTATGTTAAGGACTAAGCTGAATTATTTGGATAAAGATAACAGTGCTTTCAGTGTTGCTCAATGGGAAAATGCTGTGACTTCCTATGAGGACCACAGGTATATTCAGCTTTCATTTCCCCGCTGTGTCTCCTTTTCCAGACTTGGTGTAAATCTCTGAGCCAGATTCACTTTATCTCATTAAGAATGAAGTGCAGATTTCTGGGAGTGTAGGTTGCTCGCAAATAGGTAACTTAATATTCAGAAGTCTTTTTATGTATTATTAGTCGTATGTTGTCAATAAATGGAATTTTTAGACTTTTTCCCCCTCCTTTCTCTCATTTCTCCTGACTTTTGGTCTCCATTTTGCCCTTTCCCCCCTTCTCTGCTGTCTCTGGATTGCACACATTCTGTAAATGTGACATGGTGAGTGCTGAGTCTCCTTTTGCACTACTTCCACCCCATTCTGCACTGGATTTCCACTCGGATGTGCTCCAGTGCATGTGGCAGGAGCCTTGGGAGAGACGTGGACTGCCACCTCAGAGAGGTCCCTTCATGTGCCAAGCCCACAGGAGTCACTGCCCCGAGAAATGAACCTGGAAAATCCATTTCTCCCTGCAGCACGCAGAGCTGGAAGGGCTGAGCTACAGAGGACCCCAAGTAGGACATGAAGGCCAGAGTATTCATCATCTGCACAGAGTTTGACACTGCTTCGTGGCTTTATTTTGAAAAGAAAAAGAAAAGGAAACAAAAAAAAAAACCCTTCACAAAACCCCAGCTCCCCAGCCTTTATCTCCCTCTGCCTGAGAGCTGCTAACTTATTTTCTAGAAAAATACCTGAAGTATTTGGTGCTAAACTTCCTTTCAGATATAAGTTTGAAGTGGCTTTACAGGCTGTGTGCAGAAATTGTTAGCAGCAGGTGTTTAAGCTTCTCCTAACTGAGGCATTCTTTAGCCAGCTGATGTAGCTTGTTGTCACGCTGAAATACTGATCTAGAATCATGAATTCCTCATCTGTTCCTGAGGCTTCCATTGCTGGATTCCAGATGTGTTAAAACAGAGATAATGTGTAAAAACAGTGCTGCTTCCTTTCCATCCTGCAGAGTGTCTGTTCCTCCTCCTTTGTGCTCCATCTCCTCCTCTAAAATATGATTGATGCGTTCCTGAACATCATCAGGAGCAAGCAATGCCCTGTCCCAGCAACCTGGTTTTGATGTGATTGTATTTAAGCTCAAGATTAACAGTTCTTTTCACAATTTGGACTCAACCTTTTGCTCTGCACCTCCACTTCCACTAGCAAGTGCCTTTAGGACTTTTGCTATAATAATGCTTTTGAACATGAATTAATAACATGAGTATAGGCTGATTTAATAAGTATCAGAAGCATTGCAAGCAGTTACTTGGCAGTTTTCCTCCCAAACCTGTGATCAAGTTGTTTTTCTCCTGTGTTTGATGCAAATTTAATTTACAGACTGCATTGAAATGATATGTGCCATTATTAATTATTAAGAGATATTAGAAATACATCTATTTAATAACAGGTATATCAGATTCCAATCAGTTAGCACTTATTCCCCAGAAGGTTTTCCCTGAAACAGTGGAAATGTTGCACAGCATAATGGTAGGCTGTGGTTTCCTTCTGCTGTTGGTGGTGTTGGATGGCAGGAGATGGGGTGGCTCTGCACTGCAGGGGCACCTCTGTGCTCCTGTGCACGCACACACTCCGGGGAAGCAGGGCTCGAGAGCTGTTTGCATTTGCTTCCAGCCCACTCTAGGACATTGTGTAGACTGAAGGAGTGCACGATGCTTTTTTTTTTTTTTTTTTAACATACAGATTTCAAGTGTGAGGTAATTCCCTGTCCTTTTGTTTCTTCCCAGCTCTTCCTGGAGAACAAAACCCCAACAAAACAAACCTATAAGAACCAGGTGGGAGAAGCAGTCGTTTGAGTTTGATATTGTGGTATGGATGGTCTCAAAAGGATTTTATAGATTTATGGCCTCTCCCATACAAAGTTCTGCTGTTTCACAGCATTGCAGTGGCTGGGCTGAGGCGCTCTCTGTCCTGGGCTCTACTTGAGCTGTTTGGAATATTACTCTGAGAATTGGAAGGGCTCCGGTGTTCTAAAACTGATTATGAGATTTTTCTCCGCTTGACAAGATGAGCAGGTCCGTGTGAAGTATAAGGCAGTTATGTGGATTGATGGCAGATGGGTTTCAGTCACGGAATTGTGTTGTGATTTGCTTGTCTTTAAGGTGGGATGCCGGTGGAATTGAGTTTCAAGAGGATAATTGCAGCCCAAATTCTCAGTGCAAGTTTCATGCCTGTTTTTGGTTTTTTTTTTTTTTAATTATTTTTAAACCGATTCCTTCCAGTGATTCACTGGATTCTGAGAGCTCTTCAGGAACTTTGTTTATAATTTGTCTTCCTGAAAATCAGAGTAAAAGGTGGTATGTTCAGCAAAAACTCCAACTGTCCAAAACCCTTCACTTCAGAATCCAAATAATCTACGGTCCCCAGTCCTTACCAGTAAATATTTCCAGCTGTAATGAATATTTTCCTTCAGCAAGCATTGGACAGTGGTTTTGTGTGCTGATACCTCTGCTGTGGAGGAGGCTCTGAAGCCTGGTTAAGTGATCCCAGCTTGTTCCTTCCCTCCCCAGAGATAACCTTCCCATCTCAAGTACCTGACCCTCTTAAAAGCCAGGAGTTAATTCTATGAATGAGGACAGTTCTGAGTGGTAAATGATTCCTCTGGCTAACCAGGATGAGCCCAGGGACCAGCCGGGGCCCTTTTAGGAAGTCACAGTTACATTTTTTTCCCAGTAATAACTCAACTTTCACCACTCTCCATGGTGCAGGGGATTGGGCTCTGCCCACAGAGCTTGGCTGAGGGCTGTGGCTTTTCCTAATCCGCTTTCCTGAGAACCCCCTGCTGCAGTTCCTGTCTCCATTCGTACACTGGGAAGGCTCAGTTCAGGCTCCTGTTGCTTGAACTGTGCCTCTTCCCAGCCCCTTTTCACTCCCCAGCTATGCCAGCCCCCTCTGGGGACCAGCCCCCAGATCCATCTCCTCCACGTTTGTCCCTTCCAAACCTCCTTTTGGAGCTGCTGGGGGGATACCAGCTCAGCCCCAGAAGTTTTGGGAAGGGCTGCTGTGTGCCCCCAAGGCCCTGGTGCTGCCATCCCAGCTCAGCTCGCCATCGTTGATCCCGTCCCGTGCTCTGGAGCTGGTCAGCAGCAGGAATCATTTCACAGCTGGGGCTCTGTGTCAAGGTGCTCCTCACCCTTCCCAGGTGACGTGTGATGTGTCAGATTTGGAGACTGTAATACACAGTTCTGGCCTTTTGAGGTGTCCCTGTTGCTTTCCGTAGTTGTAATCATTCTTTTGGACAATCCTGAGCGTTCTCTGCTTATTCCTTCTAATGAAGTTTTACCATCTCTGAGTTTTAACTCTGAAATGATGCCAGTCTGATTCTGCCATATTCCAGGAATATGAACTGTTAGATTTTGTTATGCTCAAGTTCACTTCTGATCGCTTGGGACACCAAACTCCCAAGATGCCTGTGAAGAAATTTAAATTCCTTGAACAGAATTTTGTTTTCACCTGCCCCGAATCAGTCATCTGGGAGCCTGGCCTGCTATGCTGAGAAACTTTTGGTAGTTGTGCACAAAGATGGGAATGGAAATGTAGCTTTTCATCACTTCTAAATAATCTGGAGACGGTGGACATTAACCCTGGGACAAAATTCAACTGAAGTGCACCGGCCAAGATCCAGTTTAAGTGATTTTGATGTTTTTCTTTCTGATTCATTGGTTGGCAGTGGGTAATTCTTTAATTCAGAGCAGTTGTTTTCATTTATAATGCTAGTTACAGGGAAATTTATGATGTATTGCACTTCTCTGCAAATATTCAAGTGCTCCTCTGGAAGAGGGTATGCAATAAATAATGTTGCTTCATACACAGAGTGGACATGAATACATCTATTAGTATAATAAGAAAGCCTTGAACTAAAATCCTTGTGGATTTTCAAGAAGTATTTTTACTAGGTTTTGCAGTTTTCTTTAATGGAAAACTTTTCCTCCTGCTAGTGTACATTCAGTCTCATCTGAAAATTAGCATATGGCAAAATATCTGCTGTAACTACAAAACAAAGATATGCAAAAGACAGACATTTATCTGTCTTAAATCACTGTGCTTTAATCTTAAGTATTTATGTGCCTTTTAAAAATACTGACAAGTCTGACTGTCTGACAGTGTATAGCAGCACTTGCCTTAGCTTCAGTTTGCAAACACCAAAATCAAGAGATAAGGTGGGGGGTTTTCTCAGGGTCTGAAAGTGATCTCAGGCCTTTTCAGGTCAAAAGTGATTTATTTTAACTAATTACCTCGGACTCGTGGTTTCTGGGAAAAGGGGCTGTTGGTTTTATTTCTCAGGGCTGCTGGTTCATTACCCTCTCCCCAGCCCCTTGGTGCTGAAGTTTTCTCCTCCAGGAGGTTTCGAACCCACACGGGAGCTTTGCCATCTGAAGAGAGAGATCCGTGCCCAGCAAGGGCTGACTGCGCCAAGCTCTGAGCTGGGACAGTGTGAAACATGGAAACATTTCTCTGGAGCTGGCTCTCCTTCCAAGAGTGACAGAGCCAGGCTTTGTCCTTTCTAACCAGCTCTACACCATCTCCTTCTCTGGCCTCAGACTGAGTTCTGGGGGCATGTGCAGGAGATCTCAAGACAGGAGGAGCTGTCTTCAGCCTGCCTTCAGGATAAAACCACACTTAGGAAACTGGAGAATCAAACTGCTGTTTCTGCCTTGATTCAAACAGGGGGAGCAGCCCTGTGCCTGTTAGGGACGCCCTGGCCTCAGGAAAGGAGCAGGGAGCAATTTCTCCCTGCTCTGCGATGGTGCAAGGCTGGCACTGGATTCTGCCCCTGCTCCGCTGTATGAGAGCACCTTATCAGAAGTGATCCAAATGAGATCCGATTCTTTGTCTGCGAGGGTGGCATGTCAGCAAGGTGAATTTCCCAGCGCAAGAGCTTGTATATCAAACAGGGAGAGGTGCCTGCAAAGGTTGCTGTGTGCACTGTGAACACCCACAGATCCCCTTTTATTGCCTTTTCCTCCAGTTGGGATCCCGTGAAATCCCACTCACAGGGGGGCAGGTTTTATGGCTGGGTTTTATTTTATTGTTTCTGCTTGTGCGTTTGCTCCATATATTTTTGAACTCCCTATGTATGCCCGTGTGCTGTGTTCGAAAATTGGGAATTAATTTACAAATCATCTTCAAGGAATCATTGGCAGTGCAGTGCTTTCCTTCAGGATGGCTTTTTGGTCCTGTCTTTCCTTTTATGAAAATGTGGAGATAGGCTGAAAGGCTCAAGAGAAAATGTGAGGGAATTTATTTTGCATTCAGTGTAGGTTTTAAGCTGTGATTAACAAAACCTTAGTGCTCTGCCATCCACACACATTCACTCTTTCAAAACATTCCACCAGGAAGGGTTTGGTTGTTGTTATTTTTATTTCTGTGGTTTTTAGCCCCCTCTTTGTTCTGCAAATGTGAACTGTGGTATGTTTCAGCTCCTTTGCTCCCTGGAAATGTTAAAGCCATTTGCTCTTCTAACTGATCCCTGCTTGGAGTGTTTCATTACTGATGCAATCTCGAGGTGAGCATTATAAAGTGAAGCATTATTCTTGATCTCGCTGCGAAGCTGTAGGGAGTCAAACTGCAGGCAGCCAATGTCAAAATCGCCTTTTCTAAAGGATTTGTTGTGTTTTTTTTCCCCTTAGAGTGAGGGTGAAGTGCATTTAAGGCTGTGTTTGCTGATCTTGAAGCTCGGGATGTAACTAGTAAAATGACAGAGAAAAATATGACCTTGCAAAGAATGAGACGAATAAAATCTACATGAGCTTTGGGAATAATGGAGATGAGGCACAGCCCAAATGAATGAGACCTTTAAAGGTTGCCTTTCCCTTCAAAAGGGTTTTTGATACAATATGAAGCTTCTAACAAATGGTTAAGAAAAGACAATTATGGTACTATCCATAGGGTCCAGAATTCAAGGTGCTCAGGCCTGCTGCAGTTTGACAGCCATAGAAACTATTCCCATTGAATCCATTTAACAAGAATGAAAGCATGTTTTTGTGCCCTAAGTATGTAGACTATTTAGTCATTAATTTGGTTTTATACTGTTTTCACTGCTGAGATTTGAGCATATTGTGGAAAATTAATTATCTTAACACATACCATACTTATGAAGTATTGATTTGCCTTTTCCAGTTAGAGAAAATTGTACCTTTCTTCCTTCTTAGATTGAATTAATTTCTTCAGAGGAGTTAGACTGGAAAATGCTTCATGAAAAGCCAGGACTTTGAAAAGGGGCTGGCGTGTATTGAGTGGATCTTTTGAAACAACTTTGAAATATTTTGAGCAGCTTTCTTTCACTGCCCCTCTTGTAATGTGTCAATCCCCAATGAAATTACGTAGCGCATCTTCAGCCATTAGAGACTGGGAGGATGATGATGAGAGTGGTTGATTGTGATGATGATGATAATAATAATAATAATAATTATTATTGTTGTTATTGTTTAATCATGTCCAAAGCTTTTTCCTCTGCCCCTGTCTTCATGTAACTGTACTGATGGGTTTCTGACATTCATTCTAGAGTGGCTGGTTTTGGAGCAGGGAGAGAGAGATGGGGGCAGGAAGGAAGTTCCTTGGTTTGGTACAAGGCGTTTGCTCTACTTGGCTGTGTTTGTTTTGTTTTTTTCCCCTTGGAGCAAAATCTGTAGCTTTAGAAGCAATGTAAAAAGAAAACATAAACGTTCACTTTAATTTTCCTGTTGATGTTTGCGTTCCATGCCAGAGACTCCTCAGCCCCTTGTTGTGAGTGGCACCAGTCGCAGGTTGGTGCTCTTCTTGCAAACCCTCTTGTTACTCCTCTGTGTGTAATGACCTCTCCCTCGGCTGCCCTGCGTGCTTTTCCTCTCTCCCTCCATCCTGTCCTGCCAGCTTTCACTGGTGATTCCTGCAGCTCACCTCTGACTGCTCAGCATTTCCAAACAGCCCAGGGCTGCAATTAGCCATTAGTCAAGGTGTGCAGGAGCCAAGGGCCTGCTGCTGGCCACGGTGGCTTCCTCCTCTCCATCTGCTGACACGCCAAACAATCGGTGTGCCAATATATCCTGCAGTATCCTCCCAGCTCAGGGGAGATGGGCAGCAGGAGCCCGTCTGGGTGATGGTAAAGCCCCCATTGCGTGCCTTCAGCCTTCCCCCCTCGGCAGAGAGCTGTTTTCCCCTTTCATCACGGTGTTTCTAAAGGCAATAAAAGCTCTGTCCAGCAGCAGTTATAAATATCTGCTGTGCCACACCCCCAATTCAGTGCTAAGATGCTTTGGCTGGTAAGGCTGGAAACCCACGAGGCATTTTCGAGCATCTTCTCCATCCAGCTCAAGCAGCTCTCATCACTCCAGAAATGTCTTTCTTTAGCTTATAAGACAGAAGAATGAGCTCCCTTCAGAGCTTAATAGACCTCTGCTTCACAGGGCAGCTGAAGGGGTGCTGAGGTAGTGTAATGAGAGCGCAGGCAATCCGAGTTGGAAGGGAAATGCATTTTCTCTCTGATGTGCTCAACCTTTCCTGCCCTGGGGCTGAAAAACTGAAATCGACCCTTTAATTTAGCGCTCTCCTCTGTACACTGAAATGCCGCTAATGATTTGAGAGAGTTAACAAGAGGGTAGCAAAAATGATGTGTCAGATACGTCTGAAACCATGGAAATTCTGGAGGCAAAACAATTTGAGTCCCGTCGATGGGTTCTGAAAATACCACTTTCCGTCTATTGGAGGCCTAGGAAGAGTACATCCTGATTTTATTTGTGTTGCAGTAATTTTACAAACTCCTGAGTAAATCAAACATGAATTAAAGGTTGGTTTAACCACAGTTAGAGTGTTATTACCCTTATTTCTTTAGAATAGCAAAATAGATGAATTTTCAAGTTTAAATAAAATCCAGAGAAATCTAAGGCATTTTAGAGATATATTTTGATAGGTTTTAAAATTTTCTTTTTTTGTTTGTTTGTTTATTTTGTTGTTTGTTTTTTGTTTTGTTGTTTGTTTGGTTTTGGTGTTTGTTTGGTTTTTTGGGGGGTTGTTTTTGTAGAAGGGGTGCTCTTGAGAGAAAGGCTGGGGTTTTGTGATTCATCAGTTCAGTTTTTTACAAATGTGACGTGTGTCAGTTTCTCAGATCCTTTTTTCTTTCTTTTTCCATGAGTTTTTATTGGGCAAGCTTGCTGTGTGTGCAAGGTTTCAAGGAGATTAATATCCATTTCCAGAAACGTGGCAGTTTGTTATGATTTATGGTTCATAAAGGTGGCTATTTACACCATCTAAAAATGTTGAATAGGACATCTATTATTTAACCTGTCTATTTTTTTTTAAATGCTAGAAAGTTCATTTATTCAGTAAGAAAGTTGCTTTTCATGGCACTCTAACATCTGTTTCCAAATGATATCTTCAGCTCTGTAGCAACATGTAAATCTACTTTGGAGTTGGAAGCTATTACATGTTAGCAACGGCATAGATGCAATTTTAAGCTGTTCATGTGCATTTAAAATAAGATTCATTTCCACCGGTTTCTTTTCTAGGGAGCTGCAACTTAAACTAATTCCTAGTGATCCAAACCCATTTAAAGCTGGTTCACAGAATCCTCACTCAGAAGTACAAAACTGGGGAGCCTTTCAAAGCCAGTTTGCTCCAGCCTTGCTGTCAGGGCTGAGGAAGCCCAGCTTCCTGGCACCTGTTTGGTCAGCTTGGGTTTATTTCCTTGATATTGCCTGTTCTTAGCTCGCAAAGTGCAGCGTGGAAATAAATTCTTGCAACAGATCCTTTGGTGAGAGGCAGCTGGAGATCCCAGCTGAGATCTCAGCTCAGAGAATAGTGTGGGTTTCTCACAGACAGCTCCCAACTAAGAGCAAATGCCCCAAATTGTCCATATGCACCTGTGTTCCACACAGCTGTTTGGGCTGTGCAGTATGCCTGGCCCCAAACTGGTCTCTGCCTGACTTTAGCTGTATGGGCCCAGCTGAGGAAACAGTGCTGAACTCATCAGGAGAGTACTTTTTCTTTTTTTTAAGAAAAAGGAATGTACTCTGGCAGCTACTCCCATCATGTCATGGGGCTTATATTTGGCTGGACACCGTAGCTATTGTCTGGCTGCTTCCAGTTAGGAAGAGAGCCATTTCAGCTGCAGCAGCAAAGCCTCTGCTTCTCCTGCAGTGGGAAGGAGGAAGGCAGACAGGGAAAAGCCAGTTCATCAGGCAGAAGGTGAGCTAAGCTCTTCTCCTGCGCTGGCTGCTGGGCCATCACTGTTTCAGGTTCTGCACTGGAAGAGGATGGCATTGCCAAGGTGTGAGCACAGGAGGGACGCTCAGCACAGTGTTTTGGGAGTAGCTGTGCCTGGGAACTCCGCTGTGCAGTGAGCAGTGTTTGACAGAGCCGTGGGGGGATGGCGGGGCAGCCCAATGTCCTCTCAGGTCCCGTTGTCAAGGCAAAGGAGTTGTTGCTGTCTGATTAACATCACAGCAAATGGGATCTGTTAAGTCTAAACAAAATTTGCTTTGGTCCCCACTTTTGAGCATACCTTTATTATTATTAATGGAGTGAAGCTGACAGGAGATTTGTGTAAGAAGATTTTGCAGAATTCTAATGAGAATGAGTTCTTTGTCAGCGTGCAACAAAATCCTGAACCATTCAAAGAGTGTAAGATGGTGTTAGTGTTATCCAAGATTATTTACAGAATATTTCTAAATGGCTAAATAGTTCTCTGATGTGTATTGGAGACATTGGTGGGCTCTGGAAGCCCTGAGGCAGCAAAGACCCCTCTGACTGGAAAGGGAGTAGGTATTTATTGTCAGTAGTCCAGCAGGAAGGGCTGTGTGTGCACAGGGGCTGCACTCTGTGCTGGGAAGGGCAGAGGTACAGAAATCACAGAATATTCTGAGTTGGAAGGGACCCACCGGGATCACCGAGTCCAGCTCTCAGCCCTGCACAGGACAGCCCCAGGAATCTCACTGTGTGCCTGGGAGCACTGTCCAGACACTTCCTTAACTCAGGCTTGGTGCTGCCAACCTCAAGCCATTCCTTGGGGCGCTGTCACTGGTCCCCACGGAGAAGAGATCAGTGTCTGACCCTCCTGTTCCCCTCACGGGAGGAAGCTGCAGACTGCCATAAAGTCTGTCCTCAGTCTCCTCCAGCTGTACAGACCAGGAGCCCTCAGCCTCCCCTCCACACAGCTTCCCTTCAAAGCCTCCCACCATCCTCGTGCTCCTCCTTCGCGTGCTGGCCCGGCCTGGGAGCATTTCCCCAGGGAAGGGCCAGGCTGTCGGGAGCTCCAGGGTGGCTGAGGGGTTCGGTGGCCATTCCTGAGCACACCTGCTTCTCCCCCAGCAATCGTAGGGCTGCCATAGCCGCGCGCCTGGCTCTTGTCTGAGGGGGAGTCGCAATATCCCCTGCAGTATCCCCTGCAATATCCCCACGAGCAAATGTGAACTTCTGCAAGAAATACTGCACGAGGGTTTTGATCCCTATTACACACGTAGCCTGGTTTCGACACCTTTCTCAAGTCCTTTTCTGCTCTCTGGGAGCATATGGGCGCTGCTAAAATAATATATTAAGGAGGAAGCAGAATTTTCCAGCTGCCTCAGTAGTAGGCTTTGATTTCTGGGGTTCGTAGATTTGTGTAAAATTTATCTTACCGGTGTCTCGTGTTTTGATGACTATTTAGCAATAACGGTCACCCACACAGTGTGCTGGGACACCATGCTGTGTGGTAATGAGCACTCCCAGAGTTCTGTGAAGGCCTCAATTAATCATCACAGTGCCAATTAAAAAGGCCATTAGGAATACTGTCCGTAGCCATCAATCCTGCGTAGCTGCTCACGCTTTCTCCAAGAGGTGCATGTGTAATGCACTCAGATCTGCACACGTACACACACTCCTTTCTCCAGGTCGATATGACCTGGCAGAGCAATTGGGGAAAACACATTGGCAGTGGCAATGAATTTATGTCCTGTCCTACATCGTAACTGTAGTTAGAACCCAAATTTAGTCTGATCTGCTAAATGTTAAATCGGGTTTTGTTTCTCCAAGTGTGACCTGTGGGTTTTCACGTGGCAGGGTTATGCTCAAGCTCCCTTGAGCTTTTTTGAGTATTATCAAAGTATGATTTTTATGGCCTCCATTCATTAAATCCTTTCAGAGCAGTGGGTAACTTTGCTATCCCACAGTTCCTGATGGCTTCTTGTTGTTGCTGTTTTTATTAGGAAGTAGACCTCATGCTTTGAGCAAGGGTCTAAAAATTCTTAAGGAGCTGTGGTTGTGGTTTTCTCCTGTAAAGCATCTGCCTAAGCTGTTCAAAGTTACAGTGGGGCTCTGGAAACGCCTGTTTTGCCACACTCAGCAGAGGTGAGCTGAGCTGTGCTCTGCAGGAAGGATGGAACTCGATGGGACGGGTCTGTACTGAGTGCACCTTTATCAAGAATCTGGGACTGAAATCAGGATTTTTCTTTGCTTTAGCAAATGCTTTATGAAAGGAGTAGCAGATATGTCTGCTCTCACCCTGTTATCACAGAAGATAATCTGCTAGCTCTGTCTTTTACTTCAATTGTTTAGGCACCAGATTTTTGATAAGTGGATCTTGTAAAGGATCGTAGGGATGCCAGCATGGGCCTTAGGGCTTGCTAAGGTTTTAGAAGTTTTTCTAAGATACTTAGGATATATTCTTCCTTCCTTCCTTACTTAAAACCATAACTAAAACTTTTATCTCTACTTGGGGCTCACGTGGTTTGATTTATCATAATTTCTCTGAAAGCTTTAACTCAAAATCTGCATCCTTTTCTCTTTCTGCGGAGCTCAGAGAGGCTTCTGCCTGGTGCACTCCGAGGAGCTGCCGCTGAGAGCAGCGGGGAGATGCTCTGAGCCCCGTGAAAGGGGGGTGAACCCGCTGCCTTTTCACACGGGCGCGCTGCAGCCCTGGGGCGAGCTGACCCCCGTCTCGCTGTGCCCCCAGCTTTGTGCAGGGAACGATCAAACGCTTTTCTCGGGAGTGGGAGAGCCTGCAAACACTGCGTAGCTCTGTCCTAAGGAGTCACACGTTAGCGTGCTGGTCACCAGGAAAATTGGACGATATTAAGCGTTTTGCATTCAGAGCAAAATCCAGAGGGGTGTTGCAAGGCAGCCGGAAATGACAATTAGGCCAGCTATTAACTGGTTTCTTTTCATTCAGTGAGACCCTGTGCTTGTCATTTGTAGGGGGGCAGGGGAAAGATGCAGCTTGTTAACAAATGTTCGAAGCTTAAAAGGGTGACATTTTAAATTAGCGTATTTGTAATAATAAAGGAACATAAAGCTTGTATCTGTTAAAAGGAAATTTAAAAATGAAACCTCTTTCCTGCCCTTTAACTGAGAATCTTACGATTATGTTAAATCCCAAAATGTGGCTTCATTATTCATTTCCTTTTTTGCCAGAATGTAAAATAACACGAGCTTGAGGGTTTAGTGCACTAAAAAAGAAGTAATCCTTTTTCATTATAACTTCTGGTAGTGTTTTAATTAAAGGTATTAGGAGAGCCGTCATGGGTAACACATTTTTAAATTCTTGTACATTGTGCTGAAGAATATCTAGGAAGGGGATTATGTGCATAACTTGTTCGCTCACAGTGAAGTCGACCAGATTTTGTTATTCTCTACTGCTTATCACCTGCAACTTGATCATGTATATTTACATGGCAGTGAGGAAGAACAGGAGTGTCTTTGTGTGTGAGCTCTTTGCGGTTCATAACAAACCCAGACTGCTTTTGGCAAAGCTCAGTATTGTTTATCCACAGTGAAAGAAACTGAAACTACCGAGAAGTTTGACAAACTTTTAAAGTTAAGACCGAGAGAAGCATCCGCACGCGGCTTTGTGGCTGTCCTCTCTGTCTCTTTCACCCCACCTCCTCTCCCCCGTGCCTGCCAGGTGCCCTCACAGCTTGTCTCAGCCTGTACCTGCCCGTGCCACCTTCAGGTTTTGGTGATCCCTTCCTTCCCCTGGCCCTTGCTGTTCTCTTGGACCCACGGCTGTCACCTGCCTGCCCCCTGGGATGCTGCCCCAGTCAGGAGGCACGGATTCCAACCCCTTAAAACACTGATCCAGCAGAATTCTTCCCAAGCTTCCCCTGGCCCGGTGATCAGCGTTTTTAAGCCGGTGTTTTCTCTTTTTTTCTCAGATAGTTTCCACGATGTCACTGCCTGTAAAACCGTGTCTGAAGTGTTTTACAGGAGTGAGGATGGGTACTACAGAGTGATGTATGAAAATTGCACTGGTTGGAGTGAAAGGTCTGGAGGTTTAACCTCCAATATTCTGAATGAGAAGAGGATGGAGGAAACAATTGGGGTCGTCCCCAGAAATTTTACGGCAGTATTTTTCTGTATAGATTTTTGAAAAGCTTTATCTGTGAGCTTCTAGGAGGATGTTTTAAAAGTAGAATGGGGCTTCCACCGACTCCTGGGCATCTGTGTAAGCAAGGAGTGTCACCACTTCACCAGCTGACCTGAGTTTGAATGGAAAGGTCTCGCTGACTGGTGTTTAAACACAATGTTAATTTGTTTACATGGTCCCAGGGGGACTCGCTTGGATGACCACATGCCTTGAAAAGCCCAAGTTTTGGACTGTTAGAAAGAATTGGTGCAGGGTTTTTTTCTGTTTGTTCTTTGTACTATTGTTTTCCTCCAGCAGATCTGGTTCTCTTATAAGGTGGCTTTAAGCAGCTCTTTTTTCTTTCATATTTAGCTGGAAGAAGTTAAGCTTGTGCCTGAATTCAGCTGCAGTTACTGTCTATAAACACATAAACACAATTATTAGGTGAGGCAGGGTTATTTTTCAGGGAGAAAAGTGTACCCCTGAAATAATACCATATGCTGGCTTCTCTTCTTGGATGAGAGGAGGAGCTGTGTGGTTTCACTACTGCTGTGCTCTTTTTTAAACAATTAGTAAATAATCTGAGTTAACTTTTTCCTGTTTACTTTTTGAGTTATTTTGCTGACTGCTGACTGGCCAGCCCTGCTGAAAGCAAGTGGAAGAATCTGTTCAGATGGCCCTACTTTTGATTTTCCTACTTTTTTTAAATCTTTTTCCTGATTTTTTTTTTTCTTTTTCTAAGGATTTCACCTCATTAGAAGGTAGGTAGGGTGGCTGTGGCCTAATTGTTTTTACCCAGATAATTAACATCCATTCAGAAATGTGGGCTCTTCCTTGCAGTTTTTTTTCCCCAGATGAATAGTTCTCAAATTTAGTTACAATAATACAAGAAATGCAAATTTATATTCCTGTGAACATAGCAAAGGGAGCATAAAGTAAATCCATACTTACTCCCCTCTGTGCTTGGTATGAATGCTGATACACTCCTAAAAAAAAATTAGGTCCAAGTGTTTGATCAAACTTTTGTCTTTTCTTATTACACAAAAGCAAACTGTTTATCTTGCAAGTATTTGAAGATTTATAGAGTCCATGTGAAGAAATTTCTGCCCATTAATGCACATTATTAATGAACGCCTCTGGTTCATTTGGGAGTTTTGTGTGTAAGGAACAACATTAATAGCCTGGTGTGTGAAAATTTGTCTAAAGTGCCTCCAACAGTATTTACTGAACTGCAGACATCCCGTAGAGATTTGGCAATGCCAGCACTGGAGCAGAGTGCCCAAGGTGATATTTTATAAATTATCGGGTGTTTCAAGGGGTTGTAGCATTTACTAACTACATCAGTCATAATAGCTAGCACTGTAAAAAGCAAATAATAGAATTGCTTGAGAAATTGCTACGGGTGAATAGCGGTTATAATTAGTGTTAGTTGGGGTGATGTGAGGTGCTGAATCTGAAAGAGCACAGGGCTGTGTGGTGTGCCAGGTGACCCTGGGTGAGCTCTGTCATTCTGCTGCCCCATCCAATCACTCCAAGAACAGAATCAGTCTCGAATAGCAGACTATATCCTTCCAAAGCGCCCTCAGGGAAATGTTCTCTGTCTTTCTACCTGGGCATGTGTGTGTGCAGACAGAGGCACGCTGCTTCTCAGACATCCCAGAAGAGAAAACCAGAGCCTCTGCAATTCCTGGTTTAAGGCTGCTGTGGTGTATCTCGGGTATTAGAGGCTGGCACTCACCAAGAGCAGCTTCAGCAGCGCTTTGTACCATTGAGTGAATTGAAGCTCTCGGCCTGACAGATTTCAGAGAGGCACAGCAAACTGTGGGAACTGGCTTGAAATCCCAGATAAGGTGGGAAAACCACCCCCAAGGTGTCAGGTGTCTATACAGTGGATTGGAGGGCACTTTTCATTTCCTTGACAAGGGGATGAAAAGGAAGCTCTTTCCCTGAGGAAGGGGGAGAAGGCAGCCATGCCCTGGAACAGGGTTTTGCAGGAGAGGCGATGTCCTCTCCCACAAGGAAGCAGGAGAGCAAGCTGGTGTCTGTCACCTTCCTCCCCTCCACAGCTGCACATTACGCTGAAGTGGGGAGGATAAGCTCTTGTGGACTTTATTCCCATTACCCCTTCTGCAAAACCAAGGGAAGCCTCTGATAATTCACTGCTGGTGCAAAGGACACCTCCAGTTCTTAGCAGCTCATGCATTTTCTTTTGGTATGCTGGGCAGAGTGGAGAGGCGTAAAATTGAAGCAGGGGCAGAAGAGGGGAGGAAAAAAGGATGAGCAGGTCTTAAGGAGTGAGTCCTACAATGCCAGCCCTTCAAGCTAGAAAAAACGCTGTTCAAAATTGCTGAGTATGAAGCAAACTTCACCTGGATCAGCTTTCCATGACAGTGATAAACATGTGGCCAATGATTCACCCTGACAGGGAAGCCATTTGGGAACACAAATACCTGAGTGCTTCGTTCTGCTTGTGCTCCAGGAACACAGGATGTGAGCCAGGACTGCCTTGACCTGGGACAGAGACCAGGCAGCGCAATGGGAATAAAATAGAATAAAAATATTTATTGAAAAGCCTCCCAAGGCTCCACCTTGGGCAGTGCCAGAGCCTGGCCAGGGCTGCACCCAGGGTGGATCCCAGCTGGATCCTGGGCAGCAGTTTCAGCCCTTGATCAGTTTGGGTTGGTCTCCAGCCTGGGCTCAGGTGTGCAGTGGCAGCTCCAGGTGCTGCAGCCCCAGCCCTGCCTGGCCCCTGCCCTTGGCCGCTGGTTCTGCTCTTTGGGGGACGCTGTCCTTGGCTCTGTGCTGGGCAGGGATTGTTCTGTGCCCCTGCCCTGGGACAGAACTCAGCGACAGCTCCGGGAAGGGTCAGAGTGTCCCAGCAGGCAGCAGAGAGCCTGCAGCACACAACAGAGGGACCCCACGGCATCACTTCCCCCCTTTAGAGGCTTCACAAGGCTTTTAGCTTGTCAAGTCTCTATTCTAAATATCTACTAATAACAGACATTTGATACCAGATAAGTATCTAACAATAGTGAATAACTAACAACAAATATATTTTTTAATTAGTAAATGAGTATCAAACAATAGAAAAGTATCTAACAAAAGAAAAAAAAAAGTAAGTTTCTAACGGCTCACCTTTTATGAGCCTCTTCCATGGGAAAGCTCAGCCTTTCTGATCCCATTAGAGGAGAGAGGCTCTGTCTCTGTGGTCCTTTTTGCAACCTGTGCACTTTGTGAGCCACGCTGTGCATGGGGGATTTGTTGAGAGATGTGTTGGGACTGACATGTCACAGGCAGGCTTGTTACAGATGAAACCCTGTTGACAGAAAGGATTACTGCAACCAAGAGAGAAAAACAAGCCATATATTTTAGGGACAATGGTGGTGCAAAATTTTGATTATTTATCGGGCAAGTAGCTAGTCAGGGCTTTGTGTTATTAGAGGTTCTGTACCCTAGGAAATTGGCAGCAACTCTAGCCTGGAGCTGCCAAACTGTACTCCAGAATCTGAGGTTTCATATGAAAGAGGGAAGAAAAAGCAAAACAAACAGAAAACTCTCTACACCCTGCAGCTGCAGAGAAAATACTCAGAAACTCCCAGTGACCAGGGCTGTGTTCTTGAGTCAGCAATCAGCTTGAAGCAATACCTCGAGGAGAGCGAAGTGTGCTGGTCGGTTCGGTGCGTGTGAGGTGTGAAGCCTGGCATGTTTACACAGCAGCTAGCTCATTTCAGTGCTTTTTCTGGTGAGATTCTCAATGTCACGCGTGCTGTTTGAGAGCACATCTCTCAGGCCACAAGAAACGAACCAGAAGGAAGGGCCATTATTTGCCATGTAAATAAGAATTAATGTCAAACTTAACTTGTGCCCTTCTCTCCCCACCCCACGCCCTCCAGTAACAAAAGAGGGAGAAAAAAAACCAACAAAAAACCCAAAACAACAAAAAACCCAAGCAACTTTTCCAATTGTAGAGAAACAGATAAACAAGGGATATTTTCTTTGCCCACCGGAAAAAGCTTTAGTCACATCCAAATTCTTGAAAAAAAAAAAATCCAAACAAAACCCCCTTCTTCCTACTAACCCCTCCATTTTCTGTAGTACCATATGCCCCAACTTACAATTATCCAGCTTTTCATACATTCCACTTCTGCTCTGACAGCTATTCAATGTACAACAATTGCACAGAGGCAGAAGGCAAATCTGGGAGGCACCAAAAATGAAGAATTCGGTGCCAGTTTAAAACAAACTTAGTGAATATGGATGTAAATAACATAAGCAAATCTGGATACTGATGGTGTTTTTCTGTGTGTCTGTCTAAAAGTCCACTCTCCAATTCACGCAAACAGCACTGAGAATTTCCCTTTTTGCTCCAGCTTTGCTGAATTTCCATTTAGAGGCTGCAAAATGCAGGGGACCTTGAACTTGGTGCTCATGCTGGCCCCGAGGAACCTGTTAATCAGTGGAACTATTGTATGGTTACAGGGCTCACATCCTGTTTGAGCATTGGAGCTCAACATGAGAAAAGCACTGCAGTTGCTGACAATTAGAACTGGGCAAGCCTCACAAGGTTCACTTCAGAGTTCCCTCATGCCACATTCATATCCAAAATGTATCTGGAATATCTGAGCCATTTAAGAGTCTGGGAGGTAATACTTTGTCATTGTATAAAGCAGAAGACTTGTGTATGAAAGGGCAAGGGGATTGTGAAATAATTACTGGCTCTGCATTTAATTTGAGTCAATGAAAATGCCAGAATGATTGAAGTGTTTATGCTGAAGATCAAGGAGTTATATTGGGATAGGGTAATCAAAAGCAGGAAGATCTCCTTTGAATTTTTTTTAATATTTCTCAGGGAGGAGATAATGGAGGACTATCAGAGTATAGCGAGGAGAGTGTTGGAAGGAAAGTCAGGATCAGAGGTCACACCTGTGTGAAGTGATGGCTTGAAAATGACAAGTAAAAATAGAAATATGCTTCACTTGACAGTGATGAATGGGTTCCTTGACCTGAGGAGGAAGACTGGAGGTGGCTTTGCACTGTGGGGATGGTAATTTGATAGTGGCAATTATAGGTGGAGAAGTTAGCCAGTAAAAATACCGTGGGGAAAATCCTGCTCTCAATTAGGCATGGTACTCATACCCCAGGGCTAGACTGCCAGGGTAGCTGTGTTTTTGTCCATGCTCTCAATTTGCCATTTTTCCATGCTTTCCTTGTGATTCTCCCGTCCCTATTTTAGTTCCACCCCATTCCCAGTGTGCCTTTTACTTTGTGTTTGTCTGTGCTTTGCTTCCCTTCAGCACAGGAATATTCTGCATCGCTCACCTGTGTTCTTTCTCTAAAAGACAAAAACCTCATGATCTGCTGGGCCTGGCTCAGAGTCAACACTGCCAAAGCTGGGACTGCTCATAAAGTTTCCACGACGTGGGAGGTGGCCTCAGTCATATCTTGCTCACACATCTCTCAGATCTTAAGGGCAGGAAAACATTTGCCAGTGGCCTGTAACTGTGCCTCTCTGCAAGCAATAAATGCCAGGAGTCTTGTCAGCTTTTTACATGCTGAGACAAAAAGTTATGTTATAGGCTGCTGGTGGCCTCGGTTCGAATGGATGTTGAGGTTAGGAGAGGTTTGCTTGCTTAGAAGAGGTTCTGATCAAGATGAATTATGAAAACAGCAGCAAACCCTACGTTTTAAAAGGTATCAGACTGACTATTAATGTTTAAGGCAGAGCTCTAGGCAGACATGAGCAGCAGACTGAGCCACCTTCCTTCATGTACCTTCCTCCTTTATGGCACTCAGCAGGAGAAGCTGAAGCATCCTGAATCCTACAGGGTGTTCCCAGAGGCCTCAAAAGTGTTTCAGACTCCATGTTCATGGGTTTTGTTCCTTTTTGTGTAGGGTTCTGTCCACCTGGCCAGGTCAGTCTCTTTTGTACGTGTGACATTGAGCCATTCCTCAGCTCAGAGCTCCCAGTGTGCTGCAGTTTAGTATGGTGCAATTAACCATGTGTCTGGGCACCACAGCTTCTATTTTGTCATGAAATAAGGTGGTGGAAAATTGGAGATAATCAATAGCCATGTGCCATGTTGAGCAGAGTTCTTTTTCTTCTGCAACTCTTTGTAAAAATGCACCAAAGGTTTCTTCTGCAGGCTCGAGTTTCAAATGAATAATCTTTCCTATGTCAGAGGGGGGTTTGAGTGCTTGCCCACCCAGCCAGGAGACACCAGCTACTTGCCCAGTTCCAACCTGTAGGCTGTCACAACACCAGTTTGGAGACTCTCAGCTCCCCTGACCCACTCGGGGAGCACTCATGTCCACAGTTCCCCTCGTTCTCCTGCCCTGGGTGTGAGGTCTGATTAGTGTTTAGACATTGCTGTGAGATAATGATAATGTGCCTTTTAATTAGCATCAATATTTCTAGTCTTTGGGGAAATAATAATGTGCCTTTTTTTTTATACTCCTTGACTGTTGACAGATGGCCACTTATTAAACATCATTAAGTTCTGATATCAATCATTTTTGTGCTTTATAAAATATGCTCATCGTTTAGAGGAAATGATAAATATAGGAGGAAGGTTTTCCACACGGATTGTGTAGACTTTGATGCAGTGCTGCAGCAGTAATTGATGGAGGGAGGCCTTATTTTTTAAGACATTTTAAGTTGAATCTCTGAGGCCTTGAGGACTCCCTTCCTGTGTGTATGTGTATGTTAGAAACAGCTCTGCTATGGAAATAACCCCAGTGCTTCTGAGACAAAGCCCCTATTTAAACATTTAAAAGCATGAACTTCTGAGAAGCCTGGGCTTTTCTGCAGAAAACATTTCGTGCATTTCCACAGGAATCCATACTGCACGTGGCTTTGTGGCTGCCATGGAAAAGTGAAGATGGATTCCTGCGCGTCTGTTATTTGCAGCAAGGCTTTATTGGACTTGATGCATTCTTGGCAAGAGCCTCCAATTCATTACTTGTGAAACTTTGTTTAATGGGTACAATTACGGTCTGCATTGTGCCCTTGCTCATCTTAATAGCAGTATTAATTTGCAGGAAGGGACAAAAATCATCTTGCGGAGTTATCAAGCCGTGTTTAGGCTTTCTGAATGCTAATTAATTCAGAGCTCAAATGCTGTACCTGCTGTTTAAAAGGCTGGCAGCTTGTATTCATCACCTGAGTGACAGCTGTTCCTTGCCTTTTTTATTCTTAGAAAAAGAGCCAGGAACATTAACTCCTTCCATGCTGATGACTGCCATTTTGATGTAACAATTAAGGGGTTTTTGTTGGTTTTTTGGGTTTTTTTTTTTTTGGTTTTGGGTTTTTTGGTTTTTTGTGTTTTTTTTCTTTAACAGATTTTCTGGTTTTGACAGCATATTAGAGAAAGGATTGCTGATTGTATGTTGTTAAGAGAAATTGCTAAATATTTCTCCAAATCACGGTTATTTTTTTTCTGGGCAGGGCAAAAACCCCCCAAACAGTCTCAGTGACATTTGATGCCAAAACCAGATCCTCCATATAAGTTAAAAGAGAAAGAATTAAAATATTGTTATGTCAGATTTGAACATTCATCGTGAGTATGGAATCTGAAGAATTTTTCTCCTGGAGTCAAATCTCTATTTTAAATATTTACTGTCAAGAAAATTGTTTATTAGTTGAAATTAAATTAAATGTTCTCTTAGGCCATTTAAATGTCGCAGAAAATAGAAATGTTCCGTTTTACATTTTGTACGCTGCATTCAAAGCTCATTGAGTTACTTTTTGTTTAACTGAGCTGGCCTGCTCTAGGAAGAAGTCTCTGGTAGCAAAGAAGGGGGCTAAAGGTGTGCAGGTGATTTGATTTAATTTGCCTGAGGAAAAGTATCGAGTGGTAGAATGCAGATGTTGGTGTGGGAGGATGACACACTTTGCCTGAGTGACTGGGGAAGGGAGACAGCAATGCTGGATTGAGTTCCCTCCTTTCCACAGAGGAACAGATAACTAAAATATATATGGTAGCTCCATTCCTCCATCCCCTCCTGCTCCACACCAAAACACCTAAATTACACTGCATTTTCATTTTGGAGGGAACGTGAGACAAGTCAGGAGTTGTTTCATCTCAAAAAGGTATTGCTGAGCTACCAACACCAAACAAAATTCCACAAAATCTTCCAGTTAGTATTTTAGGGCAAATCCAAAGGTTTTGTTTTTTTTTTATTTCTTTACTTTAAAGACCTACGAAGTCTGGTGTGTGTTTTGCTCCATAAATATTTCAGGGGTACGGGTGTGCAGCAGACATGTCACAATAATATGAAATTTTCATTCACCTTTTGGAGGCCCTGTGTTTGTAGGGAAACTCGGGGTGGACTTGGCTGATGCCTCGGGGCTTTGATTCTGCTCACATTGGGTTTTATGCATTCTGACTCAGTAAATCTCATTAAGCACATGCTTAACCTCAGTATGCGCTGTTCCTTCTCTTGACTCCAACAGCAAATTAAGCACATGCTTAAATGTTGTTCAGAGCCTCGGGGAAAGGTGATTAAACAAAACAACAGAGCTGTGCTGTTAAAATATTTTAACTCATTAAAGTCCAGTGGATTTGCTGATACTGATCCACAGAAAAAAAATCTGTATTGGAAGTTAAATAATTGTTATAACTGGCTGACTTGTGCAGCTTGGAGCACCAGCATCAGGATATTAGATGGGTATTGCTGGGACAGTACCTTTCCTTTTTCCTTGTGACCAGCTGTTGTATTCTCACAAATAATTAGTGATTATTATGAGCATTCGAAAACAGAATTGGTAGTAAAAAAGTTTCCAAGTTTGCTTACAAAGTGTTCTTGAAAATAATTTTGAGTAAATAGTTGTCTTTTTCCAAGTCACTAAAACATCTTTTGTTATTGCTCATTAACTTCAAAGGAGGCATTTTGTTTCCATGCCCAGGGATGATTTTTTTTTGATGCTTTAGCAGTATTGACTTAGTGCTCTTCATGTGTGGACAATTTCTCTGCTAATTTATGATGGAGTTTGATACTGAGTAATTGTGCTTTAGCAAGATTTGTATTTAGTCTTTGAATTAGTGTGTGAGATGCTCTAATGAGTCCAGCAAGGATTAAGGAAATGCACTGCAGTAGTTCTGTTTTTAATAAATTATTTCTTGAAAATTCACTCAAATTTTTAGAATTTTGTGGAATAGTTTCTGCAGGGGATATATGTTTATTAAAAACCCCTTTATGACACAGAAAACAGAAGATTCCTTAAATACTTGGGGCTGGGGGCATCGAAACAGCAGGAGCTGGGAGGTTAGAGGGAAGGGCCAGCTGTTTTCTCTTTTTATTTAGTTTGCCATAGAAGAAATAATCAGATCTGACTGAAATATTTTGGGAGGCCAGACACGGCCTGGTTCCCTTCCCCACGCTCCTGTCCCCAGACAGTTCCCGTGTGTGTGTGCAGAATCGGGAGCTCGCCGCGCTGCCCGAGCGAGTTGTTTGGGGGCTGCAGCTCCCAGGAACAGCAACTCTGAGTGATGAAGCTGCTTAATTGTTGTTAGCACGGCGTTAAACCCCCGGGATGATCCGTCCCAGCGTGGGCACCGAGTCAGGGCAGGAAACCATCGAGGCTGCTGAGCCGCGTTTGCCTCTTGACCTTTTGGCAGAGATCAAGTGCAGCATTTGTTTTTATCAGTTTAATATCTGTGATGTCCTCAACTGCAGGGTTTGACGTGGAATGAGTTTGGGGACTGGGAGATGTGCTGGGAGCTGATGCCGTCCTCGCCATGCTTAGTGAAGCCCGCTGTGCTTCTAGAATGGTGGGAAAAGGAAACAGGGAAAAAAAGCAACAAGGCCCTTAATGGCCATTAAAGAGTGCGAAGGGGAGAGCAGGAACAGAGCAAACGTAGATTATGCCTCTCCAGTGTTCACTTAATTCCCACCCATTTACAGCTCGGGGAGTTCCTGGGAGAGAAGAGGGAGAGAAGCAAAAGAACACTTCCGATTTTATTTTAATATTCTATTTTTTATTTTTCTAAATTTTAATGTCTTAATTTTTATTTTAATCTTGTTTCCACTGCCTTCTCAGCCTGTATTAATATCTATTCTGTAATGTTCCGTATTATAAAATCAGATTATCATCCTCAGGACTGGGAGTTACCTGTAGCTGGTGGGTACAGTGAGCCTACACTTGGTCACATCCTTGCTGAAGAGCCATTTCTTGCATCACTGGTGCTGTTTATTCTCAGTAAGCCCTTTTGCAGGTAGTGTTTTTCTGAAAAATGAGATAAATAGCAATCAGAAATAACTGCAGAGTCCAACAGATAGGAAACACTCTGCCTGATGGTGAAGTGCAACATTCAGGATTTGATTTGGTTTGATTAAAGAGCATTGGAAGGAAATGTGATTGGTATCTTTCAGGAAACAGTATTTTTTAAACACAAGCGTTTAAAAGATATAAAAAGGCCAAAAAGTACGGCAAGCTGAGGTTCACCTGAATGTTTTTGACTGATTAAAGAGCAACTCGGTCCACTTTGCAAACTGGAGGTCCAGAACTGTTCATGCATGCTGCAGTCAGTGGGTGGTTAATGAATGATGCCTGGGAAAGCTGCCCTGGGACAGAACTCAGCGACAGCTCCGGGAAGGGTCAGAGTGTCCCAGCAGGCAGCAGAGAGCCTGCAGCACAGAGCAGAGGGACCCCACGGCATCAGCAGCAGGAGCTGGTTTTATTTGGCCTGTGCCAGAGTGGCTGCTGAGGTCCGTGTAGTGCAGCAGGTGACCACAAGCATGGCTCATGACATCTTCTGAAACACAACCCGGCCACTAAAGGCCACATTGACATGGCAGGGTGAAAACTGGGTCTTCTATTAGAAATGAAATTATTGCAGTTCAGATAGAGAGTGATCCGAATCATTTTTAGGTGCAGCAAGAGTTTGACCCTTCAAGCGTGTTTTATTAAGGACGTGAGGTAATACTGAATGGAGGAACCCATGTCATTGTAAATTAGTTTCCTTGAGTTAAGTCTCATTACCAAGACACCTTCACTTTTTAAAATTATTTGACCTGCCATGGTTAATAAAAAGGAAGTTAATTTGGTGTGACATTTTTGGTGGTAGCTTGGTGCACTACCAACTTAATTGCAGTAAAATAAAATAATAGTTTCAAAAAACCCCCTAAACTTCCTGTTCTTTTTGAATCACTGGGTGATTTACTAGTCATTATTTTTAGCCTTAGTATATCAATTAGCACAAGTTAAATAACGCTTCTGTGGGGGATGTGGAAGTGTTTGTTGATGGTAATTATTTTAATGTTACTATTTAATGGAAGATACTTTATTTTGATTCTTTAATATTTCTGCTTAGATCCAAACCCAGAAATCTACAAGACAGGAATCCACTGCAGCAAAATGCCATCTTATTACTATGCATGCTATGATGCTCACAGGTTATTGTCAATATCCAGAGTCTACTGGCAAGGAAGCTTTTGTTTGTCGTGGGAACAAAATGATTGCTCCTCGTTTTTCTAGACTGCTGAGTTCTTTAAACTAAAAGCGTTTTGATCCTGGAGTAAATATTGATTCTCTCTTTTCTCTCTCTGAGAAAATTAATTTAGTGTGTGTTATGTGCACCCAGGTGGGTAAGGCCAGCTCAGGACCCCAGAGGCTGCCGCAAGCCGTGACACAGGCCAGCATTCTGGAGATGGCTCCCTTGCCCCTAGGTCAGCACACACGTGCTGGCTCTTCTGGAGAGCATCTCCCACAGCAGAGCAGAGCCGAGCAGAGAAGGATTCACGGGCCACTTGCCTGCAGCAGTAGGATCCCGGATTTCTCATTTTCAGCCAAAGAATAGCGGCATCAATTTGCCTTTTTTTCCCCATGCCCTTCGGGGTGGTTCTGTGCCTGAAGGCCAGGTGGTCTGGGTGAGAGCAGGGGTGTCAATGCACCGTGCCTTCCCTCTGGGGAGCCACAGAGGAGATAAGCGTTTGGAGATGTGCATTCTGCTGCGCGGATTTTCAGCAGGCAGAAATCCTTCTCGCGGGGCGCTGGGGCGAGGGCGGAGTGGTTGGCAATAGCCAGGTCTGCCCTTTCCCAGTACCTGGAAACATGGACAAAGTGCAGGGTGTCAGTTCATTTTCCAAACTGAGCATCCGGTGCTGCTGGCACTCCTCAGCTGGCCGGGCCATCCTGGGAGAGGAGCTCCTTGGCACGGCCCTAACGCACAAAGTGAAAGAATTGGCGAGAGCACCACAAAGATTGGAGAGATTTCCTTAAAGAACTGTGCTCTGCCGCCTCCTCCTTCTGCAGAATCGCACACTTCCACCTCCTCGTTTTTGCAGCTCTCTTAAGAAGAAACAGAAATATCTGAGCCTTTGCAAATGGCCACAGTGTGTCTGCTGCTCTGCCAGTGTTTGAAATCCATCCCGGTCCAATCCCTGTGGGATTCAAAGCATAAACTCACATTACCGTGGAAGCTGTGCCAGGCAAGTGCAGAATTTCTGCTGCCCCAGCTCAAAACTGAACTTTGATTAGTAAATGAACAGTTAGACCAGGCTGGTTCCCTTTAGAGAGCGATGCCATGGGATTGTGATTTCACCATTACAAAAGCAAAAATTCCCATTCTAAGGAAATAGTTCTAGTGGAATTTTTATTGCAACATGATTAGCTTTGTTATTTGTAAAGGTTGAGTAAGCTTCTGACATCTCGAATCACTGAATATCATTGTGAAACTGTTTTTTCATGTTCATGTGAGGTGCACTGGGTTTTGTATTATATCATCAGCCATTTCCTTAGTGAAATGTTTTGAAAGGATGAAGAAAAGTGAAAAAGGAGAAGGCAATGTTAGGGGCTCTACATCTCTAGCACTGTGTTGACTGTGCACGTGAGACAATGTGTTATCATGTCTTTCTTCCAGAGCCACCACTGTTGAATTAATTTGAATTCACGTTTAGTTTCTTTTTTTTTTTAAATTGTTAATAATATTGTTTTTTAAAAGCTTCCACCACAAATAGAAAAAAAAATACAAAAAGGGGTAACAAATAACTTTGCTTCTTGTGGGCCTCAGAAGTCACAGTCATACCACTGACTTTCTGAAACCATCTAAGATTGTTTTTTAACAAGGTTTGAAGCTAAAACAGGGACTCCCCTATGACCTGTATTACCTCTCCTCAGGGGAGTGCATTTTCTTAAAGTGATGATTTATGAGATTCAATACTAATGTCAAACTTCATTCTGCCATGTGAAGTAACGTAATTAAAAGGCCAAAATAGCAGGACACAAGCAGCAGAACATTGTTGAACTTGTAGATGTTTCCACATAGGTGATGTAAAGTTTGATGGAAAAGTGATATGAGTGTTTTAGGCATGTCCATGAGAGAGGTAAGAAAAACAAGCCCTAAGCAAGTCTGCTATTTCCCTCAGAAAGATTTTATCCAGAGTGCAAGATGGAATATTTATGTGCAATAGCAGCTGCATATTTTTAGAATAATTTTGAATTCTTTTCCAGTAAGTCTCTGTGTGATTAGAAAATAGATACAAATCAGATGAGGTAACAGTTTGTCCCATTCGTGTGAAGTGGTTTTCCAGGATAAAATTACATTTCCTTCTAAATGCAGTATTCACTTGGGAGTAAATTAATTAAGGCTGAGTGGATAAGTATCTGCTGTCGTTCTTGCAGTCATGACATGGCAAGACACTAGCTAGCTACATGCAAAACTCATTTGTACATTCTCATTTTCATGAGAAAAGTAAAGCGCCTGTGCCCGGTGCTTTTAGTGCTGTTATGTGATCGTTTGAATAAATAACTTAATTCCATGTTCAGAATACTCAAAGGTATAGTATTTTATTATTGGTATTCTTAACTTAGATTGCAATAGTGTAACAGCTCTTTCCTCCTTCGGGAGCTCCACTCATGAGACAGGAATGTGGTCTCTGTGCTGTGCCCTAACAGGTTTATTATTTTATCTGGGAGCAGTTGAATGTGAATATAATGTAGGTCAGGCATCCCACAACGACTCTCAGGCTGGGCTTCCCTCAGTGATCTTCACTGGGGGGCTTTTTCAGGGGGGTCATGATTTGGGTTGCTTAATTACTCTGGTGATGCTGGAAAACTGGCTGGTTTCCCTGTTCCTCTTCGAGGGGAGATTTCATGCAGCAGAAATGCAGGAATTTCTTCCCTGTTCACAGCAGTCCATCAGGACAAGGGAGAAGAGCACGCTGGCTCTGCAGATCATGGCCTTGGTGTCTACATGTGTTTAAACAAAATTCCCTCCTGTGCTTAGTCCAGTCATCCTGTGTCATGTTCTGCTGAATTACTTGTCTGCCCTAAAACTAAGCTGACTGCAACGTGGTTTTTACACGACAACATTGACTGTAAAGGTTTGCGTTTCTAAGTGTTCTTTTGTATGGCTGCTCTGGATGGTGGATGAAGAATCAAGAGCTGAATCTTTGCTGTCTTCAAGCGAATATTATGAGAGATGATATCTCTGGAGTTCAAGCATAAATGTTTCCTTTCCTGACAGTACTGGCATTTATTTTCTAGACAAACAGATGAATCCTAGATAACGAGTTGTTTCAATCACGTATGGTGTTGATACAAAACTAAAGCCCATATATTTTTACCCCAAACCTCTGAATTGTCTTAAAAACCCCAGAAGCCTAAAAGCTGATATTGTGCAAAGACTCATGCTCTACTCCAAAACTCACCTGGCTTGAGGCTGGAGCAGCAAAGCACTGCTGATATCCATGTGTAGGACAATCCACCGCCCAGTGGACGTGTCCTGGCACATAGCACTGGAGCCTGGATATTTACTAACATTCTTTTTTCTGTCATGGGAAGCTTTACCTGTGGCTCTTGCTGTGAGGGAAGTTGAGTGGTAGCCTGTGATCCCCGTGAGTCTGAGTCACACTCAGCTTTCTAGAGGGCTCCACAGCACTGTCTGCACTTCTCACTGTGGAATTGTCCAAACAGCCTCCCCCAGAGCAAGAAGAGGAAATGTGGCTATGGGAAAGACAATTGAACAGGGAGATGCTAAAAGCAGAAAATACAAGCCCTGACCAGATGGAAGCTGAGAACTTACATCTTCCATTTTTAGCATCCCTTTTTGCATGAAGAGCAACATAAAGGAGCACAGTGTTCCAAAGTGTGGGGATTTGCATCTGCAATGCGTCACTGGATACTGGAGCAAAATGCTGGTCCCAGGGTTGGCTTCCATAGTCACTTTGGGAAGCATGATATTGAGTATTTCTTCCTGGAGGAGTACTAAAGCTCATGTAATTCAGCTAAGGTAGCAAATTTAGTCCTTAAACCTTTGTGTTTCTGTGATAAAAAAAATATTTTGCTGCGTGTAGGGTTTGGTTTGTTGTTTTTATTTTTAAACGGATTGTCTAATCTAAAGGCCACATACAAGCCTTCAGGTGTGACCTTTTCATTTTGCTTGACACTGTTGAAGAAGATAAGAGGGGAATGCTGTCAGAGGGTTTACACAGAGGATGGAGAGGGGTGCTGGTGAAGGGGATAACGACTTCAGCTCTGATTCTCTCCCTCCTGCTGCAGCGAGGCATCTGCATTCTCTGCTGGGTGCAGCCAGCCTGCAGGAAGCTTTCCTTCCTGCAAGCAACAAGTAAGTCAGGAAATCATCTGGGAAATTAAAGAGACATCAGAGCTGGACTTGTGGTGACTTGTTTGTTTGGTTTTTTTTTAAAAGATTGATGTTGGAGGGTAAGGATGGGAAGAACACGAGGAAGGACTTGGGTAGATTTCCATCTGCAGCGTTGTAGGATAAGGCTGCTGTGGCCCCGGGTGCCACGAGCCATCCCCAGAGACAGATCCTGCATTTCACATACCAAGGGGAGAGCTCTGTCCAAACCCAGCTGGCAGCTGCCTGACCCTTCAGGGGACCACTGGCAGTAGGGAAGGAAGAAGGTGGGGAGCTCCTGGGCTGAGATCAGCGGAAGCCTTCTCTTACCATACCATATCTTGCTATACCATCACATTCAGCCAAGCCTGTGCAGCGTAACAGCACATCAGCTATTTTGCCTGGCAGTCAGACTCTTCATTTTGTGCTGCAGAAACAGAGAGTTTTGGTTTTTTTTCAATCACTTAATTGTGCTCTTTAATTAGATGGTCTGTGGGCAGCCCATGAGCGGCACTCTCCAGTGCTGTGTCAGAAAACGAGGAGCATGTGTGATGCCTACACTGAGCTGCAGGAGAAGTGCAGACTGACATCAGTTCTTGTTATTTGCTTCCACACGAGCAGCTCTAAGCGTCCCTGCTCGAGAAATGCACATTTGCTGCATTCTGGCTCCGGGGAGGCTGCATGTCTGTTTGACATGCTCTCAGTGGAGAATTGCTTATCCATGCTTGATCCTGATGGGTTTCACTTTCCAAAAGTAACTAGCATAGGTCAAAAGTTGGCAAGATGGATTGAAAAGTGTTTCCAGCTGATGGAAAGGCTTCTGGTAACTTAAGTGGAGGGATCTGAAATCCTATCTACTCTCAATGGAAAACCAGCAAATAGTCTGGTCTTTTGACACAGACAAGCTATTCCGATATCTTAGTGCTGACATACAGGAGATTTTCAAACAATACAGGCTTGAAACAACTAGTTTTGCATCAAAGGTACAAAATCAGAGTATCTTCTTTATTGGTCTGCTGTATGCCTAAAGAATTTGTGTCCTGGTTTGGTGCAGTGTTAATGGTCACACCTGGATGTGAATTTCTCCTTTCTCCTCTAGGTCTTGCATTCCTTGATTCTAGCATGCCAGATTTCTTCTTTCTTTCCCTATCTAAATACATAATATTTCCCTTCTGTAGCTGAATCCTTCCTTCCTTTATCTGAACAGACAACATTTTCATCTCTCCTATTTTTCTCATCCAAATTCCTTTTTCCTGTTTACTTTTTTCACTCTTGCCTGTTTGCCATGTTTAGGTTCTTCCATATGCCATTTCTTCACAAGTTGTTCCCATATTGTCCAATACTTTGAGGAAAACACAAGTTCTCAGTTGTTACCTATTCCTCTAACTGAAGGAGAGCATGCTGTGAGCGTGGGATGAAAGAGTGGGTCTGCTTGGGCAAAGATGATTTTATTCCTCTGTTATTTTCTTAGCTGCCTTTCTTTACCTTCCATTCCTTCCATCTGTCTCTGACTGTAAGCAGAGCGTAAAGCAAAGGAAGGGCCAAGTGTCTGTTGTGTTTCCTGTTAAAATACAGAATAATGATGGTGATGTGAGTCAGAGACCGGGCACAATAGCTTAGAAGTGCTTTATGTACATTTCTTTGTTATAATTTTCCTTAATTTTATTCCATTGTTTGTCCTTTTTATTTTCCTGTTTGTACCCCTCCTAGCTCACTGCTAATTGAGGTATTAGAGGAGATCTTTAATCGGTGATCATTGATTAAATGCCTGGAGGAGGGCCCTGCTTTGGTGTAGGAATTGCACCAGGAGTGCTAGGCTGCCTTTCATAGCTTTGTGCAGGGCTGATGAAACCCCTTGGCACACTTGTGCTCATCCCTCCTCACCCTGCCCTTTCCAGATCACAGATTTCTTACTCAAACTGGGCTATGCAAATCTCTGGTTTAAACTCAGAACTAAACAAGGCAAGGAGTTCTTACAGTTGTTTTGGTACAGTCTCCAAAAATGGCTTCAAAGCCTAAATTCTCCCCACAAGGACAAGCAGCAAAGACAGATTTCCATAGTACAGGAGCCATCCTGTTTGACTGTCTTGGGCAAATTCTCCCACTACCGACTGACTGCTGAGATGAAGTGGAATTTCTAGCAAGTCTGGTTACAGTGGGTCAAGCACAATACCTCTACTTGCATTCAGGTGTTGCAGCAGAGTCATTTTATGGTTTCTTTAGATTGTTTTCCTACTCTGCATTGCTGGTGCTGCAGATAATGGATGACCACTTGGTTAATGTTTGATGGCAGTCACAATGCACCTCTCCCCACGTTAACTGTCCTGATGGCTTTATTCTAGAACTGACCTTCAGGGACAGTAAACATATTGTTTGGCAACAAGTTAATTACAGACTTTATCTTCCAAAAACACTCATGTCATGGGTGGGATAATTAAGATGTCCTTGCAAGTGAAAAAACTTTGTGACTTATAGTAATGCTCCAGAGTTGGTGTTAGAAACCGAGGTCACAACAGTATTGCAGGAGCTGTGTACTCATGTTATTTTGTCTAAATAATTCTTCTCTTCAGGCTATAAAAATGAAAGATGGACCTAAATTATATGTATGGCAATAAATTCTGTAAGTCTGAGAAGAAAAACAAAGGAATTGTGTTGTCCAGGGGTGTGATGGGCAAGCAGAACTGATTGTGCTTGATTTACTGGGGGATTCATTACTTGGGTTTATTTTTTTCTCCCCTTTCCTCCTTTTAAGGCCTCTGTCTTTTGTTAAATGGTTAGAATCATATTGACCCTTTCTGATTTTGTAATGTGAACTTCACGGTGATAAATAGCTAATTATTTGCAATTGAATTAGGCTATGAATTTAAATATGACAGAAACAGGTGAACCTGCGCTTACCTTCAGCGTGGCTCGGGGTTTAGGTTTAACACAGTACAAATACTTTTCAGAAATATTATTTCTGAAACAGAATACTGCAACTAGTGGAGACTATCATAAAGATCTGAACTGTAATGTTTGAAAAAAACACGGGTTCTGCACGTGTTCTCTTTCTCAAAGCCTGGCTTCAGCAGATCAATAGGTCTGCTAATGAGCTGCTGTTTTCTGTTTCAGGTTTTCTGCTCGGAAACTCACATTCCAGCAGAAAGAAGTCATTCCTTTTGTAATGGTCAGTATCATCATGAACAGTTAAATAACTTCGGAATGCATTTTATCTTCTTCAGTAGAAGGGAAGTCACAGCACAGCCACAATATACGGCAGGTGATGAGTCACGCCTTGCCAAAATGTAGCAGGAGTCTGAAGGACTGAGACATACATTTTGGGCTCTTTTTCTGGGAATCTCTCTGTTAGGATGAGAATATTTAAGCAGCCCAGCATTTGAGAACTGGAGAATAAAATGAGATCTAAGCACGGAGGCTCAGACTGATGGCAGGCGATCATTCTTGTGTGATGCAGCCCTGTTACCATCCTCATGTGCAAGGGGGACACAGAATGTCCTGGCTGCGTGCAAACCGACTGCAAAGCAGTAGAATAACACCTTCAAAGTGATGCGTTTGGAGCCTGTCTTGGTGACTGTCTTGAAAGTTAAATCCCTCTGTCTTTGCACTTATGAAAATGTTGTCCGTAAATTTGGGCACGGTGTGCTCAAGAAAAGTCAGGTAATCTCTTCCAGATTCCTTCATTATTAACTGGCACTGGAATGGGATTTTCACTGTGCAAATTGTTCCAGGCGTTCCATCTTTTGAAATTCCATCCCCACCCTTATCCGGAAGCTCGTTCAGATTTGTTTTACCTTCTGCAGTACACGAGAGCTGAGCTCAGTTGATCTCTCACTCGGGATGAGGTACATCTGAAAATGAAGCTATCAATGAGCATCTCATGCACCGTGTAGCACTTTTATTTTCATATAAACTAGACAGTTGTTGGTGAGCGAGCTCTTCACTTCTGCATGTTTCGATTTTTAAAATATCCAGTTTTCCCTTTGATTTATATATTTTTTAGAAACATCATAGCCTATTTTCACGTTGTTCTGTGTTGTTTTTCAGGTTTATTTGTGTTTTCAGCACAAAATGGTTCTGTTGAATTGCATTTGAGGTGATTTTTTCTGCATAACTATGTGCGAATAAGGGTTCTGATAATCCCTTTCTTTTTAAAATCAGCCAGTTTAATACTTCTGTCACTGTTGCATGGAGATGAGAGACTTGACCTATTTTTTAAAATGAGCTTTTTAGCTTTGTTAGCTACAGAAGGACGGAGTTTTAGAAATTTTAGAATTTATTATTTAATTAGTTGCCATTCGGATTTGCTGGCGCACACATGGATGATTTTTTCCTTTTAACTGTGATCATCTGCAGTGGAACTTGGTGGAATGATTTTCTTCTTGTAACTCCTTGGTGCTTCCTAACCTTGTTAATGTTCTCCAGCTTTTGATTTTGACCTGCGGTATCGGCTTCAGCTTTGCTACATAAAAATTGCTTGGATTCTGCTGAAATATATAGATTATTCCGTTTCATATGCATTCCAGCAAAAGGCATGAAAGGTGGTTCCTGTATGATTACAATTATTTCTGAGGTGACATTTGCCCCAGAGCTAAATTAAGATGGTAGCCCTGGAAAAAAGGAAAGTATTTTGTTAATGCTATCCTGCATCCAATGGCTTTGATGGCACTTGTTTTTATTTCCATATTGCTATCAGTGAAACTAATAATACCATTATAGCGTTACCAGAATGTGTAGCCTTGCATCAGTCTAATAAACCAGATCAAAATAGACTGTGTTTGTATTATATATAATCAGTGTACCGTATATTACCATTATTTACAAGTATTAAGTCATTTGAGAGCTTTTGTAGTTTCTGCACAAGCAAAAAAATTTTTTTTGCAGAGATGTTTGCAAAGAAAATAAAAAAAAGACTTAATTTTAATGGAATCCTTCCAATAGCTGTCAGTTTCGTCCTTAGAGTTTGATAATTGAAAGGTTTGTTATATTTTTAGGAAGGGAAGATGGTTTTGATTATCCAAAGGCAGTGGAATGTTTAACTACCCTTCTGCTATCAGTGGACTTGTTTACATTAGGATTTTGACTAAATTGAGGTTGCACGTATCCAGATGTTATCTGCCTGGGTGACTTTTCCATTTACTTTGGCGAGGGATTTGATGGTGTATTGCTACCATCCCTTTGTCATTTTTCACATTTTTCACATCTCATTTCAGGCTACACTTAGCCTTTCCTTTTCTAAACTTCCACTGCATTTTTATGCTTTCCACTCCTAAACTTCTGCTGCATGAAACCTTACTGAAACCACGAGTGGGATTTGGATCATTGCTGCAGGTTTTCTCACTGGTTGTCACGAGTAAAGCCAGGATCCCAGACAAACAAACCCAAGATACAAGAGAACCCTTTATTTCTTGATTTTTATCTCTGTTTGGTTTTGTTAGGCTGAGGGACAAGAGATGTACCTCAAGCGCACCCAGTCTGCAGTGTCCTTCAGCAGGGCAGGAAAGGCAGAATCCACCAGGAATGGCTTTGTCCCCAGTGCCCTGCACTGCCAGCAGCTCACACAGAGCAGCACGGGCTCCTCACACGAGAGGAAACATTCCAGAACATTCTCCAGTGGGGAACTGGAGAAAACATCCACCTGGACCGCACAGTGGAAAGAAACGGTCTCTAGTTCTGAGACACAGCAGCAGCTGGACAAGACTTTCATTTAATTCACTACTGTCATGTCGTTTTTCAGGGCTGGGAGAGAGAAATGTCCAAGCCCAGAAACCTGCTGCTTAGGATGTGCCAGGCTGGGAACCAGCTTGAATAGAGAATTCCATTTTTTATATCTTCAGAGTGCTGAAGATGTAACGTGGGCGGGCGCTCAAGCTCAGCAGCGATCAGACAGAGCTGCAGCCAGCAGAAACAGACATTTGGAAAGTGTACGATCCTAATCTGTGTCCTAGGGAACCTTTCTGCTGAGCTGTTTTACCTCTCTCAACCTCCAGACCTTCTGGTTGCAAATCCAAAAGAGTTGGTGCTGGTCCTCGCGTGACTCGTGGATACATTAGCTCCGAATGGAGCTCCACTTATTAATGTTTATACAGTCTTGGTAGATCTAATCCTATTTGCAGGCCTTTAAAATGCCAAGCTTTTTTTTTTTTTTTTTAATTTTAAGCCTGGTTTACTTTTAACTGCAATATTTAGCCTCAGAGTGTGTTTGTGGGATTTTTCCTCAAAGGCATTTTTCCCTCAATGGCATTTTAAAAAGTGTGAGGTTTTAAATCAGTAAAAGCAATGAAATTTTACATGCTCTTTTGCATGTGTCATTTAAGCAACTCTGTGGTATAACCATACATTGGAGGATTTGAATCCAGCGGATCTAATTGTTGCTAATACTGTTTATTTTGGAATTGCCTAGAAAACATCTGCTATTACCAGTGCAGAAGCAGATGGAGATGGGTTTATGTTCTCTTGTAGTTCTCTTGTAGTAGCCAGGGGTGAGTGATATCGGAAGGAGTTTAAGTTAAAATCCACAGAATTGATGTCAGCAAATATCAGAATAGCTCCAGTTAGACTATAGGAGAGAGAAGAGGAAAGGGAGAAGAAAAATTGATTACGAAAGATGCAAGATACTTGGAAGGAAATGTGATAGTGGAGAGGGAGACATAAATACACAACGAAATGGAATCGGATGAGGGGAAAGCAGAGATGGTCTGCCAAGCAAAAGAGCGCAGGAAAACTTAACAAAACAAGACATTTATGGATCACCAGAAGTACCTCTCTGTGCAGCTGCTTTTGCACGGTGGTGGGTGGCAGTATTGTCTCTGAGTATTTCCCCCAGGCCCAGTGATGGACTGGGATTTTGACATCTGCAGTGAACTATCTGCTGTCAGTAAATTAATGCAAATAATGAGATCGTTTTAGGTGTGTGCCTGCAATTTGCACAGGGGATGTGCAAGAGGTGGACACAGAACTTTTTTCCTCCAGTGGCTTCCCAGCCTACCTGGCAGGCACAGAGCAAACAGGGTGGTGGGAGCTCTACCTCCTTTTCTTCCTTTTTGTGAATTTTATAAGAGAGCAGGGGTTTGCTCCACTTGTGAGTCATGTTTGCAGAAGGCAGCTGACTCACTGTCTAAGGGCCCGATGTCTCTCTGGGATTTGAGAGATTTGAGAAAATGATTTTTAAATGCTGGGAAACAGCATGAAAATAAGCCTCATGTATGTTAGGACACCTGCTCTGTGGGGAACTGCCCCACAGTGTTAGCTTTGTCCATGCTGGAGCAGTATCTTGTTTAGGACCAATGGCAGAGTATCATAAGACTCAGAGGGAATCAATGATCCGACTTTTTCCCCTGGCATTTCTGAGGACACGTTTGTTCTCCAAAGATGGTTTTTTTGCAAATGGTGTTGAAAAGGTTGGAATTTTGTTTTTGTGGGATTGCTTTACACAGAGAGGGTAAGGAGGGTGGGCAAGCATTCTAAGCCTGTGTTCTCCCTCTGCCTTAGTCCTTTACCACCGCCCTGATCAGGGGCTGGGTGTTTAATTGTCCTGCATCGTTGGCAATTATGGCGTGGCCAGAAGGAAAGGGCAGGGGCAGGGGAAAATTTACCTGTGTTGCTTTTCAGTTCAGCCAGGTTGCCTTCAGGAGTTCCCAGTAGATCATTCTGCTCCTTGCTCCTGGCCTTGTATATAATTAATTTGGGCTGAGTGACTGCTTTTAAATTGAGTTTTGTGGTAGCTGCTGGTTCAGAGAGCAGGTCTGAGCTGTCAGCCTCTGAGCTGTTTACTGCTCACAGGTGTCTTCTCAATTGATGGCAATAATTCACTTAGAACAAAATAACCCATGGGCTCAGATTCCTGTGTCCTCTTCCCCTGCAGAGGTGGGAGTCTTGAGAAGAGAGGGAATTTATTAAAAACCGGAGCAAGGCAAAGAAACCGGGATCAGGGGTAGCATCAAAATAGTTGTGAATGTTTGAGGAGCTGGAGCAGCGTGGTTGGAGGACACAGGGACAGCCTAAAGAGAAAACAGTGTGCCAAAGGACATCACTAGAAGGCTCTGCTAAATTCCAGAGCCATTCAGGAGTGAGGAAAGTGAGGCTTGGGGATGGAGGGGTGTTTGTTTAATTTCTTTTTTAGGCCATTCTGTCTGTTGGTATGTCCAAAGTAGAGATACTAGTGACTGGAACAGTGAGGCATTGTAATCCAGCGTCCCCAGAAGGCAGGAGCTGTGAGAAACGAGGAGATTGAACCTATCAGGTGGTTATTTGTTGGGGTTTTTTGGTGAGAGATGGTGTGCAGGAGCTGGGGTTATCCCAGTGACGCTTGCCAGAAGACGGAGCTGGTGCCAGCTGACTCCAGGAGAGCCCCTGGGTGCACACCGAGTCTAGTTACAGCCAAAGAGCTGCAGCTGGCACCATTTCCACGGCAGCTTGGCAGGCTGCAGTAACCGTGGGAGGCTGGAGAGGAGCAGAAAGAAGCCTTGTTCAGAGAGCTGCCTGCTGGGTGCATGGGTGCCTTCATGTCAGGGAGCCTTCGCCTCGCCGTGGGGCGCGCCCTGGGGCACGGACACACAGGTGGTGCCACACACGGACACACAGGTGCCACTGAAAATAACAGCTTGCCTTGGGTTCAAAAGACAGAGGAGGCTGCTGAGGAAGGCTCCCGTGGAATGGAAAACGTAAAGCCCTCTCCCTCCTAATTATTACCATCTTGAAATTTCAGGCAAAGGTGAGAGGATAGGAATACCAGTTCTTAACTAGTATGAAAGAAAAAAACCCAAACCAAACAAACAAACAAAACCCACCAAAAAAACCCAACTAAAAACTACAACTGAATAGGAAAATCAAAATAAAATACAGTAGTACAAAACCACTGACACAGCGAGGATCAAAGCTGGCACCCTATCAGTCAGGGTAGAAGCCTGTAGAAGGACACAGTCCTTCTCCCAAGATCCAGGGGTGCTGTGCAAGGGCTGCTCTTCCTCCGGGCATCCCCTGGAAAAGGCTGCCTGTGCTGTTCTGAATCACAATTTAACCAAGTGGGGATGCCTGGCTCCTCCCCTGGTGCAGCATTTCCCATGGGATGATGGAATTTTCTCAGTCCCTGCATGGCCCATGGACAGAAGATTTGTGCCTGGGCAGGGGTGGGTGTGGGAGAGATAAGGAGCACTGCCCCAGCTGGGGACAGAGCTGGGCACAGAGCACACAGCCCTGGCACAGCCTGCTCTGCAGCCCAAGACACCCACCTCTTTCTTCTTAACATTTCTAGGGATTATGTTTAAATAAAATAATCAGTACCAATTGCTTCTTGAAGCAGATTTTCAGGGTCTAATATTCAACACACTGTATTTCATGTCATGTTTTCTTCCTGTTAACAGATAGACAGGATTAGTTGGAAGCAGGAGGGCACAAGCTGGTTTTGAGGAAAGGTAAATTTTACAGGATGAAATGAGCAAGATTCAAAGAGAAATCCAGCTTTAAAATCTTAGTTATTAGTTCCTTTTCCTCTTGAGTCTCTGAGTAGCAGCTCACGAAGGCCAAATGAACCAAAACTGTTACCAAACCTTTTCAATGCAAGCCGAGGGTGCAGAGGTCAGGAGGAGGCAGAAAGCAGCACCCTTGAACCCAGAGCAGGCCAAGGGAGTCTGCAGACACCAGCTGCATTCCACCAACCTGGCTGGCTTGACATCCTCCCAGTCCCATTGCTCCAGAGAGTTCCCTGCTCCCAGGTGGGCTTTGGAGGGGTGTTACTGAGCTCTCTGCATCTTGACTGACCTTGGACATTGGGATATCTCCAAGCCTTTGACTGGGAACTGCAGAAAAAGAGAGTATGCTCCCAAATGGCTTTCTAGCATCCCCATTCTCTCCACTCTCATACTCCTTTAATTTAGCCTTTTTATAAAAATGCTGTTAACTTTCTCTAGACTAGATCCAGTAATTGTTCACCCACTTCCTAATGGCACTCACCCATATTTAATATTATTTCCCAAAGTAAATTTGAACTCAGTGCAACAGTATGACTCAAATGCAACAAGGACAAAATAACACGTATAAATTCACTGGCTGACATTTGTCCTTGTTTCTAAAAGAAATGCATAAATGCTTTACTCTTTAATCTAACTAATTCCAAGTCTCATGCCCAGGCTTTTTATCTTTTGTAGAAACTACAAAATCAGTGCACACGTTTTGAAGGCTTTAGAACTAGGAGGTGTTAATCTTTTTCTCTTGAGTTCAGATGCTTTTCACCTCTTCCTAAAAGTGTTTCCTTCGTTCAAATTTGCTATGCTTGTCTCCAGCACGGGAATGTTGCCTTGGATCATTTGCAATGAACAGCTGCAAGGAGATCTCAGAAAGAGAATATGCTAAGTAAATTAGAGGGTTTAACTGCACAGCAGTCAGCACTCTTTCATCTGCAATGCTTGTGCGCGCTTGTCTGGGAATTTGGGAGGAAGTTTCCAGAGTTCCAGAAAGCTCCTGGTTTTGATATGTGGAATCCCCACCTCTGACAGCAGCTTTTCCCAATATTTAATTTTCACGGTGTCAGCGAAGGGAGGCTCAGATTTTATTTTTTTCCCCCCATCACCCCATTCTGCAGAGTGAACAGAGACTATTCAGAGACTCTGATGAACTCACACTCACCCTGAACAACACAGTATGAAAGCAACATCCCTTGACCTTCTCTACATCAAGAGGGAAGGTGTTAAAACAGCCATATTTTATCCATACAGCTGTTGCCTGGGCCGTCACTCACGCTTTAATTCCGCTCTTTGATGTCGGAGAATTTCAGCATAAAGTGACAGCCATAAATCTTTGCACTGGTAAAATTCCTGAAATGCAGTTGCTGCGTGCACTTTATTGGATGTTCTGTACTTTAGCCTGCTTCCTGCTGGTGAAATTGAAAGCGCTGAGGAGAAGGAGGGGAGGGAAGGGGTTGGGTGGATTTTTTACATTTTTGAAGTGAAAGAACGTGTGAGGTATTCATGTCATTATGGTATATGACATCATTTAATGGCCATTTATGCGAGGTGGTAAAATAAGTGCTCCCAACTGCTTCTCCGTTGTGAAGTAGCACAAATTGTTGGGATAACTCTGTGAAGCAGGTGTGAAAAAGAATGCTGTCCAAAAAAAAAAAAAAAGGGGGTTTAAAACGTGAAGAAAGCACAGCATATTTGAGATTGAAGTCTATGTAAAATTCAATGTTCTCTCTTTAAAGTACGGAGAGCAGAGAAGTTTTGAATTCACTTGACAAATGAAAAAATTAGAAAAATGTGAACTGTGCAAAAGTGGTCCCTGATTTGCATATTGTATGCCAGGATAGAGCAAAATTATTACTTTATTAATTAGATGCTGGTAATAAAGAATGTATAAGATACATCCATGCCATCTTTCAGAACTTCTGAAATACACGGAGATTTTGAAAAATAATAGTAGCTGCTGAGCCACCCTAAGAAGCACCGCTTTCATCTAAAAAATATGGATAAATCTTGTTTACTGCTGAACTGTAATTTGTCATCCTAAGGTTTATCTGTCATTTTATGTAGGCACAGCAGCATGCTGCCTCCAATATTTTATCTGCTACCATCACAAGACGAGCTGGTTTTCATTTTCAGAGCAGTATTTTCATCGTGCCCGTAACTAGAACGTACCATATTTTCAATTGGTATGTCAGAGACGTTGTTATCAATACCCTTTATACTCCTTGAAAACTCTTGGCTTTATTAGAGATTGTGTTTTAGGGTTTTTCCCTATCGGAGCAATGGATTACATTAGCACTTCTGGGCTTTATGTTGTATTTCACACGATGACAGCTGTTAAAAATTCCTCCCACAAGCACCTGCACGCGTGGAAGGGGAGCTGTCCTAGGCCAGCAGTAGTTACAGATGCTGCTGTTCTGCTGCTGGGAACCAGGATTTGAACGCAGCATTCCAGCTGCTGATGGATCTTCAGGATGGAGTCTTGCTTGGTAGTGACAGGGTGACACAAGAGCTGCGTTTGGTGGTTGGGGAGGTTCAACAGAGCTCAGGTTGCCTTTTGGGGGAGAGCAAGTGGGATCATCCAGAGATTTCCTGGGAGGAGAACGCCATGGTGACCGATGGAACTGTTCCATTATCAAACACTTGGAGAAAACTTTCCATTCCCTCTGAGCCAACCACGTGCCTTGTGCAGGGCACAAGTAGAGAATTAATTCTATTGCCTTTCGCTGGAAATATGTCAAATGGTATTCAAGCCAAAATTTAGGAAGGGAAATTGCACGGTGCATTTAAGCCAATTGTGTGGTTGATGTTCCCTTTGAATTTAGCAGCTTTTATTGTTTGGTAAATTATGTTTTGTTGAAAATTCTCTTCTTACGTCAAGGTCATTTAGATTTCTGTGTCCAGACACATGAAATAGACCAAGAGAAGTTAAAAACCTTTTCTGTGAACTAACTGCATAAACAGGTTGATTATTTTCATCTGACTTAGAATACTGCAATCTCATTTTATTCTTGCCAAACGCTATTTAAATAGAACTTAAGGAAATTACATTCTCTCAGTTGCTGCTAGCATTTGAGCTTGGTCTGTCCCCCAGGTAAGGAAATCCAAGCTTGGAGAACAGTAACCAAAAGTGTGCCACGTGCTGTGGAAGTGTCCTTTTGGCTGGGGGAGCTGCGGAGCAGTTCGGGCTCCGAGCCCACCTGTGCCGAGTCCTTCCAGAGCAGGGGAGCAGCTGCAGCCACCGAGGGGGGCAGGCACTGCTGAGCCCCCAGGGAGGGCAGGGCTCCTCCTGTCTGAGGGCCCTGGAGATCGGGATGGAGATTTTCAGCTGGAATAAATGTGGGCTGGAATCCACCAGGAGCGTGGGGTAATACCCGCGAGGGAGCGTGAAGCAAATCCCCAGCCTCAAGCTTGCCAAGGGAAAATTAGGTTGGATATCAGGAAAAAACGTTTTTTTACAGAAAGAGTGATGAAGGACTGGAATGATCTGCCCGGGGAGGTGGTGGAGTCACCATCCCTGGGTGTGTTTAAACAGACTGGATGTGGCACTCCGTGCCAGGGCTGGCTTGGACTCGATGATCTCAGAGGTCTCTTCCAGCCCAGTGATTCTGTGAAATTCTTCTAATTTCAGCAAGGCCACTGAGGGTTTCTGGGCAGCCACATTTTGCGTGTGCTTGAACCTTTGCACGAATTCTGGGTGTGCCTCTGTGTGGCAGGAGAATCCATGTGGTGCCTGTGTGAATCACCATCGGGGGGACCTTGGCTGTGAGTAAGGGTCAGGTCATAAGCCGTGTGCAATTTGGAGATAAGCTTTCTGTAGGCAATTATTTTGGTCTATCAGCTTAATTAAATAATAACTGAAGTATGATTCAAAGCTTCCCATCACTCAGGAAGAGCAGATGGGGAAGACATTGCTCAGGAAGTCCTCTAAAAAAATGTTCACATCAGACTTATTCAGGTTTATTTTGTGCCAGGTGTTTCTTTGTGCAAGAAAGCGATGCTCCTGGCAGTCCTGAATAATCAGGATTTACACATCTCCTTTTGGACTCTGGGGTAGCTTGTAATCTGTGAGACAAAAGAGAGATCAGGTTTAGCCCCTTTTATCTGACACCGAGTTTCTGTGACCTACATGTCTTGTGACAGATAGCTGGAAATCCTGCTGCAGTTGGCTTCTTTATACCCCAAAGTGTGTTACCAGGCTGAAATATGCAAAATTCAATGTTGGCTACCCAGGTGAGCTGTGTAAGCATCCGATGTAAGCCAGAACCCAGGGGTTGAAGTGTGCCACTGTTCCCTTAAAGCCTGCCAGCCAGCCCAAAGGTGCCAAATTCAGGTCTACACTGCTTCTATAAAATATTCCCTGCATGCCTTTCTGACTCGTGGAACACAGGGTGTGCTCTGCAGTCCAAATTGTTGTCACGCTCCTTGAAAATGTCAGTCTAAGTGAAATAATAAAAAATAAACATTTAAATAATTTGACGTTCGAGGACCTCACAGATTTTTTTTTTTTTCCTTGCACAGTGAGCTACTTGAAGATAATTTTGGAATAGATTGCAGTTGTTTGCCAAGGAACCTTCAGCAAAGATCTGTGCTGAGATTTCCTTGTAAGAGAAGGATGCAGGAGGACAGGGGCCATCCTGGCTGTTTCTGTCCCGGTACCAAGCTCTCATCTTTGGATTACTTAGAATTTCACTCCAAATTTTTATGGAAGAGATTCTACTGAGACATTAACAGCCTGTTAACTGACCTGGGTTTCTGCCTCAGAAAGAGGTGTGTGCTAGAAAAATGTCAAAACTGGAAGACCTGATTCACTTCTCCTGCTTTTAACTTCAGGTCGGATGTAAAGCCAGTTCCTAATCTAAGTCAGATGCAGCAAAAGCTTCTATCCTCATATATGCAGACAGCATCGTTCAGGCTGGAGAATTGCACTGCATCCTGTCTTACCCAAAGCCAGATTCCAGGTAAAAATCCCTGGGTTTCTGTTCCTAGGAAGCTCAGCAAATGGAAGCACAGTTCCACTGAATTCTGTTTGCAGCATGTTGTTTCATTTTAGTTTTCTCTCCTTTATTTTCCCCCTATTCTCTAATACAGTTTATCTGTTACTTTATGTTTGTTTTTTCCTGCCTATTTTACTTTTTAATTTCCTCACATTTTTTCCTAGTCTCCCTATTTTCACTGCTTTGAAAAGTAAATGCTCCTGTCTTGGTGCTACTCTTCTGTCTGTTGCCTTTTGCTCCTTGTCCAAATATTCTTGTTGTTTATTTGCTCAGCCTTCTCTGGTAATTCTGCTCTGCCAGCTTTATGCTACACGGTCTAAATAGTTCTTTTTCAAAGGAATGAGTCTGGTCTCCCCATACTCAGCTGTCTCTCATGGCCTGTTCTTACCTTTAAGAAGAGGAACACTAAAATGCATTAATAGTGTAAATAACACTAATAGTGCTGTTTTATAATAATTTAAACTAATAGTTTAAATAACACTAAAATACATTAATACTTAAAGCATCATTAAGAACAGCTAATCAACTAGCAGTGTTCTTGTACTCTGGATGGAGAAGCATAAGTAAAGGAGAGACTGCTCGTGACACAGGATTTTAAAAGTGATAATTTCCTGCGATTCTCCCTCTAAGGTTCCTCCCAATGGCAAACGTGGTGCCGTTGAGAAATGTTGTTTTATTGCCAGGATTTGCCCGGAGCAGGGTGCAGATAACGGAGTGAGGATGCCTGTGGTTTCTCCAGGGGCTGAGCAGCACTGCTGTGGTGCTGGGAGAGTGAAGGAGCTCCCGTCAGGCGGGCACTGACAGCCACGGAGCTGGAGATCCCTGAGCAGGATGCGAGTGGGGAAAGGGGTTTCCGCCCTGGCTCACACAGCACAGCAGAGGTTTCCACGCTCATGGGAGGTGTTTTCTGTACCCCGTGAGAGGTGCACAGCAGCCATCCCGAAGCCATGGCAGCGCTCCCCTGCTCTTCAGGAGCCCCCACAGTTTTGGTTCTGTTTGTTTCGGAGACCCAGGGGCCTTGCCCTTGTGCAAATGCTGGGTGTGTTTCAGGGTGTTCCCTCACAGGGAGTGAGAGGGCTGCCAAGTGGCCTTTTTTCCCTTTTTTTTTACTTTTTTCCTGCTTCCAGTCTGCTCTGTCACTACAAAGTGCTGAATGAAAATGAATTTAAAAGGAACTTTTGAAGAGGCCTCCATTACGTAGTGATGGTTGAGTCCTCTCTGTTGTGTTTGACCCTATTTGACACCTAGCAGTCATTGGCACTTTTAATATTTAGGTGACTCTGGCTTTTTAACTTTAAACGCTTTCTCCCAATTAACATGGCCAGGTCTTGAACTGAAGTCAGCTTATCCCAGTTGATGGTCCCCTGTGTAACTCTCCTGGCCAAATTTCCACAAAGGCTTTTGGAGGGAAGCAAAGAAAGGGATTGACCTTCTCTTTTTTTAGCCTTTTTAAAAACTGACTTCCCCGTAGAGATGCCTTTAATTTCAGGAGGCATGCAGCATAAATCCTATGTGTTCTATTGCTTGATGTAGTGAACAGGCTTTCTGTGCCTGTGAGATGAAGTGTTGCAGTAAAACAAGGAGCCTGTTGTTGCTATATTTTCATTTTGTGTTACTAAAGATTCCAACTGACTCAAGCCATTAAAACTGTAGCATTGCCTTGTAGCCAACAGCACAGGCTTGAAGTCTGTGATAAGAAAATGACAGAATGTTTTCTGCAAATAAATAGAAAGGAAATAATGAAATAATAAAATAATAAAGAAAAAGGCTCTTTAAGCTCTCCAGCTTTTCTCCCCAGCTGATTCACTCTGTAGCCTACAGAATCTGGAGAATAAGGCTGCACCTTCCCCTCGTGGTAGGGGATGTCCACACCCAGCCCAACTTCCTTGGGCTGCAGAGTGACTTCTTACAACCTCTCCTGTGTCCGTATTCCCCACCAGCGCTGCTTTTAAACTTCACTCCAGCAGCAACACTTCATCTCCCACACCTATTTCCCAGTTCTTATCATTTCTGTTCAGTAGCAGGAGACGCCTGGGGGTGGAGCTGTAAACAGATTTTCCCCAGTGGTCTCCTGTCCTGCCTCCCTCCCTCTTCAATAAAAGAGGCTTCCAACTTGAATGATTTTTTAGTATCAAATTCCATTTTCTGTTAGATCCAAACTGGGTTCCTCATCTATCAAGCTCTTCATACGTAGAAGATTTTTGGACATCTTTTGCTATAGTAGTCAGAAACTGTTACAAGAGGTTACCAGTGGCAATAGAAGCTGCTGCATGGAAAATGTTATCTAAAATAGCAACGCCGATTTCTATTAGTTACTGCTCCTAGCTGTAAGCACCCGATTTGTTCCTGGTGCCGGGAATTTGCAGTGTGACCTGTTTGGGCAATGATAGTGTTCACCTGAAGACAATCCAAGCGTTAGCTCTTCAAATTGCCACGCACCTTGTGGTGTTGCATACTGCACAGGCTAGTCAGGCTACAGCAAAACCCTTAGCAGACTGAGAAGAAAATCTTACGTGGATGACAGTTTTGTCAAAAGATGATCTCAGTATTCGTGTGAAAATTCATCATCCTGGCTCAGGATTTGACTTTTGTTATGTTCCGAATGCAGAAACTGGAACTCTTTAGATTGGCTTACGTGTGACATCTTTGTTTCCTTTGTTTTGACAGCTAGCCCTACACATTTGCTTGTAAATAATTTTTTTTTAAACCCCTTCCATATGACTTCTTTCACGTAACTTCTGAAGGATCTACTTAACGATAAGCATAAGGCAGGTTGCAGTCTTTGTGAAACACCTCGAGGGATGGTGACTCCACGGGCAGCCCATCCCAGTGCCCAGTCCCTCTTTCTGTGGAGAGCTCCTTGGTTCCATCTCTTGCTCCTTCCCAGCCCACTCCCAAGCTCAAACCCTTTTGCCCCCGTTAGACAGATGGATCCCATCTCACTCAGACCTCCATGCCCCGTGATCAAAAAATCCAGAATGTTTTTCTTGGTCACTCACAGGCAAAGGGGATTTTCTCAGCACACCCCAGAGCCCCAGCGGAGCGCGAGGGAGGGCGAGCCCCTGAAATGCTGCATGAGAGTGATCCTCAGGAGAGATCTCTGCGGGGAGAAATGGGAATTAGTGACAGCAAGAGCTGGCCCTCCTCGGGGCCTCCGAAATGTAGGTTCTGGTGCTGCCTTGGGGTGGTGGGGAAGGTGGAGCTCAGGCTGGTTGGGAAAGGATTTCTGTCCCGTTGTCTTGGAGTGGCAGGGGTTCAGTGGCCACTCCATGTTCCCGTGTACTAACTGGGTATTGGTACCTGCTGCCACCAGCTACCCCGTGAAGGGAAAAGTGTTTTCCAAGGGATTCAGGTAAGGAGCCCTTTCTGTGCTGCATTAATGTGTTCTTTGGGGTGGGATTTTTCTGCTTTTGCTGAGGAAACCTGAGCTTGAATTGCTTTGCATGCCATAGTGGGGTGAGTGGAGTTTGCAGAGGAAATGATGAGGAGAAGAATATATACTAAAAATAACAAATGGTCATTTGTTTACTTAGTTTGAGTGCTGATTATTGTTTTCAGATATAGTGGTGGAAGTAAATTATCTATAATCTAGTTCAGTGCAGTTATTTGGATTAATTTGCTTTTCATACTGCACCAAAAGTTCTCATCAAATAATGAAATATAACAACTCTTGATTTAAAAAAGAAAACCCAAAACTCAACAACCACTCCAGCAGAGTTAAGTGTGTTGTTATGCCCTTAATTCTGTATTTTACTTTCTGCATGCAATCATTTGTATTATTTGGCAATCATTATGTGGTGTAATGGAAGTGAGCCGAAACACTCTAAGTGCAGAGCTGTCTTTTATAAAGAGATTTTTAGAAATAAATGGGTTGTGGCAAGGGATTATTACATAAAACACATCAGCACACACAGAGTATCTTCCATATTTAGTGGCACTACAAAAATATTCGCAATTGTAATGTGTGGAGTAATTCTCACGGGAGCCGTTTCATGTAATTAATTCCCAATAATTTCATTACTACGTAATGTCATAGCACGTGAGTAGCTGGATATACTCTGTGTGGTGGCTGGAAACTATAAATGGCTAATTCTTTAGGGTTTTTTAAAGGGAGTAGATCCATAGAGAAATGGCATTTTGCAAGGATGATGAGGCAGAGGAAGCGTTGCCCTGTGAGGAAGCAGCTTCAGCCTTTTTCCAGCAGGTCTGTATTTGGAGTGCCAAAGAATTTAGGCTTTGGGTCAGGGAATGCTTTTCTATTTATGGTTTTGGAGCTTACTGGGTTCAAGTCACAAATGGATTTGGCTTTTTATTATTTTCACCTTGCTTTTGAAATCCCAGTACATGAGAATTCTTTGAAGTTAGTTTACTGATGTAAGCTGCTGAATATTACATTGCTTCATTACAACGTAAGACTTCTGGCTTACAGTATATTCAAGTTCCTTATTTGTCCTCTAAAAAGTAATAGGAGGCCTGATTAAAAATGCAGAGGCTTTGTCAGACTGTAGGAGGTGCTTTACAGAGCTTTGGGGCAGATTTCTACACAGAAAATCTGATACCTGCCTTTCAAAGTGTTTTTTAAATCTTCCATTTTTCTCCACCCACTTTTGTATTACCTTGTAGAGCTATGGTAATAACAATAAATGTACTAGAAATGTCACTTGGAAGCTAAATCACTGTCTATTATAACTGTCAAAAAGATATTTAATTCATTATAATTGGTTGGAGATATTAGTTTCTAATAGTAAATTATTGCTCACTAATTATGGCCGTCCTCATTCCAGTAGAGTGGATTCTGAGCAATACCTGAGGTTTTACTGGTATTTGAAAATCAAAAGAAAATGATTTTATTTTGGAAGTTAAAACATGTTAAGCTTATTTCTAATGTGGTTACTTTGTTGGCCACTTCAGGCCAAGTCCATCACAGCTTAGTACAGCTGGGGAGGCTCTGATGCAGTCGGGGTGGCTTGGCCTGCCTGAGAACGTGGAGCAAAGGTGGCACATTGAACTTCGGGTCCTTTCTTTCTCCAGGTCTTTTTATTTTTACCTCTGAACTTTCACCGTCTCCATGCAGTGTGTGTAACAGGTATCCCAGGAGCAGGGGAGTATCAGGGTGAGTGATTTAGTTAGATGGAATCAGAAGGGTCTTCTTCGGATTATGGGAGGAGATGAAAGATAAATAGAGGAGAGAGCTAAGAAAATGCAGCTCTCAGGATCTGTGGGGATCTAAACCAAAATGCTTCAGCTTTGTTCTGCAATGGAGAGGAGGGCTCCCATGAAAAAGTTTTACTTTTTTTTTTTTTTTTTTTTTTATAACAAGCTGGGAAGAATCAGGCTAACCTACATTGTTAAAGAAAAATTAANAAATTTTAAAAAAAAAAAAAAAACAAACAACAAAAAAAAAAAAAAAAAAAAAAAAAAAAAAAAAAAAAAAAAAAAAAAAAAAAACAAACAAAAAAACAAAAAAAACAAAAACAAACAACCAAAAACCCCACAAACAGTCTTTAGCTTCTGTTGTGAAGTTTGTGCTAACAAAGATGAGAGCTCAATTCCTTTGGCTGCTGCTTGGCAGACAGAGCTGTGCCTGTGCCACCCCTGGTGTGTCCCCAAGGTGCCAGATTGGTTCCTCTGCCTGGTTTGGGCTGTGTCTGTGCCACCCGTGCTGTGTCCCCAAGGTGCCAGATTGGTTCCTCTGGCTGTTTGGGCTGTGCCACCCCTGCTCTGCCCACAGCAGCCAAACAATGTCCTTGCCCTGCTGTGAGGTTTTTGCCAGACTGAGTTTTCTGAGCTTCCCACGGGGAGAGGGAAGAGGAGGTGTTTAAAATGCTGCTTGGCTGATGGTTTTTGTGTGGGTGCTGGTTACAGCTGGGTCAGCACTGAGCTCAGTGTTGGTTGTGGCACTCGTGTGTGTCCCTGGCACTGCCCCGAGCCTGGGCTGGCCCGTGCCATCCATTTTCCTCGGTGAAACAAAGCCAGAAAACATTACAAACCTGTTCCTGCTCCAGTTCCTGAGGGAGATGGGCTTGAGAGGCTGGGAGCACCATTGGGTTTGCTCTGGAAAAGAGGTGGCTTTGGGGTGCCCTTTGCAGCCTTGCAGCTCCTGGAGGGAGTGTAGAGGAGCACATCTGATGCTTCTAATAATGGCATCCTATGAAGTTCACTGGAAGCTGGGGATAATTTCCAGCTTTTTTCTTCTTCACTGCATTGAATTTATAGGGATTTGGAACATTCCAACAGTCAAAATTGTCCCCCAGTTAAGATGAGGACATGTCTGAGTTATTTAATTTTCTGTGCCTTGCAGTATGTTCAAACTTTAGATATTTGTGAAGACGAGTACTGTGGTCCCTGACTGATGCTGAGGTCCCTGGTTCTCGTCTTGCAAAGATGTGCCAGAAGGAGGATTAAGTACTTTAGTCAGAGTATTTTCACTCTCTTTTGAGCTTGAAATTCTACTTCCAATTTAGCAGCAGATGAAACAGTTCTGTTTCTGAGTAACCTTAGAAAGTATTTGCTTATTCTGTGGTGGTGTGTTTAGGTTTCAGCTTAACATGTGGTTGCCTTAATAAAAACACCAAGATAGAAAGGAGAACTCTTTAAGGCTTAGAGTTGGGGTGGGTTTTTTTGTTGTTTTTTTCCCCTCTCCTAAAGTAATGGAAACAAGCTCCCACTCTGCTCATAGCTCCTTAAGATGATCATTTTAATGTCTTTGTAATTAGGGGTTTTTGACTACCTTTTTTTTTTTTTACCCTGATTTCCCCCCATCCTTTTTTATTCAGATTGTGATACCTATAATTCATATAAAGCAATAAATCTCATAAACTGTCAGACAGATAACATTCTGCATCCTTCTTCTAACTATTTCCAAGTATGGAAATATCGAACAAGCAAGAGAATATTTTCAGGATACCTTTGTTGAAGCTCCCCAAATTGGCAAAATACGGAATTATAGAACGGTTTGGGCTGGAATGGACCCTAAAGTTTATCTAGTCCCAATCCCCCTGCCATGGGCAGGGCTGCCACTTCCTAGACAAGGCTGCTCATGGCCCCATCCAGTCTGGCCTTGAACACTTCCAGGGATGGGGGGGTGAGAACCTCTCTGGGCAACTTGGTCCTCTCATTCAGCACCCTCACAGCAGAGAATTTCTTCCTAACCTCTCAGCACAATCTCTCTCAGTTTAAAACAAAATCTCTGTCTGACTGCTGGAATGCATTGGTATTAGAATGTGAAAACTGATTTTTTTTTAGTGGATGTTTCACTTTAATATGGTAATAAAATGCTGAATTCCACGTAAAATATATTAAATTTAACATACTTGCTGGAGAAAATCTCTGTTAGCTGCATCTGACTGTTCAATAAGACTGCAGGTGTCATGGTAAATGGGATGCCTTTTGGGGATGAAATCAGGAGGATGTTTCTCCTTGCCCCTTCCCTCAAGGCCGTGGACATGGAGAAGAATTTCAGTGGGTGCACGTGTGTGCCTGGTTTTACACTCAGATTTTGAACAAACGCAGGATGGAACTGTAGGTTGTGCATTTTTAGGTCTGCATCACTGGCTGCTCTTTGGCCGTTTCAGTGCTCTGAGGGAGCCTTGCCTTGATCGTTTGTAAGTGATGAGAAATGAGTGATTCTGGGAGATTGAGACTGTAAGAGAGACCTTCCCACTGTTCAGAAATGCAGGAGCATATCCACTGATTTGTTAAATGTTCATGTAAATTGGTGTATTCCTTTAGCAGGTTGTGTGGCCTGGCAGGTGGATGACTGATGGATTGCTTCCTGTTAGTCAGCAGATGCAGAGGAGAGGAACAGAAAAAACACCCAGAAGCAGATAATTCATCTGCTCATCCCACCTGAGCAGCTCTTAAAGCCCCTGCAAGACTGCGCTGCCTCTCCAGTTTTCATAAAGTAATGTAGCATCTACATTAATTAGTGGTTTTGGTGAGAGGCCAAAAGGAATGTATTTGTTTCTTAATAAGAGAATAATTATTGTATAATTTTCTTTGACTGCATCAGCATTTTGCTGTAGTTTTCATATGAGTTAATGAAAATCTTTTTGCTGAAGAGTAATCTTTCTTCCTTTGGTGGGTAAAATTCTGTGCAGGAGTAAAAAAACCTACTGGCCCATGTGTTTGTAAAGTCTGTAGCACTGAGTGCTGCTCAGAATACACATGTCCTTTATGTTTATTTTCCATGCTTTTTAGGAATTCTGGGCTGGCTGTTTACATGAGTAGTTAATGGACTAGCTTTTTTATTCTTAATGGGAATGGCCCCTCCTGATGTGCTAGAAGGTCATCTGCTAATTTGTAAAGTGCATAACTCCAGGAAAATGAGTTCATTTACTGTATCCACATTAAAATTCATACAATTTTTAAATTTAAATACATGAATATCTGCCATCTGCTCACTACCCCACCCGACGTTATGGAAACCTGACAGTCCAAAGGAAGGAAGGGAGCTGGTGACAGGAGATTTTTGGTTACCTTTCTTTCTACAGCCCAGATGCTTTCCAAACGTGAAAACTGATTTAATCATTTCTTTCTTTCTCCCCGCTGCCTATCCATGATTTGTGAATGGATCATTTAACAAATGATCATCTAAACCCGTGGCTCTACAGAAAGGTAGAAGAACTGGTAGCCAGGACAGATTCTCTAAATGCAGGGCAATTAAGTGCTTGGTACTGTGAATAATGGCCGGCCATCACAGGGCTGACATTTCTTAGTTGACAGAAAGATGAAAAGAAAAGCAAGCATTTAGAGCATCTGTATGTCTTTAAAGAGATTTGGGATCTGAGAAGACATCTGATTTCACTAAAGAAGCTAAACATTCCCAGGAAGATAGCAGTAATAGTGCCAGCTAAAAGGTGATCCCGTTTTACTTTCCTCAGGGCTAATGGGAAACAGCTCATCAGAGATAGCTCCTCTTTTCTCTAAGAATTGGCACAATTTGCTTTAACTGGAAGACTTGAACTGCACCACTCTCCAGGCTTAAAATATTTTTTTGGCCTTATTGTTTGGAGGGATAGCAGGGAAGTGATACCCTAAATAAATAATATATGCTCTAAATTAAAAAAAAGCAAAACTTAAAAAAAACCCCAAAAAACCCCTTGCTTGTTCCCAGTAAGGGTAAATGTCCCTAAAAAAAGTGCCAGCAGTACTTTCTCGAGTCAGAATGAGCATATGAACATTGAACCTATATTTCAGACCAGTGGAGAATGATTTGTTTGGATCATTATATCGTTATTGTGCAGGGGGACATTTGCACTCCTGCTGTGTGCTCCCAGACTGGGGGTAGCTCATGGTTTTGGTGTTCGGAGAGCTTCAGGTTTTGTGGGGAGGGCGCTGGCCTTGGCTTGGCCTCTCCTTGCCAGGGAGCTGCGAGCAGAGCAGGCTGTGGGCAGGCGGGGACTGACCCAGGGTGGGGGCTCTGGGCTCACCGGGGTCAGCTTGCCCTACGAGGCTGATGAAGGTGCATTTCCCAGCAGGAAGGATCTCCCTCCTTGTGTGCCACATTTCGGAGCCCATCTCTTGCACCCCTGCAAGGCAGCAGGCACCCGTGGCTCCTCGCCCCTGCCTGGGCAGCCCAGTTTAAAGGAGAGCTGTGTCCCCGAGTGGGAGTGACAGAGGTTTCCCACCCTGCTCTGGTTTCCTTCGGGTGGTTCTGGCTGGGTGATCCATCACTGGAAGCTGGTGGCTTCTGCCAGGGTGTTCATCAGCTCAGAGCAGCAGATGTTTCCAGCCGTGCAAATTAAAAATCCTTTCCCAGTGCTTGCTGTATCCATTTAGGATGGCTGCCTCTGTAGCCCGTTATCCACCTGTTTAATGTTGGTGGATAATAGTTCGTGGTCTGTTAAGAAATAAAAATGCAGTTTGTTGCTCTTGCCTGTGCTGGCACCTGGAGATAAACGAGGCAAATGCTCTTGGAGGGGTCATCTCCCAAAGGTGATGAATGCAAATACTCCTAAATGGATGGCCTCGTCTTTTCCTTGAAATGCAGAGAACTAGGTGTGAATTTGGCAATTCTAATAATATGATCTGTTAAATACAGAAAGTAACTTGAACCGGTGAGTTTTGAATCTTTGGTATAAAGGTCTGTAGGTTCTTTTGAAGAGTTACCAATGGGAAAAGAAAGTTCTGTTCAGAGGCATAGAAGTTACTTTCTAGATTTTTGTTTTGTTTTTTTAAAGCAGCACTTACTTTTGAATGAACAGAATGGTTTCTGGCAAACCCAGTTTTTCAATACAACATCTGGCTGGGAAGGTTGCTGAGGTGATACCTTGTAAATCTCACTGTGGAGTCAAAGTTGTGTGTTACAGATTTGTACTTCTAAAGGCAAATACTTTTTGTCATCAGCCAAATGGTCGCGGTCTTCAACTGGATTATGGTTATTCCTCAGAAAGAAAAATTTGTATTTTTCATTGCAGAGGTGTGATTAAAAACATTGCATATGAAGATGAGCTAGTCTTAGGCTGCATAAGGTCATACAAAGGTTTTCTTTTTAATCTGAAGTGCCTCTTCATAGGCTAATCTTGTAATAGTCAATCTGGGTGTAAAAGTCACCTTATCAGTGTAGAAGGAAATAATAATTAAAAAACCAGCTTTGACTGAGTAACATTATCAAAGAGCACAGGCTTGTTGAAGATGCCGTTTGTAGATACTGGGCAATTTTATATATTTTCTTGGTTTCTGCCCAAACCCTTAAAATAATGGACCAGCTACATCGGGCACTTGCAAAGGGCTTCCTCCTGCGTGTTGCTGCTTTAATCTCCCTGAGAAATTGTTTGCCTTACAGTTTTAAAACCAAAGAGCAATCGTGAGGTTCTGTGATGCTCTACAGCATTTGTAGCTGTGTCCTCATTTTTGACGGTACAAATGCATTGAGGGGAGAGCTGCATCTTAGTGAGCTTAATGGTATTGATAGAATATCTCTAGTCTTAATCAGTCCCTGGAGCAACCTAAATCTCTATATAATGAGCCTTCTGGAAACAGTGTGTCTACCTCTATTGTTGGAAATCAGAGCTTAGTGGTTTGGTTTTTTTTTTTTGCTTTTGTAATTGGTGTGATGTTCAACTTGAGTAAATTTCATTCACATTAACCTTGAAGTAAGGAGCTTCAAGTTGTCGGTTGTTATTTCTTCATGTCTCAAGTGCTTTGTTTCTCATTTCTTTGTGCTCTTTATTATAGGAAAATGAAATGGAGTTAATAACTTTTATTTGTAACAACGTCTTTCATATTCTTTGTTTAAAAATAACTTGTTTCAGTTGCTTGCATAAGGAATGAAAATTAAAAACAGGTGGTATCAGCTCTGCTGCACTTTTTGAAAAGAGACACTAACAAGGCTGCTGGGTTCACAGGCTTATTGACAGAAAACAAATGAATTTTATCCCTTTTCTTCTCTTCACTGCTTCGTCCTTCTTTTTCCTCTTAGTTGTGCTTTTCTGGGCAGGCAGAATAATTGAAGTGTTCAGCATTTGATTGCTGCCGAGTGGCAGCATGGCCATGTGCCCCACTCTGCACATGGCTCCTGGCTTGGCTGCCTGCGGGCTGGAGTCAGAGCTGCTCCACAGCTTCCTTCAGGAAGGATCTGAAGACAACTGAGGACAGGTAGATTAGATTTTGGTGCCTTGCAAGGTTCTGTTCCAGGCCCAAAATCCTCAAATTTAATTTAAGGCTCTGAAAAATACTGTAAAATATTTAAAATAGAAGAGTACAGAAATCGCTGTGGAACTTTTTGTCACTAATGTTATCCAGCTTTGTGAGTTGTTTCTCACTCTGAGATGTAGCTCAGTGTGGGATTCTCTTCTAAGGGTTTTTCTTGGCTTTCCTGTAAGTATGTTGGTTTTCTGGGATTTTCTTAACTAGTCCCAGTGTACATACTGTGGAGGATAACAGCAGTGCTGTACAAAGTAGTCCTTTAGCTGGTGCTATGGATGTTCTGTTACCCAAGAGAATTCTCTTTCCTTCCCCTCTGACTTGTTTTCCACTTTTCCTTCTCAGCATTTATTTTTGGGGCCTTTTAATGGATGATCTTGTCTTCTTTTGTACATCAAAGCCTTGTTTCCCATTTCTTCATCCTTTTATTTTGCTGATGTTGGGTGTTTTCTAAGAACAGCGTTGCAAGGCCTTTAAGCGTATATGTTTCTAAAAGATGAGCAGGGTCCACGTGGTTATTTGTACATGATAAAAACACACCAAGGATGTCTGTGTCTGTGCAGCACATCACTGAACACTGCTTCCCTCCACGCTTCCATGTGCATTGCCTTAGCTGGGTATTTTCCAGCCCTTTCATATGGAGATGGGCTTGAGCCAAGGAAGGAAATAAACAGCTGAAAAGAAGGCAGAGAATGTGCTCAATCCTTTCTATCATCTCCTGAACGGGCTATTATCTTTTTGCAGACATTCCTGGCCACGAGAGCCCAGATTTACCTAAATAAGTATTTTATGTCTTGCACGCCTCCCTTCACATCCATCACTGAGCCGGGATTTTCCAGTGTTGCCTCTGGCTGGAATGGAGGAGGCTCTTGCACTTGTCCCGTGTCAGAAGATGCACACAGAAATGGGAATGGTGGTGGAATGGCCCCGCTGCGTTGGCCGTGTTCTGCTTTGGGGTTGATTCAGTTTAAACTGAACTTTTGGTTCAGCTCCAAAAGCATGTGGAAGTACCTAAGAGATCCAGGGCACATCGAATTTGCAGTGGTTGCCTAATGCTCTGTTCTGAGTTTCTCCTGGGCTTGTCAGGTTTCTTGTATTTCTTCTTTCTCTGAAATCGCTGATCATGTTTAGAGAAAAGCATTAGGTGGGAAGTGCCGTGTCTTTGTCATGAGCTGAAACATTGCAAATGGTATTTCTGTCGAAGGATTTGTTCTGAACCACTCGGATTTTCCACACATTTTTAGGGTATGAATTTATTTTACAGATGAGCAAGTCTTGCAAAATATACATTTGTTTAATTTTTAATGCTGTGTCATGATATACTAACGAGTTGCTACCCTTAACAGGTAAAGACAAAACCTTTTAGTGTTTTATACATCACATAGAACTTTGAGGACCATGAGTGAAATTTGCATATTACTTTATAAAACATTATAGGAAGCTGCAATTTAATGATGTTTACAGCAATCTGAAAGAGGCAGAATTCTTTCTGGTGGTGCCATACTGAAGAACATTTGTGCATACAATTATGCTCATAACTTATTAAAGCTAGTGTGAAATTTAAATAAAATGGAGTTGAAGTTGTACTGAAATCTGTTTAGTTGTGGAGGTTAGAAAATTACAGATCAGGTCTGCTAAGTAGCTAGGGTTTCTTTCCAGTTTTACATTTAATCACATTAATTCCCTGTTCAGCCACATTATTTGCTTGTTAAATGCACAGGAGAATATATTTTTGTAAATTACCTAAACTTTTAATAGCTTGTGCATACAGATTCTAGAGAGAATTAGTACTGCCAGCAGAAATGCATTTTAGATTAACTGCTAGTTAGAATGTCTAGATGCAGAGGTCAGGCAGGTTTTTCACGTCTCCAATGGAAACAGCCCCTGTAGCAGATCCACAAATTGCTAAAACTCCCTGATCCAGGGTGAGTTGAATTGAAGGGGAGATTTCCCATCTGTTGTGGGTCCGTGTTTGCAAAGACGAGGGGAATTGTTTAAAGCTTGGGGTGTTTTGTTTTTTGTTTGTTTGGTGGGGTTTTTTGCGGGTTTTTTGGGTCTTGTGTGTGTGTGTGTGCAGTTCACACCATGCACAAAACCTGTTGGTGTTTCGTATGATGCCATGTTTGAAACCAGAACCCTCCTGGGTCATCTGGCCGGGGTTCCTTCGAAATCCTCCTGCTGATTTTGGAGAAAAGCAGCTGTTTGTGCTGCTGGTGCCCTCCTGCACCTGGGAATGCTGCTCAGGTGGAATCTCCATTTCCACGCTGTGGGCTGGAGCAGCACCGAGCTCTTCCCACAGGAAATTTGCCATGGAAAACAGAAGATAAGTTGGATGAATGTGACCCCAGGTCATTAGAAAAAAACAAACAAACAAACCACCAAAAAGCCATTCTTTCATCATGGGGCTTCTTGTTTTCTCACCTGGTTTGTTGCAGTGTAATTATTTTATTTGTTGTGCATAAGGAACATCTCAGTGACATTTTTTTGAAGGTAATCAACATATTTTTTTAACTGCCAGTCAAAGGAGAAAGAAAGTGGATGTGCCTAGCCAGAAATTGCATTTCATAAAGCAAAACTGCAAGTTCTCAGATTCATTAATTCCAATTCATTAATTACCATTTTAAGCTATGTTTGTTTGAAAACAAAAGAAAATAAAACTTGAAAAAAAATCAAACTAAGACCCTGACAGATCAATGCTCATAAAACACTTTGGAGGTGTCAGATTCTGTTTCCAATGGAAGTAATTTAATCTGTTTGGTAATGTTGGGTTTTGATTGTTTTTTGTTTTAGTTTTGGGTTTTTTTGAGGTTGGTTTTTTTTTTTTGTTGGCTTTTTTTTTTTTTTTTTTTTTTTTTTTTTTTTTTTTTTTCTTTTTGTTTTGGGTT
>VWZN01012593.1:1891-17529 GCA_013396955.1 Regulus satrapa | reverse complement strand
TTTTTTGTTTTTTTTTTTTTTTTGGTTTTTTTTTTTTGCATTATGTCTTGGGTTTGTGTGGTTTGGGTTCAGAACGAGCCTTTGCAGTCAGAGTTGTCACCTGTAGGTACCAAAGGTGCCCAGCTGGGGATGTGGATGCCAGCACTGCTCTGCCTCCTGGTTAATTATCCTTGAGTGCAAAGCTGGAAAGAGAACACAGGAAAGAAAAATGTCTGTGCACAGCAATAATCAATAAGACCAGCAGTATTTTAGGCCTCTGGTGATCACAACTGAGCTGTTTTGAAGACAATCACAAGAAAGACAATGATGTAGAACTTGTCATTTGCTGATTGTTCCTGACAACTCGGAAGGACTTGTGTTAGGAATGGGGTTAATTAAATATTCTGTTTATCAGATGGTCCTACTGAAATATTAACTGTAAATTCTACTACAAGGTTTTGAATCAATGGCCAGCTTTACTGCCCTTCAAGGAAAGGAAGAACCTGGGGGTCTCCACACACCCTGCCAGGTCCAGCTCCATTTTAACTACTGGGAGCTGAAGCAGCTCTGCAGCACAAGCTTCTGGATTAATACTGGATTTTTTGCTCAGAGGTTATTGACCTTTATGTAAAACAATTACTCCTTTATTTTATCTATGGTTTTATGTATGATTATTTATGGATCATTTATGGTTAGGCTAGAAGTGCCAGGATTATGTTTTTCATATTTATCTGCAAGACTGGAGGGAAAATACTATATAATTTTGTTATGTTTCTGCTAAGCAAATCAGTTGGTCTGTTGCAAAATACTTTAGTTGCAAGTGAACCAACTAGCAGAGTCCCTTTTTTTCTTCTAGAGTTAAAATGCATGAATATTTCTACCACAATAACTTCTGTTCATTGGCTTTCCAAGGTGAGAGGAGTGTCGGCGGGTATTTGTCATCTTGAATGGTAAGGCCAAGTTTGCTCTGGGGAATAAAACTCCTAGATTGAAGGAATTACCCATTCATACATCTTGTGCAGCAGTATAAGGTACGTTCAGACCATTTTTATAAAGAGCTGCACCTAACTTCAACCTCAGAGGGCATTAAAAGTGCAGCCTCTGAGACGCCAAATAAAGTGTCTGAAGAAAGGCTTGGGAACGAAATGTCATCTCCCTGTAAATTTGTTGTAAATAGAAAGTAAAATTGATTGAGAAGGGATTTTGACTGAGCTGTGGAACTGCACAGCAGCTGCTGTGGGGACAAAACCAACAAAGGGCACGAAGTGTAGAAATGTCCAGTGGACTCTGAGCCGGCTCCTGTGGCACGGGGGCTCTTGGGGGCTGCCCATCAGCAGGGAGAGAGGCCCTAAAGGCTCCCAAATGCAGCTGCTCTGGAAGCTGTGTTTTGCCCACCACAGTGTCCTCAGTGTGATGAAGATGGAAGAAGTGCCCGGGTGAGCAGGGGGGGAGGAAATGCTCGTCGGAGTCTGGGCCGTGCAGCAGCAGTTCTGTGCCAGCGCTGGGGCCGCTCGCTCGCGGCTGAACTGCCTGCTCCAGACAGAAAAGAGGCTTTGCAGGAGGTGTGGAAACCATGGAGTAACAGGAGAACGTGTAGCAATCGTCTCCATTAAATTAAAAAACAAAACAAAACAAAAACCCAAAACAAACAAAAAAACCACAAAAAACAAAACCAACAAAAAAAATCACAAAAAACTATCTATCTATCTATCTCGCTATCTATCTATCTATCTATCTATCCATCTATCATCTCTCTGTATATCAAAGCACAGAGTGTAGCTCTTTCATATTATAAGGTTTTGGTTTAAAAATATAGCAGCCATTACTTTTCTGTGTCCTGTGGGAAGAGCTCCAGAAGCAATTGGTTCCATTGGAAGCGGAGATGGTTCTCCTTGGATGTCCAAAACCCTTTTTCTAAGTCTTAGACTTCAGATAATTTTAAATGAAATTTCCTTTATGGGAGAAAATTCATATATACTTATCTGTTGATCTAAAGCAGCCTTGTAGATATGCAAATATATTTCTGTATAATAGAAATGTATTTCCACAGAAAGCCTGAGACTACATGATGTCTTCCAACTCCCAATTTCTCTGACCCTCTGGTGATTTTTTTTTTCTCTTGCTTTTGCCAAGAGAAAAAAAGCATTGGTAGTTACTTCTCCTGGTAGGTCCTTGAGAAAATGCCCTGAAATTCATGTTAAGCTGCAGGCACTACAATCTGCAAATCTGTTGTGTTTTTTTGGTTTTTTTTCCCCTTGGAGCTGGAGGCAGTACCCAGCGCTCCATGGGAAAGGAGGAGCCTCAGGCTGTGCCCTGCGTGCCCTCCTGAGGGGATCCAGGGGAGCTGCTCCTGCGGGCTGTGTTTGCTGGTTTAAAGGCTGCCCTTGGTGATCAGAATCACCTCAGTTTTGGTCTCCAACTCCTGCTCGTGTGCTCGGGGCAGGAGCGCTCCGGATGCACTGGGATGTGTCCCTGCCCGTGGCACAGCTGAAGGGTCTCTAAGGTCCTTCCAACACCAGCCTTCCTGTGGTTAATTAAAGTTTTGTTTGCACAAGCAGCCTCTGGTGCAGTGCTCTGATACCCTATTCATTCTTCTGAGCAAGTCTCACTTCTCTAGGAGATTGCTGAAAACCAGTTTGCGGGGGTTTTGTTGTTGTTGTTGTTGTTTTCTTTTTTTAAAATTTTTTAAATCTGGTTTTCAGCCAAGAAATTTAAATTTGCATTAAAACCAGGCAATATCCACTTCAGCAGGAGTTCCCAGGATGTGGCTGAATGACTCACAGCTCGAGTTGTGCATGGTGCTCCTCTCCTTGCAGTCAGGAGCAAATCTTCCCTGTATTTGTTTCAGGGCTAATGATTGCAAACAACGCTGCTTTTGTTGCTCCTTTGGAATTTTCAAAGTTTATAAATGCTACTTCTGGGCTGCTCTTATCCGTCCATTATGTAGAATAGAGAGAAGCAGTAGGTTTTTGGGTTTTTTTTTTGTTTTTAATGACTAAGATGAATGATCCTTGCTCATCCCTAAAAGGCTCCATTCCAAACAGTGTGAGGGAGAGCTGTTGTACTGGGCCTGTCTCTGCAGGTGCAGATGGAATTCTGTTCTGTACATGGAATCAAATGCAGGTTGGAAACAACGTGGCATGCAGAGGGGTGAAGTGGCCTGTGCTCATGTAGCCATGGGCTCCCATTCTCTGGGAGCCTCAGGGTCCCCCCAGAAATGTTCTGTTCTCCAGCTTTGGTACCATTCCAGGTATGGGATGGGGTTTCCTTTTACCAGGAAAGACCAGAAGCACATTGTATTAAAAATAACAAGCAAGTAGGCAGTAGAGACGTGGATTTTTTTTTCCCCAGTAATCTGCCTTTGATAAAATCTGGGATTTTTTCAGAGGAAAAGGAAGTTAGCATTCCGTGAGGTGACATACCCTATTGAACAAAGCATCAACATTTGAAATGCTGCACTTGCAAAGCTCTTGGAATTATTGTGAGCAAGGTTTCTACAATCACATGCTGCTGCACATCAGAACTTCTTCTAACATGATATCAAATGCAGTTATTAAAGTTTTAAAATAGAAGTGGAGAGAGTCATTGAGTTGGGTATAGATAGGCCCCGTGGCTTGTCCTGGAGCCATGTGGCATTTTGGAAATCTGAACTGCTGTTCATGTCCTGTGTTTGTTGAATCTGGCTTCGGGAGGGTGATAATGTGTGTGGTGCCAGTTTCTCTGGAGCCAGGAGGATAAAGAGAGGTGGAAAAAGAGCTTTAATTCATCCCCAGACTGGCCCTTTATGGTCCTGTCCACATCCTTCTGCCCGCGTGGGATACGGAGAGTGAAAATAAAAATGGGACTTTCCAGGTGGAAAGGAAGATGCAAGGCAGGGATGGAGTTTTGGTGATGGAGAGCAGGAGGGAGGCAGCTCGCTGGAAACCTCTGCAGAGTGGAAACCCTGGGAAGGCAGGGAGGCCTCGGTACCTTGTTAATGCCTGGGCAAAGCATCAGTGCTTTGTCTTGGTTTTCTCTGCTAGCTGATGCAGGGGCAGTCCCCTCCTTGGCACTCCTCTCCCTCACAGCCTGAGGCCCTGAAGGTGAAACGGGCCTGACAGAAGCTGTGCAGGTGCTGCCTGCTGTGGGATTTCTTCCTGCAGAGCTTGGGGCCCCATGGAAGCAGTGGGGCAGTGCCTGGGTCCCTTCTGCTTTGCTGCCCTGCCAGGGCTGTCTCACCCCACCTGCCTTGCAGGAGAAGTCTGCAGTAGTCTTCTCATTTCATAATTAATAATTTAGTTGTTTTTTTTTTCCTCTATGTGCTTTTCTAAATTTCATGGTAAAGTTCTAGTGAAAATTTTAGTTGGGAGTTGTTTAGGAGATTTGGTGAAATTTGAGATGAGCTCCCCTCTGAGACTCTCAAGTTGAATATAAAATGCATTTTCCAAGCAATATGTGATTGACTTTGAATACAAATATTTGGCTTTGCAAATATCTTTGAACTTTAATTAATGGGTTGTGGTTTTTGGGTTGTTTTTGGGGTTTTTTTGGTTTTCTTTTTTTTTGGGGGGGTGGGGTTTTTTTGTTTGGTTGGTTGGTTTTGTTTTGTTTTTTTTAAATTTACTGCTGTGATTCAGCCAAGGCAGCCTGCTACCAATAGGGAAAAAGATAAATGTAGGTGTTACCTGTCTGCATGTGTGCTTTGGCAGCCAGGGTGGGCAGTGCCATTTGTCCAGACAAATCGTTTGTGCCTTGGCATTTTGGGAAGGCCCTTGTTGAATAATAAGAAGAGAATTTTGGAAAACTTATTCTAGCTAAAAATTTAATCATTTGCGTGTTTTGATGTTCATTCTTGTATTTCAGTTCTTCCCAAGGCACAGGACAGAAAAAGCCCTCAAAAACACTCTGCCTTTATTTCTGAAGGTTTTCTTGAAATGTTCTGTTTCTAAGCCATGCTATTCAGAGCATGAACTCACATAAGGAACGTAAGGAGTTTTCTGATTTTTTTTTTTTTTTTACATTGATTTTAACTTAGCAACATGACTAAATCAGGTAAATTTCTTCAAGGATTTTATTGTTATTTGCTTAAAAAAAAAAGCTTATTGAATTTCAGTGTGTGTTTCAAAATCCAGTAATAAAATAAGTAATGTGGCTGAAAAATGCACATTAGAATTAGATTTGACACCCTTATTTGCTTTATGTCTACCTTTATCTTATAATGCATTATTCACTGGTATTATACAGACTACTTTATTAAGTCTTAATCAAATGCATTTTATCATAAGTGTCAATTCAATATTTTGCTATTGTATTCCTATTTTAAAATACTGAGCTTTTTGTAGGGGAATGATAAATGCGTGGCAGTTTGGTCAGGAAGGGACAGTTTCATATTGGCATTTTGTAAAGTTATCTATAAATTGCAATTCTGCATTCTGCTCCAGAACGCCTGTGGATTCAGTCTGCTCTGTTTGCTTATAGGAAATTGCAGGCTTGGGGAGGCAAAGTGGCTGGTGCACGTTTCTCTCGTGTGGATGTGTTGGAAAAGCGTTCACAGGTGAATGTGAGCGGAGCCCTTTTGATCAGTGCAGGTTGCTTGCCCTGGAACCACTCCAGAGTGGCATTGAGGAGGTGTGATTTTGTGTGTAAAAATGCAGGGAATCCTTGCTCTGAGGATAACATGGTTTCACACCTTCCTGCACTCTGCGTTTTTGACTCTGAGCTCTTTGGATTTACATAGACAGCACTCAAAAAAAAAAAAAAAAAGTCATTTTCTCTGCCTTTAGCTGGCTGGATGATGTAAAGCACCAATTAGTGGCTGGTTTAAATGAGATTGTTGGCCCCCTTTCCTCCTTGGTGGCACAGCCCACTCGTGCTCTCAGAGCAGAGCTGGAGGGCTCGCCCCACGCAGGGCTGGAACAAGGCTGGGGTTTTGCAGGCAGGTGAAAGTTAAAGATGATAATTTCGACTTTTTTCAGTATCTCGACTGAAGACTTGCCTTTCCCTTAGGAAATACAAATAGGTTAAATGGCTGCTTAACAGCCTCCCATCTGGGAAGCAAGAATTAAGTGGTTTCCATGTCACTAATCAATTTTGTTTTGTTATTCCCATAAATTTACATTTCTCTGCAGCAACAAAGACTTGTCTAACTACAAAGCAAGCTTAGAAGGAAGTGCTATTTTTCATTAAGAGCCACCAGAAGACAGAGCAACCCATTTACTCGGGCTGATAGAAAACCTTCATTTTTCTCTGTACGGTTCTGCCTTAAGCTGCACTAATGCTGATGGGAATTAAGCCACGTCCATGGCCTCGGAGGCTGCAGAAACTCCTTCTCAAACTGAATAGATGGTGTTCACTGCTGATCCTTTTATTTTGTTTTTTTCCCCCCCTCCAGACTGACTGCACTGTGTGGCAGGAGCACACACCCTGACAAACCAAGCAGTATTTATCAGAGAGTTAGGAAGTTTGTAAGCTCAGAAGCAGTGCAGCAGTTCACACCATTCCAAGTTCTGGCTCAATTTTATGGCTGAACGGGCGGCGTGTAGAAAGAAACGAGGAAATCCAGTCTTGAGGAAGGGTTGGGAAGGGGCTGAGTATTATTCCTTGTGCCATTTGTTACCAGAGCCCGAGGGGAGGTGGAGGATAAGCAGCAGCCAGGGCCCTGCTGCAGTGATGGGTGAGAGCTGTGGAACACCAGCACTGCTGCTCTCCATCAGGCACTGCCCTGCTGCTGCTGGGTAACAGCCAAACAGAACCAAAAATCCCAAAATGCTGGCATAACATTTCTGCTGTGCCCGTCAGATCGAGTCCTGCCATTCTCAAACGCTCACACCTGCCAGATGGATGGCGTGAAGCCTTTAACTTGTTTAAAAAAAAAGGCATTCTAAAGATCTGACCAGCCTTTTCTTGTGTGAATGCTGCCCGGGTGCTGTTTTTCCAAATGTGCTCCAGTGAATGAAATTCAGCCCGTGGAAAAGGAATACAAGAACCTTGCTTTGAGCTATGAATAGCAGATGGACCAGCGCTGGAGTCAGCACACTTGACTTTTTCAGCCTTACACGCCACTGTAATTCACTTTGTAATGCAAATTTAACAGGTCTGTGGGGTTTTTAGGACAATGTGAGCTGTGAGAATGGATAGCTGTAGCTCAAGAGCAGTTAGGAAATACTTCTGTGCTGAGAGCATTGGAAGTCTGCTGAAGCTTAGTTTCAGAATTTTAAAGGGTGGAATGGCAGTAGATGTCAGAAAATGTGAGTATTTACTGTGAATTTTATAGTTTTTTTGGGTTTGTGTGTGTGTGTGCGTGTGTGTGTGTGTGTGTGTGTGTGTGTGTGTGTGTGTGAGTCTGTTGGTTTTTTGTTTGTGTTGTTTAGTTTTTAAATTTTAAAATACTGAAATGCATTCTGAAATGTATTCTCATTCCGGTTGTAATGCCTACCCCTTTCCTTTCGGGAAAATCACCTGTGGTTCAATAGGAGGCTTTCCTAAATTCCTACTTAAGCTGCTTGTGCTTAGTAGGGCTTTTCTTTGCTCTGCTGGGGTCTGAGCTGTGTGGACATTCTGTGAGTCATCCTTCCAGAAAACAAGGCAAAATCTTCATTGAATACTGCGGTGCTGAATTTGCATCCTGAGATAACTTGGTGTCAGTTCTGATTTCCTTCAGTACTTTGTTATTGCACCCAAGCTCTGCAGAGGCTTCTCAGGCCTTCATAAAACACATCTGGATGTAGTCAAGGTACCTAAACAATCTGTTCCTGAAGCTGCTGGTTTGGGCGAGCACTGTGTTCATACTCCATCCTTCTGTGAAAAGTGTTTTCTTTGAGAACACAAAGTCAGTCATTAAAGGGAATGGGGAGAGAGATGAACATAACAGCCACGGAGTACATGGAAAAATTGGCATGGCTTTTTTCCGTTCCTTATATTGCTTTTCTTCCCCCCTGGCAGTCATCGGATCCCTTTGTATTAAAAAGCTTGACAGATGTGCTGATGTTTTCCTTGCTTTACTTACCTACTTCGTTTTTACAGCCTCCAAAAGCTCAGTCTGCTGCGCTTTATAAGCTGGCACCACAACACGATTTAAGGTCTCTCACTAGAGGAACATGCAAGAGCTGCCACAACCTTTTGTCTTCTGGTGCTTTTCCACCGCCAGCTGATGGACTTCAGCCTTCTCCTTGCTTTTAGTATCTTGCCAGTGGGATTTACAGAGGGTTTGCTTTAGGCTTGCTTTCTTGATTCGTAGAAAAAGATGTTTTCAAATCTAACTATTTTTGGATTCAAAGATGCATCTGGCATTGCCAAAAGATGTTTTTTTTCTATACTGAAGTACAAAGTCGAATAAAGCTAGGGAAGTGATTGACTGAAAATTTGTTCGTGTTTTGTATTTCTGATTTGAGTTCAGACAACAGATTTTGTAGCTCGAATTAGAGAGAACAGTTTGTAGTTCACTGTGTATGTGTAGCTATTAAACCTATTGCATTGTTTTAGAAACAAAACAAAACATTTAATTTCTTGTTTCTCTTTCCTGGATTCATTTCAAAGACGTGAGAATGGTGCTTGCCTTGTCTTGCCGAGAAATGAGTGGTTCTCTTTAGAAAAACTTCTGCAACAGGTAAATATTGAACATCAGATGTGTGCCACAGTTCACTGGAGGGCTGGGAAGAGAGAGCTCCTCATCATTCTGTGTGTCTCTGCCACCCTCTGAAGCAGGAGGAATTTCTAGGAGTTGCACCCATCCTTTCAGCATTTTCTGTGCTTTATCTCCCCTTCCTGACCAGCTGTTTTCCCACTCAATTGGAACTGCTCCTGCAGGTCTGTGCCCAGCTGTGGGAGTTGTTCATGTTTCAGGGGACCCTGGACACCCCAAAATCAGGGGACCCATATTTCAGGTTCCCATAGATATGTGTGTGTGTCCAAACCCCATGCTTTATGTTCTCGGTATTATTAATTATCAGCATAAAAGTAATTATCAGTATAAACACAAGTGTAAAGAACTATAATTATCAGGACTTTGACTTTTTAAAAAACCTGTAGAAGAACCCATTATGCGTTTTCTTCCTGGGAATGACCTTTCAGGTTAAAAAGTCCTGATCTTACTTTCAAGTGTGTCCTGGGCTGGGGATTTATTTCAGGTCTTCAAAACACGAACCCTTAGATCCTGGAAACATGATTTTTTAGAAAAATTATAATAGTATCACTCTTTTAAAATGTGTCTTGAAATGTATGTACAAGTCTAGGAATGATTTGCAAGAGGAGCACATTTTCCCTTTGGGATGTTGTAATTGTTCTGGAGACTTCATTTGTCACGTATTCCCCATGGAGTCCTTGAAATATTGGTTTGCTTTCTTGAGGTTTCTCTGATGAGCAGGGGCAAATCTGGGTATTTGATCCTCCAGCTAGAGCTGCTATTGATATGACAAATAGATCAATTTGTGGTTCTAATTATGCTGATAATGTCGTTTTCAAATCCTTCGTGGCAAACAAACAGATACATACATTGTGGAAGAAAATAAGATATCTTTTCCACAAAAAGCACGATGTTCATCTGAAATTTTTTTCAGCCATTATGCTTTGAAATGTAACATTTATCTTGGCATTCGGTTTCATTCTGTACTCTTGAAGGCCCCTCTCTCATTTATTACTGTTAGCATACCAGAACAAATGTCTTTCAGATGTGAAAAATCAATCATCTCACAAACGTCGCCAGTAGTTATTTGGGTGGATTAATGCAAGGTGTTGGGAGAGGAAGGTTGAAATGAAATGTCATAATTGAGCAGCACAAGCCACCAGAGAAATAACAGTCAATTGATCAAGGTCCCAGCTTGAGAAGCCTTTTAAAAAAATTAAACGCCAAAAAAATTACATAAAACTCTCTACCAGAAAAAGGCAACGTAAGGAAGGAACTGGGACAGCAATATACAAACCATTCAGTTCTGGAACGGGCACACATTCTGTGCTTTGAGGTCATTGAATACAGCATGAAGTTCTTTCCAGATTTTTATTTGTTGGCCCTGGATCTGTTTTCAGAGCTACTTCATAGTTCTCTGGGAAGCAGAGCGTGGAGCCCCTTCGTGGATTTCTCTGTAATCCCTAATGCTTGGGTGTCAAGCACAGAATCCTTCCCCTCGAGTCCGTGTAGCTTTGCACCTGCAAAGGAGAAGATGAATAATGCTGGGCTGATGGAATGAGTTGCAGAGAAATAATCTATTTTTCTTCTGCTAACAGCTCGAATCAGCTGTCTGCAAGTGCTGAGTGTTTTAGCTGATTTGGGGTAGGATAAATCCCATCTGTGTAGCTGAGGGGATGTTGTTCAGATAACAAACAAATTGCAACAAATCTCTTCTCCCCTGTAATAAGAAGGGGAATAACTCTGAAGAATAACTCCTATGAATAGGAGATCTCCCACATTTCCATTGTTCCACTGAAGGGATGGGAAACACGTGGCTGACTCCTGCCACATCCCGACTGTTGTCTTCAGTGACTGAAGCTTCCATGAGAGGGGGGAGGAGGGGGTCACTCATTTATTATTAAGAGAATAATGCATTATTAACACCTTATTTTGAAAGCAGAGGAATCCCTCAGTGTCCTGATGTGCTCAGTTTAGGATGTAGATGATCACTGCCTTTGCAGCATACAGGTAGACGTGGTGGAATGAGAAATGTGTAACTGTGTTAGGGTTCCTGGTGTGTTTTCAGGGAAGGAATGTCTCCATTTTCCTGTATGGATGGACCAAGCAGTGAAGGCGATTTGGGGAGAAGAAATATTTGTGCAAGCTAAATGTTTTTACTTGGAGGAAGAGGGGAGGAGATGAACCTTCAGTAGTGCTTGTAACCATTGAGGTTTTAGGGCAAGAAAAAGCATGATGGATTGTAATATATAAGGCTTTGTTGTAGTATATCCTTTGCAGTAAAACAGAGAGTTGTGAGAAGAATATTTGGGGGTTTGTTTGGGATTTTTTCTTTAAATAATTTACTCCAGGTTGTCAAAATAGCCTTATTTAATAGTTTAGTGTGCTTTGCAATTTGTATTGTAATGAGCCATTTCTTCTCCAGAAAGCATCAGTGGGGGTGAAGGTTCTGTGTGCAAACTACCCACAGGTCATGTTCTCTGAAATCAGAGTGCTCTGGTGGAAATTGGGAAGCCAATTACTGAATGCCTGTTGTCATTGCTGCAAACTTGTAAGAGTGAAAGAGAAACAATATAAATGTAATATACATTTAAATGATTAAATATTTAACTTAATTTAAATAGAAATTTCCTTTAATATAAACCACGAAGCAGAATATGACAGAGCTTTCAGAGTTAACCCTGAGTTGAGAGGGAGCAGGGGGTAAAAAGGCATTGTTTGATAGTATTTTGACATAGATTTCAACTCATGGAATTGCTCTATGCACTGTGATTTGTCGTTTTAGTGCAGATACAAAAGAGGGTGCTGAGAAGAAGCAAGGGAGGGATACAAGGTAGGGGAAAATAAAATGTGGATTTGTGAACTCCTTAAATACCTTTTTTCAACACAGGTTTGATAGGTCTACAAAAAACTGTTTTTGGGGAGGAGAATTTAGCAAAATTCAATGTTTGCCCAGGCAGTGGTTTGTGAGTGATAATTCTGCTTATCATATTCAGAATATTAGCCTGAAGAGGGAGAAACTGTTGAGTTTAGCAGTACATCTGTTATTTAAGGTCAGAGGTATAACTGGAACTCTTTAAAGTTCCTGGGCTACATCCTTGTTTTCCCAGGCATACTTCAGGGGATAACCCTTGGTCCAATTGAGTTAACTGGGAAAAAAAAAATCAATATGGAATCTAAAGTCAGAATTTGGTTTTTTTTATTTTTTCCTTGTATTCCTCCACAGCTATAGAACACTGGTCTGTTGAATGCAGTCCATCTTAGAACAAAACCCTTATATAACACGTTATGTGCAAGCTTTCTTCCTTAATAATGACCTGTGATTGAATTAACTGAGGCACATATATAAGTTTGCTAAATCGTGATTTTCTCCTTCCTTGCCCTCAGTTCAGTTAAATGTGGATTGGTTCCTTTAACTCTGCTGCCCCTGCTCTGGCTTTGAGATCTGTGTTCAGGTGGGAGCATCTTCCAGAGGAGAGCACCAAGTGATCTGTGTTTAAATTCTCGGTGTTAATTTGGATTCCAAGCCCTCTCAGGAGACCTAAACACAGCAGGTCCGTGCAGCCATATATCACACTCCAAAGTACCTCCCTCCAAGGTGAACTGCAGCTTCTCTGTATGAAAACCATTTATAAATTAGTAGAGATGAAACAACAGAATTCAAACCCACTAAGAAATTAAATAGTTTTGTTTAGATGGTAAGTAATTCAGCGTGGATCATTAAAATTAATTAGGACTGTAAGCTTTTTTTGAAGCTGTAAGAATTCAAAGCAGATGGGGTTTGGAAGGAAAGGATAATCACCCTTTCTGTATCTTCCATGAGTTTTAAAAATAATTTAGTGATTTTAATAACACTCAGGCTAGTAGGTTTCTTCAGTGGGTGTGCTAATGGTGCTTTCCCTTCTACAGCATCCCTTTAGGTGCCTCGCTGAGTTTTCTAACTCACAGTTAAAGAACAAAGCTTTTGAAAATATTAATCATCCTATTAATAAACATGGTATTTTAAAAGTTTATCAGGAGTCTCCAATTAGGGCAATGCTCAGTGTTATGGAAGAATCTGTGGCACGTGGAGTGGAGCAGAGGTTTAGGCAGCATAATGAGTGCCAGGTATTGAGCTGCATTGTGCTTTGTGCCTTGGCTGGGTTTGGTGCAGGCTCCTGCTTGCAGTTTGCCACTGCCAGGCCTGGCTCAAGCAGCTGAACTTGGGTGAAGGCCAATATGCAGATTGCACAGGTGCTTAGTAAGTGAAGAAGAGCAATAAAGAGCATCCTTTTGAATGCCCACTTGATTCTTTCACCTTTTGGCATCCAAACTGCTCCCACTTCCGAATGGCCAGTTCTGATTTTCAGCCTTTACCTTGTCCTGGGACCCAGCCTGGCCAAGGGCGCCAAGGTTTTGTTCTTTGTGTAGCAGGAGAGTATCTGCTGTTGGTTTTGGAGGAGGCAGGGGTGCCCGTGGGGTGGTGGGGGCCCAGAGCAAGGACATGTGGCCATCCCACTGTCTGGGAAGCATTGTGACCACCCTGGGGTGTCTCCAGGGACTGCAGGGCTGAGCGAGCCTTTGGGTTCAACCCGGGCCCAGTTTAGAAACAGTCCCCTCATTGTTCCCTTTCCTGATGCTTTAGTTTGTTTGCAGACCACGCCACATTCCTGAAGTTCCATGATTGTGGATTTGAGGCACTGAGTCAAAAGAAATAAAGGCTCCTCCTTTTCCCTGCGCACCAGCCTCAGCAGTGCTGCCGTGGCCAGCTGTTCTCTGGGCCAGCCAGACCTGGGTGCTGGAGGCTCCCGTCGTGTTTCCCATGGCCTGCTCAGTGCTGGCTCAGCAAAGGAAGCGTTTGCTGTGGGCTGATGGAGATGTGAGCTGTCACTTCACCGGTACCCACGCACTCCTGGAGCGCTGGAGATCATAAAGCGCTTTAAAGGGAAATCAATGGCTTCTATAATCTATTAATTGACACCGTGCGAGTTGAAAGGGAACATTCGGTGAGTCAGTTAGCCAAATGTCAGAGCACAGCCCTGGGAAGAGCAGAGCTTTGAAACACAGCAGCTTTTGCAGTCGAAGCCGCGGGTTAGGGCTCACCCAGTCTGTCTCTTTTAGAGCTCCTTCCTGACACACACCTTCTCTTCCTCGGGGGAGAACCTCCCTGCCCTCTCCAAACCTCACCTCTGCCCTGTTAAATAATGCATGCTGGTGGTACTCTTCTAGGATGTTTGGAAATAAGGCTGCCAAAACAAAGGAGCTATTTTAATACAGCTTTTTTTTTCCTAAAAACAGAATTAAGAGATTTTTCTCTAACAGTTGTGTTTTTGACTTAGACTCCAAACTAGGGAAGTTTACAGGAGCTTGTCCCTACCAGGATTGATATTGATCAATTCTGAAATGATTTTAAGATTGAGAAAAAGGGGTTTGAATTCCACGTGGTTCTATGTTCATCTCCTGGGTAGATGCTGGACCAATATTTTATTTAGGTGTTTTTTTTAATGGGGCTGCACAGTGTAAACAGGTAAAGGTGCTGGTTGTGACACCCCCATTTCTATTCCTGTGAGAGGTGTTGAAATCTGGATTTAAAGAACTGGCAATTGTCAGGGCTCTCACCAGGCAGAAACCTGGTCAGTATTTTCCTTAATGTCCCGGGTGATGGAATGGACTTTGTGCCCATTTGCAGAGAGAATGACAACTTAAAGAAAAGCCAACAGAGAATGATCTGAGATACACAAGGTGTCACTCCAGGAGGCATGAATAGGAGGAGGAGAGATTTAGACTGAGGAAAAGAATAAAGGAGATGTAAGGGTTTCTTTTTCTTTTTAAATGTGTTCCATTATTATTATATTTTTTTAAATGGAATAATCTTTGTGAAGTATAAGAGGAGCAGTAAGAGGAGAAAACATAGTTAAAGCCTAGGAAAAGGTGTTTATTAGAATAGATATGGAATAAAACAACATGGGAAGGTGATGGAGGTCTCATTTTTGAAAAGCTTTTAGGACAATTAGGAAAAAAAAATACCTCACCTTATTTAGTTGGTTTATTTTCAAGGTGAGAAATAATTTCCCCCAATGCCTGACAACCCTGCTGTCCATCCGGGAGCCGTGTCCCTGTTTTGTGTGAAAGGGGTTGCTGCATGCCTGGGATGAGGGAATGACCCCGTTTAGACTTGCCGAGGTGTGTGATGTATTTCTCACTTTGCTGCTTAGAATCACAGAGTCGTTGAGGTTGGAAAAGACTTTCTCAGATCGTTGGGTCCAACCGTTTAACACAGAAGAAATGCAAGTGCTTGCATATCTTGTGAGTGTTGACAGCTTTTTCCATAACTGAAGGGAGTCTTTTGCAGCTTTGTAGGAAGCCCTTGTGCTGCAGGGAATTTTGTAGCAGGGGGGCAGTACGAAATTAGCTCATGAAAAGGCAGATTGAGTTATGAAAAACTGGCTTTTGAAGCATTTCACCCAGAGTGTGTATTCTGATGCAAGACTTGTCAGGAAGCTGCCAGAGAATACAGGTGATGGCCTTGCCCACAGGTGAGCTCCTGATGGGCTCCCTGTAGCCACATGTCTTGAAATAACTTGTGGGGTATTTTTGGGTTTTTTAAAAAATTTCATTGAAGAATGTGAGATGAATTTCATTACATGTACAGCAAGTAAGAAGGTCAGACACCTCGCTGCTTTGCTGAAGGGTCTGATTAATCAACTGTAGATCTATAGTGAGAGAAACAATGTAATTCGACAAATGGATTAACTGTAAGTGAGCTTGAATCGCACATTTAAAGAAATCTCATAGAAGGAAATCCTTTTCTCGCAAATTAAAGAAGAAGAAATTTGGGATTGCAAGCGTTTTGGGGTTGCAAGCGAATTTGGGGATGCTTTTCCTTTAGAGGTGATGCCTTTTGTGGTAGAAGCTGGGAGCAGGAGCACGCTGCTGTGCCGGGGGGGCTGAGGAGCAGGGGATCCCCGTTTCCCAGAGCTCAGGAAATGTTCAGCTGGAGCTTACACTTTGTGACTCCAGGCTGGAATAAACGTGGAAGGGAATGTAGCATGAACTGTGAGTGAATACAACTTGCAAAAGA
>VWZN01012592.1:20043-34388 GCA_013396955.1 Regulus satrapa | reverse complement strand
TTTGCCACTCTCAGTCTCTCTCAAAATGAATTGCATTTTTTACTAGTAACACAGTGATTTCATTCTTAGATATTTAACAGAACCCTGTCATCTTACAAGAGCTCTCCAAATTTTTATACAGAGATTACTCCTAATGCACCTGCAGAAAATTATGGGTTTTATCACATTTTAACCCTTGTACAACACTATTCTTTATACTTTTATCAGATTGCTGCCTTGTTCAGAGCTGAAACCCATGGTGCCAGGCTCTGTACAAATTCCCAAATACAGTCTCCTAGGAAATCATCATAGGAAAAAACAGGTGTGAAAAAAGTTGCACAATGGGGAAGTCATAGAACTTCAAGAGTAATTTAAGTTTCCCATACCTATGGGTAAATGGTTAGAGAATGGTAATTCAATACTTTCTTTATCCATTATTTTTCTTCTGTATCCTGTTTCTTTAATTGTGCAATATTGTTGATGCATTTGGACAGATGCTAGATGATGAGAGAACTTTTCCTATATAATGTAGAAATTTAATGGAGGAATAGTTCTCTTCTCTTTGATTTGACACACCACTCTTGAAGTACAAAAACACTCACTACTTGCCTTTAGATTAGGTGGATATTGTTATAAACCACTTTTAAGACTGGGAAATTGAGAGCTGCAAGGGCTGAGTTTAATCAGCAAAGGCACAGAGAGAGTCAATGTCAGAGATGGAAAAACTACAGAAATTCTTGACTCTCAGTCACTTTTCTGACTTCTGAGCCACATTATTTCCAGCAGTTTGCAATCTGTGTGTATAAAAACCCTTTCATCCTTTCATCGCTCCCTTTCAATCCTTTGCTTTGGAACTCCAAGATACTGTAGTTTACTTTGGAAACACGGAAGCCAAATGAGTATAGTCATGAGGAAAGACTTCAGTTATACAATCCATTAAAGAAAACAATAGAGCTTGCAGCTGAGCTATTAAAAAGCGTAGAGCAATTTTTATTTCAATGGCTACATTTTATTTCCTCTTCTGAGTGACTGCTAACAAAGGGCTGCTGAAAGGACTGGATAAAAAGTAGACGTCAGATGCAAGATCCATGAGTTAAACAACATTATTAGATACAATTTCATAAAATCTAGTTGCTTTTCTGCTACTAGAAATCATGTCCTTTTGTCAACTTGTGGTCACATCAGCACTTCTGTTGATATAATTTGCTCCAGCTGCAGAGCATAGCTGGCCTACAAATCAAGAACTAGAATAGGGACAGTCAGGAATAACTCAATGGCTTGGATAATGTGCAAATCACCACACATCTTGCTATTAGTATAATTTATTTTCTCTCAGAATATTTGGAACGTGAAAAATTTATCTTTAGCAAAACAGCCGATCTGACACTTTACTGAGAACAGAACTGGCTGGCTAGCATATTGTAACACCCTCCTCCCCTCACAGATCACACACACATACACCCCCCCCACTCTATAACCATTTAAGTGGGATTATCATATCAAAACCCTTCATTATCTTTCATTGAATTCAGACCAAACACCTAATTTCATATATTGTTCAAGGTCTCCCTATANATTTCTACTTAATTTTCCACTTTCACACTTTCCTACCTTTTACACAAATAGCAAAATATGTAGCAGTCCATCCCCACATTAATGAGATCTTTCGAACTCCAGCCTTCTGGACAGATGGGAACCTGGTTGGAAATGAAACATAGCACATCTGGTAGAGCACAGAATGAATGAACATGGAGCAAAAGCATAAAAATACTGAAGCAACCACTTCCTTTTGTCTCTGCATATAGGAAGCATACAGAATCAGGATGGTGTTAACAAAGACCTTATTTCATTCTACTTTAAAAATACACTTTTTCTTTTATACAAAACAGACGGTTGGTATCAAGAGCCTGAAAAGTCCAATTTTTTTTAAGTTCACATTGATATCAGACATTTCTGCTTCTGATAACCATTAAGGAAAGGAAAACAATGGAATATACAGCTGGAGGTGCCCCTGTGAAAAACAGTGATTAATCATCTGTGAAAACACATCAGAAAAATTGCTATTTTCCAGTGCAAGCACATCACATTGGTGCAGAAAGGAAGCACCTCAGTGTGAAGGTTTTAGGAGCACTGGAGACCCATAACCAAGTTCCTTACACCAGCCCTGACAAGAGGAATTTTTCTCCTTAACATACTCACTTCAAATAAAATCCCATTTAGTTCCAATTTCACACTGGGTAACACCACTGGCTTGAATTTGCTCACTGTCTTTTGTCAGAACAGGACTGATGTCCAGCAACATCCTCTACTCTTCCTACATTCTCCACACTAGTCATTTCAAAGCAGAAAATGATCAGATGGGTATTCACACAAATGTAGTGTGACTCACTAGCATCTTTTAAGTGAAAAAATTCCTCTGTTTTTTTTAAACAAGACACAACTCAAGAAGTCGGCAAGCAACTTCTGTAAGCAAGCTGTTTGAGTGGACTAAGACTGCCTGGAGTGAGTGAAGGCTAAGCTGGAGCCAATATCATCCTGCCATCATGGTGGGAGGCACAGGAGCACACCGGGAGGCTGGCAGCTCAGGAATGGTAGTGCACCTTTACTCTGTGAACACAAAGAAGCTCTCATCCATCAGCTACCACCACAGCCTATCTGTGCTAACTGAGATGATCCAGAACTCTAGCTTCCTGCAAGGATTACCTGGAATTGGTGTTCCTGTGAAACTGATGGTGGATACAGTGGAAAAATACCAACGGCATTTCAGTGGTCAATGAGATTTCATCAGCCAGCTGAAAATAGGTGGTGTCTCCCGTAAAGTGGTGATGGGTAGCAGAACTCCTAGATTTTCTTTGCAAAAGGATGAAAGATGGGGAATTTTAGAATTCTGCCTAGGAACTGTGTAGTCAGTTCCTTTCTCTTTAGCAAAATTAATTTATATTATTGTGTAGGACAAGGTCACCAAATTCAAACTGATTAAGGATTTTGGTTTTTGGCATTTGTTTGCTATTATTAGCAAAATGAAAGACTAACCCATTAATAAGAAAAAAAAAAAAAACCAACCAAAAAAACAAAACCAAACATATTTGGAGAAGATAGGTGATTAAATAGTTCATACCTCAAAATCATGATTTTGCAGTATCTATAGCAATTTTCTGACTTCATTTTAGCAGGTCATACTTGTGAAAGTTTCTTGTTGTTCATGATATTCAGAATACAAAGCTGCTCCAGAATTTTAAAAAATTATTCTTTGAGATACAAATCAGCTACAGTTGTCTGGGCAGACACAAAGAACTAAGTATGAAGAGAAAAGATGACAGGGAATTGTTATTGTTGGTCACATTGCATCAAAAAAGATGCATTTAATGTTTTGGGGGTTTTTTTTATGTTGGACTGGGATACAGATCCCTGAAATATGGTATAAAATAAAGAGGGTAAATCAATTTCCTATTAGATTTTGTTGACTGGAACAAGAGATTTTATACTTTGCTATTAGACAAAGGTTTTCCAAAACAAAATGTACAGCATTTGCCTTAAAAATCACACTATGAACTTCTCATGCCCTACATGTAGCAATGACTAAAGGAAAAAAAAAGCCTTCTACAACACACCAGTCTGACAACATGAAATTCAGAGACAATGAAAGTGAAAATTTTTCTGATGACCTTTGCTAGCCATTATTTTACATCCTGAAAGTAGAAGTTTTCTTCATTTAGTCTTAGATGCTACGGATCACAGTTACCCAATATAATTTTCACTCCAGCACTTTATGCATTGCACCCTTTGCACTCTTTTTGGGGCATCAATGAATTTTGCAGGATGAAGCAATGTGTCCACAATGAAACACAGATCATACAATTGCTTTAAAACCTACCACTGTCTGAGTTTCATGGAGCACTTTCATAATGCCAAAAGAAGCTTAAATATTTTCTTCACTGTCAAGAAGTAAAACTTCGACAAAAGCAGGGCAATTTGTATTTTTCTCATAATTACCATGCTATTGGTATTGGAAAAGGCTATAAGATTTCCTTGTAGCCTTCTCTTCCCCTGACTGAACAACTCCACCTATTTCATCCTGTCTCCATAAGAGAGGTGCTTCTGCCTTCAGGTCTGTGTTCTCCCTATACTGGGTACCCCAGAGATGAGCACAGTACTCAGTCTTCCAATTTTCTTTCAAATTTAAAATACTAAGAGATCCTACTTAGCCGTTTTAGAACATCTAAAGTCAGACACAGAATCAGAGAGTAAGCTGGGTTGGAAGAGACCCACAGGGATCATTGAGTCCAAATCTTGGCTCTGCACAGCACTGTCTCCAAGATTCACAGGTGTCCAAGAGCACTGCAAACACTTCTTCAACTCTTTCAGGCTTGGTGCTGTGACTACTTCCCTGTGGAACCTCTTCCAGTGCCCAAGGACCATCTGGATGACAAACCTTCTCCAGAAGTTCCCCTGGCTCAGTTTCAAGCCATTTACTTGGAGTCCTCTCACTGGTCACCAGAGAGGACAGATCAGTGTCTGCTCCTCCTCTTCCCCTCACAAGGAAGTTGAAGACTGCAATGAGGCTTCCCCTCAGTCTCCTCTTCTGCAGGCTGACCTCAGCCCTCATACACCTTCCCCCTCCAGGCCCTTCTTCCTCCTCATGGACATTCTCTAACAGTTTAATGTCTTTCTTATGCTGTGGTGCGCAAAACTGCCCCTAGCACTCGAGAACAATCAAGGTGAGGCTGTCCCAGAACAGAGCAGAGCAGGACCATCCCCTCCCTGGCCCGGTTGGCCATGCTGGGCCTGACTCCCCCAGGACACGCTTGGCCCTCCTGGCTGCCAGGGCACTGCTGGCTCATGTTCAACTTGCCCCTGACCAGGACCTCCAGGTCTCTTTGTGCAGCACTGGTCTTCAGCATCTCAGTCCCCAGACTGTCCATCCATCCAGGGTTGCCCCATCCCAGGTGAAGAATCTGGCACTTTCCCTTGTTAAACTTCATATATTTGGTAAACCTCTAATCTGTTGAGGTTTCTCTGCAGGGTGTCCCTGCCTTCAAGGGAATCAAGTTTCTTGTCTGCCCCATCAGAACAAGTGAACTTCCCTGTGTGTTCAGGCATTATGGAGATGAAAAGGACAAGGAGTTCACTGTTCATGTTTTCTGTATCTGTCTCTTTTCTAACAATACCTGTATTTATTTACTGTCAAATTTTGTCTCTTAACCTGAACTCCACATTATTAACAATAAGAGGATGAGAAAGTGCCTCTAACTTCTTAGTCAGTCTCCCACTGACTATGTGAAATTTTTTTTATAAAAACATGTTGGTGGCAAGGGAGAATTTAGTGACATTGGAAGAGAAGTGCTGATTTAGACAGTGAAGGAAACTGAAATGAGATATTCCACATCATAAATCCACTGAACAACAAAGACACTATGACCTTCTGCTTTTGCTGTTGCTACAAACAGAAAAACACCCAAGATATGAGAACATCAAACCCAAACCAAACAAAACCCAAAACAAAATCAAAAACAGCTGAAAAGCCTATACCAAAACAGGACTTTTCTTCCTGCACTTTTAATTTGGAAATTACCATCTCTACAAAGTGGCTAGATCCACGCAGAAAGAATGCAGTGCTCTGCACTGTGCTACTTGTTTTAGGATTTGGTCCTTGGTCTTGTTTTCTAATAACAGTCCCGACTTTTTGTTTTGTTTTGTTTTGGGTTTTTTTTAAGGATCTATGCAATTAGGCCAAGGGCTAGGTCATCAAACTGCCTTTTCCAAAACTAAATAACTTGTAATTTGTCATGAGCCTCCTGAATGGGGATCCATTACTTTTCTTCTGCTTTTATTGCGCTATACTTGTTCAGATATGTATTGAATTTTTGCTTTGTCATCCTTAAACCAGGAATTGGTTGTAGGCAGTCAGCAAAATTTACAAGGCTTTTCTTAAGTGATAGTACAAGCACATATGCTTCTAAGGCCACCAAATTGCTCTGTCTCTGTCAACTCTTAAGTTATTGTCTATTATATTCAATTTGATCTATGTCTAGACAGAGTGGTAAAAATGTTTAGGGGTTGTCCACAGCTTCCTTTCTATTTCTAAGGGCAAAAGATTTTATTTGTAGAGTTGGAAGAGGCAGAGCAGTAGGAGGGGAAAGGGGGAGATGGAAGACACTGCTTTTCAGAATATAATTTTTCATCCAGAATAAGATGTTTTTGGATAGCCCTTCAAGAGCTGGTGAAGTCATAGTGATCTGTAAGGTCATTTGAAAGCAGAGGATTCAGCAGCACACCCCATAAAGGCTGGTTTTATGCAGTGAATGAATGCCCTGGTGCTGGGGTTCAATTTCATAGAGTGTCAAAGTTCTTGTGTAAAGGTGCTTTTCCATCACTTCAGATTCAAAAGAATCTTAATATGAAATGTGAGAATGAGAGGACTGCCAGGTTGTGTGGCAGTTGTGGAAATGAGGGAAATGCTTTAGTTGGCAGTAGCATTTTCTTGTTTAAAAAAAAAAAAAAGGTGGAAAAAAAGAAAGAACAAAATTGGAAACGGCACCTCAAGGAAGACTTATTTTGTGGTTTGGGGTTTTTATATTTCATGTGGATATCCTTTCTGTAAGGTTTCAGAAATGTGTGTGGATTGCAGGGACATGTTGCGTAAGAGGGGAGCCCTAGCAACGATTTTGAGGTGCAGAGAAAGTGAACTAGAACTGCTGCAAGGCTGCCTGGGCAAGACAATTCCAGATGGGAAAAAGAGGAAGAGTTTGGTACAAATCTTGGAGTGTGGAATATTTTTGTGGTTTTTTTGGGGGGTTGTTTTTGGTAGGGTTTTTTGGGTTTTTTGGGTTTTTTTTGTATAAAGGTGTATTGACTAGTTTGCTGTAAGCAAAGCAAAAGCATTGAGTGTGTAAGGGAAGAATAAAAATGCTGCAGCTAACAACATAATTAAAACGTTAATTTTAAGAAGTGCACTCGAAATTTATATAGCTGAAATACATGCATGGAATTAAGACTTAAATTATTTAAGTTTCATTTTCTGGGTGTTTTTCCTGGTGTTTGATCCAATTACAACAGTATGTACATGGATTTCAAGACTAAAGAGCTATATTACTGCTGTGCCACCAATTCATTGTCTGACTAGAGAGTAGTTTAATCAACTTCTGTCTAGTTCGCCTGTTTGGGAAAAAGGATGATATAATTATTTCACTTAGAATTAAATTCTCAAAGACAGTCTGATATGCTCTGATTTAACACTGCATATTAGTTCAGAGAATATTATTGTCTTCTTCCTGTTCTACAGGATAAACAGCAACACCACTTTTCCCTGAATAATTCTTATTCATTCTCCTCTTGTTCCCTCAAATGAATACATAAATAAGGTATCCCAAATTTGCACAGCAATATTGTGTGTTATAGCCTAACAACAAAAATGTCTACTGGTATTTGCATAGGTGTGATGAATTTGTTCTGGTATCATTTAGGATTTTTCTTTTCCTTTTTTTGTCTATTATGTGTGGATCTTAGCTGCTGTTTATTCTCACTTCATTACAGCATGGCCCTAACTCTGCAAATTCTGTAGCATCTGAGACTGAAGGCAGGTTGCAATCATTAGCCTGCAGGGAAGTTTTCTCTCTCTGATCCATTCTGTGTTCTCTGAAATTCTATTCCACAACACCAGGACTATATTTTGGGTTTTATCCACTCCTCTATGGAAAGGATTCCAAATCAAAATTTACTTTGGAAACAAGATCTTTGGATTTGTTCTTCTAAATGAGTCAAAGGCTTACTGAAAATCATAGTGTTGAAGTAACTGGGAAAAATGAACAAACGTACTATACCAAAATGTTAAAATAAGATAAATGCCTAAATATTTAAACAATGCAGAAAAAAAAAAATCCTTCCACTAAACAGAAACATCAGACCAAACCTTAGGGCTATATAAAAGCAATTGTTACAAAGCTTTAGGGTAGAAAATGCTATTATTAGGAAAATAGTGAGATTTACTGTATTTCTTCTCTAGCAAACTTGATTGATACATTGTTACTCTTGATATTTATTATTTGCTCTCTGACAGATGACAAATTTATAGCCAGAGAGACCAGGAATAGCCAATAATTTGAAAAAATTCTGTCTCTTTCTCTTTTTTTTATAACAGGGTAGGACTTAGATTATGATGGATCAGATCACAGGCTGGAAGAGGATTAATGTAGAATGTCAGGGTTAAATATATTTCCATAGTGGAAGTAATAGTAAATGTTTGACCTGGAGCAAGGCAATATTAATATTCTGTAAGCACCAAACTCCGAACACATGGAAGACACATAGTCCTGTCCTCAATGGAAATCTCTTCCTTTAAAGATATCCAAAGGGTCCATGTGTTTTTACACATTGGAAACACTTGTAAAGTTTGTCATGCCAAGTACAATTGAACAAAACCCAACTGAATTTGCAAGAGCAAAACCAGAAGCAGGAGGGGTAATCTGTAATCTCTTTAAAACCTTTGTCATTTATAAATCATTAAATAGCCTCTAAATACATAATACCAAGGAGTTCCATGTCTGCTTCATGCACTGTTTCCTGCAACCTGTTGTTTGTTGCCTTCATCTTACATCCCAGGCAAGAAGGGTCTCTATGCACTCAACATGAAATGCAAGCAGACAATTCCAGCCTAAGGATCTGGTCATAAATATATTTCATGCCATTCACAGATTTATGAATCATTTCCACTGCTATTGCCTTTACTCTCATCACTTTCCACTACCTTATTGCTCAGGTGCAGGAAGAGCAAGGAAGCTCCTGAACTTCAAAAGGGCATCTTCAGTGACAGTATTCATGTAGGTGAAGAGTTGGTCTAACATACCCACATAGTGTTTACATGTGACAAAATTTAGTCTGTGTCTAAACAAATCTTCTAAACTCAGGGTCATGCCAATGTATTCATGTCTTTTTTTATCAACTCACTGCATAACATAGCAAGATGATAGTGCCTAACCCTATTATCACCATATATAAGACATTGTTCATCATGAGCCTATGCAGTCACTATGGCCTAACATCTTTTTCATGAACCAGTAATTATTATTTTTACAGAATTATAAAAGAAAACTCTAATTATTTTTATATCAGAATTATTAAAAAGCAACAACAAACAAACAAACAGAGNATCCAATCTGTATATTTATTTTTATGTGTTTAATTTTAGTCCACCAATAATCTCGTCTCAAGGGCTGAGGAGCTGAGTCACTATTTTCTTCAGAGGTTCTTGTATGAGAAAGAGTAAACCAGCTTTCTATTTTCAATACAGATTTCCTGGAAGTGGTACCAAGCATAACTGCTTGTACCCCTTGCATTTTTCATTGCCAGTGGCATTTTCAAGGGATTACTCACAAAGTAACTTTAGCTTGAAGTTTGTCTCTCCAGTCAGGAAAGACAGAGAAGGTCTATTGAGGAGAGTTGTGTCGGGCATTTAAGAAAAGAATCACTGACTGTAAAGGAAACCCGGAAAGTCTTTCTGGGCTGAAGTCTTCTTTTGTGCATATCTTTAGCTGGCATCCATCTTAAAGATGCAATTTTGAGATTTAGGCTCAGAAAAGAGTGGACCAGGAGCAGATGCAATCAAATTGAGGAGAGTTACACCTTTGTGAAAAATCATTAAGGTATGAGGTTGGTTTGTACAAATCCTTCCCTCCTGCTTCAGAAATGGATCAAGAATAGGACATGATAAACATACATTCAGGAAAGCAGTGATGTCTGAAATATGACATTTCACTGATTAGATGAACTTCAATCACATCACTGACTATTACAACTCTCAACTCAGAAGAGATGTAAGAAGCAGTTAAATATTTTTCAGAAATACAACAGATGAAACCAGTAGAAGCCATCACTGAATCCATTACTGAAGACCTGCATTAGGTGCATGCCCCCACATATAAATGTGTATTATATTTGTGTATTAACATTAATATACATATTGCTATATGCAAAGCTCACATGGAGTTATGGGAAAAAAATTAAAGCTAAATATCCATTTTCATGGTTGTTTGACAGGGATTTAATGGTGAAGTTGATCAATTGAGTTTAAAATATATTTCAGGAACTACTATATTTTATGCACTGATGAATATTAAATTCTTTTCTTTAAATATAGATTTAACTTCCATCTCTAGGATATAGCTTGATTGGAAAATTGTTTTAAATAGATTGCACCGATAAATTCCAGAAACATTATGCTCATATGAATGGAAAATTGTAAGCATGATAACACACGGAAGAAAGAAATAAAACAGTAAGGTTGATTTCTATTTATAAGCTACAAAAAAACAAACTACTTTGTTTGATTTTACATTTAAAGGTTTGGATTTGACATTTTAAGATTCATCACAGATCTCAGAACCACAAAATTAACTAGGTTTGAAAAGACCTAGAGAGTTTTGAGATCATCAAGTCCTACCTATGACCCAACACCACCTTATCAATTAAACCAGGGCACTGAGTGCCATATCCAGTGTTTTTTTAAACATCTTTAGGGACTCCACCACCTCCCTAGGAAGACCATTCCAATGCCCAATTACTCTTCCAGTGATTTTTTTCTTTTTCCTAATGTCTAGCCTCAACATCTTGTGGTGCAGCTTAAGACTGTGTTCTCTTGTTCTGTCGGTTGTTGCCTGGGAGAACTGACCCCTATGTGGCTATCTTCTCCTTTCGGGGGGTTGGACGGAGTGATAAGGTNCATTGCAGGGGGTTATTGTGGTCAAAATGCAGGTTTCAGCTCTTGGACTTATGAAACTTCATCCCATTGCACTGAGTACGTTTATCCTGCCTGCAAAACAGGTTGCTTTGCAGAGCCCTTCTACCCTCCGACAGATTAGCGTGTGCTCCAGGCTGGTGTCATCTGCAAATTTGCTGATGGTGGACTCAATCCCCTTCACCAGATAATCAATGAAGTTGTTAAAAAGGACTGGCAGCACTGATCCCCACCAGTGAACCCCACTAATGACTGGCCACCAGCTGGATGCAGCCCTGTTCGCCACCACACTCTGGGCCTGGCACCATCCAGCAAGTCCTTAACCCAGCAAAGAGTGCTCCTGCCCAGCTCTTCCAGGAGTATGCTGTGGGACACATTGTCAAAGGCTTTGCTGAAGTCCATGTTTTTTCCCATCTCTTTGCAGCAACTTCTATTTTTAACAAGTTTTGCCCCATATTCCACCCCGTTTCAGGCCCAGTCCAGGAGATGTTCCTTGCGCTGCATTTTTCCACACTCCCTCCTCTACATTGATGCAAAATCCCATTCCAAATTTTTTATTCGAGCCGACTTTTGTTTGAATATGTATGAATTGGCCAGACTAGGCTTCCACTTGCAAATAGGCATATGAAAACATCAATGTTATTCTCCAGACTTGTGCTGTATGCATTGAACCATGAATGCTGCATCTCCCATTGTTAAACTGCACCAGCAGTATCTGTCCTGTCATACCTGGGGATTCTGCAAATCCAGCCATTTAATATTTCTGTGCAGGAGACTTAAAAGGAGTGAGATCAGAGCCAGTGAGAACATATATACATATTGACCCTATGTACACTAAAAAAAATTAATAAATTAATAAAAAACCCACTGCAAATTTCAATCATAAGTTAGTAGTGGTGCAAGGTACACATCATGTATTTGTTGGTCAGGAAACAGGTGCATGTGGGTGTAAGTGTCAGAGCTGTTCGACTTGCAGCAGCTTGGCATTTAGTAGGAGTGCAACTTACACTCTCAAATGTGGAATACGGAAATGGAAGGGGAGTAGCCAAGAAATCAGATAATGGAAGAGTTAACAACTGTGTAACATCCACTGAAAGAAAATTTTACCCAGGATACTTGCATTTTTTCAGTCTTTTAAAATTTTTTTAAAATTTATTTTGTATGTCCTTCGGATCAGATGTCCTGCTTATTTTAAGGGGACTACTGTGATGCTCTCCCCAGCTGAATTGACAGATACAACATCCATGAGGTATTTTGCAAGCTAGCTTAAAAGCAAGCCAACTTGAAAGCAGGAGCCACGTAGCTGCAGCTAGAAGGCAGCAGCCCAAGCCTATAAGCCTTGTTGAGAAAGCAGGATGTATTTTGTCAGGCTCCACGCTGTACTAGTGCAGCTGTATGGCCTCCACTCAGGGACTAGTGCAGTCAGTGTGTGCTCAGGGCTGCCCAGACTGCAGGCAAAATTAGATCTCCTCCACTGTTGGAAACCAGGATTGGCACCACTCACACCAGAGGCAAGTCTGATGCTTTGTTTTATACATGTAGTGTAAAGCACACAATCAATGTTTTAAAATAATTTAAAAATTCTACCTATAACTGGTGATACCACTGTTAAGATAACTGGTATTATCACTGGAAAGAGATTAATTTTCCAAAATATTTAGAATCCAGCAGAATATTTTAGGTCATTTGAATAAGAATTCAGGGGTTCTCTGATCCATTGCTTTTAAGACAGAAATATTTCCAAATATTTGGGGCTTTTAATATAGCAGGAAAAGCACAGAGAATGGTCCAGGCTCCAGGAAGCCCTCAGGGCCAGAGGTTGAGAAACAGTCTAGAAAGGCTCCTTTTCCAACTGGTATATATGGGGCAAATTTTTGGTCCTTTTGAATAATCTAGAATTTTGATTGTTCTATGGACTCTGGCATAAATAATCAGCTGTAATCAGGGATGCCGTGGTGTATGTAGAACAGAAAAAACCCTCTGTCTAAAAATGCCCATACTGCCTCTGAGAGTAAGAGGGAATTTGAGGGAGATCTTCAACGGTTTGAAAATGTGTGTAATAAACATTTATATTTTTAGTAGATCTGCCCATCACAAGCCAAAGGTCTTAGTCTCATATCACAGGTATGTTAAGTAGCTGAGTAAAACTGAGTACCTGAGTAAAACTGTCCTTTCTGATGGAAGATGCATCTCATTTAAAATGGTTGCAAATTCTAATCAAAACCACATTCAAAATAATAACAACCCTTTTTTCCTTTTTTTTTTTTTCCTTATTTACCTCAGCTTAGTTTTTTAACTGATTGCTGAAAACTGCATACAAAGAATTCAATAACTAGGGACAAAGAATCTAAAATTTGTATTGCTGCTCTCCAGAGCCATTTCTGACAGACACCCAAATGTTTATCCAAGGGTTAAAGTGTTCTGCTGTCACACAGATATTTTGCAGCTGCATAAAAATACTTGTTGTTGCTAGTATAATATTTGGTTTAAACAAATTTTTTGAATGAAATATTCTGATCAGCTGTAAATTATTTCTAAAATTCCCACAGGAAGATGCGATGGTCTTGATGAAATATATCATACTGGTATTTTGCATCATGTAATATAGCTCTTGAAGTGTTTTAAAATGCGGCAGTTATGATAAAATTTAGTCTGGTCTGGTCTCATCTAAGTAATTATGTAGGATAGACATCCTGGCTTTCCAGCTGTAAAGTGCTGCAGAGAATACCTCTACTAGTAAGGACTGACTTTCTATGGAAAATCATGTTGTCCACTTGCTTCATATAAAGCACCAATTTCATGAACCACCTAAGCTTTCAGACTTCTTGGCTTGTCAACTTCCATTTTCCATTTTGGATTTTTCCACTTTCCTGGACTCCCATTGCTCTCAAGATGAAGTAATATACTGATGCCTGAGATAATTTTTTTGAAAACCTGAATCTGGTTTACCCTTTTCAAATTAAGCTCAAAGTAGTATTTTCTGTCATAGACTGAACAGATGACCTGGGCCCTCCATATAATTTTTACCATGGGTGATGGAAACATTCATATGTAACTGGCTCATGCCCCACCAGTCACTCAGCATGGGTTCAAAATGGATGAAATTTTACAGTGGTTGAAAATTTCCAATACCTCTGTCTAACCTGAGTGATGAAGTATCACATTAAATTTGGTCACAGATAATTACTTTGCTGAAAACAGTCTCTGAAAAACCATGACTAAGTTTTTTTTGGGTTTTTTTTGTGTCTGAGATTAAGCTCTTTTACTGCGATATAAGTAGAGCTGCACCACCATGCTGTAGTAAAGCTGGTTAATGATCTCCTAATTCAAAAACAATGACTCTTATTTCAATTGTCATGTACACTGGTTTTATGTCTGTGTAACCAGTGATGTTGGAGTTACTTCTGGCTTATACCAGGAAGACAAAAGATCAGGGCTCCTTTATGTCAACTTCTGTTAAAATGCCCCAGAGAAAGTTGCCTAAACTAATTTTCTTCCCACCACTTTCTTTCCTCTGGCTTAAAAAGAATGATTACAGAAAGTTTTTTTTGTTTGTTTTTGGATTTTTTTTTTTTTTCCTGGGTGATGTCACCCAGTGATGTTATATTTCAGTGATGTCTGCAGTTAAAGAGACTGT
>VWZN01012591.1:23977-80125 GCA_013396955.1 Regulus satrapa | reverse complement strand
TTTTTTTTTTGGGGGGGGAAGGGTGAAGAAAGAAAATTATTACTTCTGTCAGAGTACCTGATCTCAGGAATTGGGAAGGGCTTCTGAATGACTGTGTCCAGAGGCCACAGTTTATTTGTTTATATTCAGTGTTTATTCCCACTGATGCAATAAAAAGTAAGAGCATGATACTAGGAAGAAGGGCAGGAAAATCCTAAGAATAGGGGTCCCACATCAAGTCAGATGGGGATATAAGCCACTTTGAGTGGATGAAGTGGCTTTTGTTTTCCAATTTTGATTTCCTGGCCAATGCACTAATTAATGTGATAAGTTCACTGGTGACCAAATGTCTATGTACTTGCTAGAATCACTTCCTCATTCTCTTGCTGTAAAATGGGACCAGGAAAAAGAGCAAAATAAGTCTAAAATTTCAAAAGGAATGAAGAAAACTTTATTTACAGACTTAACAAAATTATGAGAATCAGAATAATACTTTCAGAACATTTCTCCTCCCCCCAATATCCTTCTTTCCTTCCCACCAACAATGGAGAGGAACAAAACCTAAAGATTTTCAGTCAGTTTACCACCTCTAAAATAGAGGAGCCTCTCTTGACAAACCATGGAGGCGTTTCCACAAGACTCAGTTCTCAGTCCTCTTGTTGTTTCAATTTCCACGAATGCATCCACCTGTGAAAATTTGCATTTGTGAAATTCTTTTCCCCCATTTCCACAACCTTTCCACAGTTGTGCTTATGGGCCATGTCAAATGCATGGGGTTTTATATTTTAAGGATGAATGTTCAAATGCAAAGGTTCATCTTCATTTCTGGGAACAGAAGGCTTCTACTTCATCTATCTCTTTTTCAATTCTTCTTCTTTAAATCTTCTCTGTTTCAATTTCTCAAAAGATCCCAACTACTTCAACATCTGGTGTTGACCATGAATGCCTCTGCTTAGGTCTACAATTGAACTTTCTACTCCTCATGCTTCTATGTGATTTAAAAGGATATTTAGTGTCTATCACCATGTCTTACATGAGAATTTCAGCTCAAAACTGAGGCATTCTCCTCCATCTCTCATCTGAGACTTCTTCACTGACCTTAATGTTCTCATGCTGTTTCTTCACATGTCTTACCCAGTCTCTTTTTCTTTTTCTGGAGAGAGAACTGATGTCTTGCAGGTTTTATCTGGACACTAAAGAGATCATATCTCACCTGGCAGCTGGAGTAGGATAGAGTCCTCCAGACCACTCTGGGACTATCCCAGTATTCTTGGGGTCTGGGCATAGGAGTTTTCTGGCCCTGTTTCTTCAATTCCACCCATGGGCTGTTGTCCTTTCCTCTCCCTGCCCAACAGCCAGGACAGGGCCCGGCCCATCCCCTGCCGTGCCATGGCGGAGGGAGGCCCGGCCCATGCCCAGTCAGGGCACTGGGACCTCTCCTCCACTGCCCAGTGGTTCCAGCAGCATTCCTGCCACTCCATGGGCCCGCCTGGAACAGCTGGGGGGAGCAGGACACGATCCTGCAGCAAAGGCTGCACGGCTCGGCCCAACCTGGCCTCGGCCTGGACGGGCTGGCAGAGCCGGGCCCAGATGTCACCAAAGCTTGGGCTGGAAGCAAAGAGAGCATTCTTTTCCCGGGCTTTTAATTTTAAAATTGTGTCTCACAGAGGCGTGTCCCTCTTTCTAATTGGCTTCTTAGTATCCATGACTTCTGTGGGGCCAGATTTATGTCAAGCCAGTACAGTGGGAAACAGAGTGTGTCCCAGTAATCTTCAGCAAATGGCTGGACCAGAAAGGAAGGGTCTTGAAAGGACACAGCAGATGGGGACATCAGATTTGAAAGTATTTATTTAGTTAATCTCATCCACCACATGATCTACAAGAGAGCAGCCTGAAGAATCTTCCCTGGAGGGTCTGTGTACCCCAAGCCTATACAAACTGAGCAATTTTAACATCTTCAAACCTAGGAGCTGACTCTTTGCTACAAAAATATGGGATGGAGAGTTTGGGAAACAAAAAGGAAGACAAAGAAGGACTGGGAAAAGTGTAAAGATAGTGATGTGGAAAGTCAGATGGTCTGAAAAGCTTGGGAAGAAATTTAGAGGTGGAAGCCAGCAAGGCTGGCACAGTGAAATAAAATGGATGAGGGAGAGGATCTTTCACCAAACAAGCAGACAAGTTGCTTTCATTAGAAACAGAATTTGACTGCACTGGTTGCAGGTGAGAGCTGTTAAGAAGCAGCATGGATCTGACTGGGCAAGGGATGACAAGCCTGAGGAGGAAGGATTTCTCTAAGAATTGTCTGCAAAGAATTGGCCCTGGAGAACCTTCCTGTACTAGTGTAGACTACTGAAAGGAAGGGGCCTGAGATGCCTTAAATCCTCTAAAACTAAAGAACCATCTGATGCTCACAGTCACCACTGACTTGGATGCAGTCCTAGTCCCGATCTTATTCACTTAGGCCACATGTAGGATGGATAAAGGGTTGCCAGTGCCTTCCTGGCATTGCAACAGGAATTTTTCTTTATCATTTGGGACAGGAAAGACCACCTTTGCCTGATGCTCTGTTTCAATACATTAGTTTCCAAATCCAGCACAAACCCCTGCTAAGCCTTATTATTCCCAGTTTATGTTAAACACTCTCCAGTAGGAACCTTTTCCTTTTTCCATTGGTTCTCTTCCATGTGGGCAGCATACCTCAGACCTTTCCTCATTGCTATAACTCTTCTATGGTCTCTTTTACCCTTAGAGAAGAGATCTCACAGATTTCCCCCAAGGCTCACTGTTAGGTTGAGCTGACAGAGGGGAGGCTGTCACAACTCCAGGCCCCCTGGCCTAGCTGGCAGTAAGAATGAGAATGTCTCCCCAGCATTTATACAGATAAATACCAAGCATACATACATGTATACACAGCTGAACACATGATCAATACAGATACACCCACAGAAACAGCACCAATGGCCTCATCTCTTGTCCCTCTCTGGCTGGGGTTCACAGCGGGAAATCAGAATTGCAGACAAGGGTTCAATAGTGGGAAATATATGTATACATTTGTACAGTGTCAAGCTTTCCACAGGTTTCCATGCTTACACATTGAGTCCAGTGGCTGTCACTGGATCCCAGATCACCATGTGTTGGCCCTCGGACCTCTCAGTCCCCCACGTGCTGCAGCCCCACTCCAGTCACTGTTATGTCCACACACACCCACCTCTCACACAGCTCCCTCTCCAAAAACTGCCTGGGACCCCCCTGTTCCCTCTGGTTGTCACCTCTCACTGTTCTTGCCATTAGTGACACACACCTGGAGCCCAGCTCGCTTCACTTGCCAGGCAGTCTGGCTTCATGTTCACTAATGATCCCATCACTCACACACCCTCCCTCTCCCCAAGCTGCCAGCATGGGGAACACGGCCCTTCTTGCCTGTGGGCCTACTCCAGTATCTGCTGTTCACTCACTCTGGTCTCTCCAGCTGTTGGTGCCTATGGTCTGACTCCAGTCCCTACCCCTTAGATGTCCAGACACAAAACACATGCACATAGAATAGACAGTTCCTCCCTCAGGTAAATACCGAGAAATGGAACTTAGTAAGACAGGTTACACTGAGCTAAGCCAAAGTACAAAGCATAGCCAGACAAGCATACTCACTAGCATCTGCTTTATCTATGAGTGGCCCATTTTTATAACTGTATTTCTCCACTTTTCTGCACCTATTTTTCCCAAAGTATGGTAGTTCAGGGTCTTACTAGGGAAGATTGACCATATCTAGCTTTATCTACCTGTCATGGTATTTTTTTTTGTTTTCCCTTGTTTCATCTTTAATCCTAAAAGAAAATAGACTGAAAAATTAGACCTGAAAGAATTTTGAAGTGAAAAATGAAAGGGTTGTCAATTTATCTACTCTTCAAAAGGCATATTAAGCAATTTCTGAGAGAAACACTAGAGGTCCTGAGTTACATCTTCCAGATGCTTCCTTCCTTTGGAGAGTCTGCAATAATCTTTTGTTTCCTGAGACAGAAAAGCTAATTTGAATAAAAATCTTCATCCTGGAATGAGTAATAAATTCTAACATAAATGATTAAAGAAGAAGGTGTAGCTCAACTACACTGAAATTATTTTACCTTGTCTCAGAGTTCTTAAACAGAGCAACCTTAGAATTAATTCCCACAGTCTCCACAATGTGTTTCATTTCCCATCAATTTCTGAAAGAGTTTCTCCCTCTAGGATTTAAGGTCTGATTACTCCCAGGAAAAAAGGCTTTTAACAGGTTTGGCATGACAGACAATAATCAAACTAAAAATCCTGTACTGTCTTCAGATGTATGCAAAAGGCATACATTTTGGGACACTGATGAAAGAAACAGTGTCCTATGGAACTGTCTCAGCAGGGTCCATGGAAGTGTCTAAAAGTGTCCCATCCTAGCAGTAAAGTAAAAGGGCAAAATGTCAATAAAATCAAATGAAGAACAAGTAAAATCAAAATAAACCTTCCATAAAAAGAACAAAAGCTTGTAAGGAGTAAAAGTTAAAAATAAGCATCAAAGGATAATCAGTATTGAAACATAAAAGGATATGGAAGTATGTTAAATTTGTTCAAATTTATTCGCTAACTGATGTACTGACTTAGAGTACAGCATAAAAATTCTAAGAAAAATGTAGAAGTTATGGAAGGTAATTAAAAACCAAAAAGGTCCATATAATCTGCAATTCCCTGACAAGTCACTGAAACTGTAATATCTCCAGCACAGGGCTCAACCTCATGGAAGCACAAGTAGGAAATAATTTCTCCTGAGAAAACCGAAGAACTGGCCAAACCCGTATTTCTTTGATGCAAAGTGTCCATGACACTGGAGATCATACAAAACTGTTATACATTATATAAAATGCATTTTCATTCCTGTCAGGGAATAGCTTCTCAGGTAATTTCTGTTAGCTCCCTTAAAAAGAAGGATTTATAAAGTTAGAAAGGGAACATTCACTACCAAATTTTTGAGATTTCCACTGCTCTGAATCCTGAAGAATTCAGCAACTAAGCCTCAGGCCCAAGAAAGTAAAATATTGCCAGAATCATAGACAGAACATATGTTTTATATACATGTCTAGAGGCCAAGGGAAGATATAAATCTCACTAGAGGATCAGGCAAATATGGGATAGGGTATAACAACAAAATGTGAAGAAAAAAAAAAAGCCTCAGAAGTCTCCTACAGTTTCTGGAAGCTGCAATATCAGGATTACTGAAGGTCATTTGAATTAAATATGTATACTTTATTAAAAGTACTAGGGAGAAAAGAAGCAGTTGTAATAATAATTTTGAATCTTAAATATTCAGAAAATAATGGAGAGTGGCATAGGTTCTACCTATAAAACTGTATAGAATAGAATACGTTCTATATATAGAACATGTTAACTAGGATTTATCTGGCAGGCTAGAAACAGTGTTCAATGAAGTTTATGTTTAACTACAGTTTTTGTTTTGAGAAAAAAAGGCTGGCAGAGACACCTTGTTTTTTTGTAAAAGTGAACTAGAGCTCCCAGGAAGATTAACTGGCAGGGAATATGCATCCCTGGCTGGAAAACTGAAGAAGTTAAGATATTATTAAATGCAACTTTTGTGCCTTTGCTATCTTGATCTATCATCTCTGCTTCTGACTAACAAGTTCTGAGTTGTGAGATACCGTGCTCCAGATATTAAGAACAAGTCTTCAGAGCGAAACAATACAGGTGTACTTTTGCTGGAAATCTTTCTGCAAAGATGGCCCAAGTTATATCCACTGATGTAAATGGGTCAAAATATCATCCATTAATCCACTGATGCCAAGTTCCTGTCTGACCTCCAACACTCCGACCTTCTCAATCATGAAATGACAGCTCAGCATTCAGCCAGCAACATAATGGTCGGTGAGAAATTTCACATTTGTGTCAGGAGCACTGTCTTGTGGAAAAGCTAAAACAGGACTTGGAGCCACGTAAATATTTAGCTTTGCTTCTACTGGCTCACCAAAGGAAGTACCAAAGCTGGACAGTCCCTTCTCTCTTTTCTGCCCAAGCTTGACAGACAAATCAGAGCAAGGGGTGGGGCATCAGTCTTTCTTAGCTCTTACCTCACAGTGAGCAGAAGCACACTGTCCTCGGAGAGCTGGAGGGCCATGCTGGCTGTTGTGCTTGCTCTTTTACCTGGTGAGAGGCAACAGACTTCTCTCCAGCAGGGCTCTCATCCAGGCCACACGGGGCTAAAGTTAGGTAGAGGACCTCTTTGGCCACCATCTGTACTCCTACTCCTCACTTTCTCTTGTTATTTCTTATTCATGCAGGTGTTGGCGTCACACTCTACATTGCACAGTGGCCAGACAGAGCCCTTCAGAGAACTGGAGACTCTTTGATCATCTCCTGCTACCAAAATTATAGTAACCTTGCCTATATATTCTGGTACCAGCAGCCTCCAAGAAATGGTTTGAAGTTAATAGTCAGCAGTACCTCATGGAGGCATAACTCTTATGAGGACGGCTACAGCGAGGCCAAGTTTGAAGTAAGCAGACAGGATGCTGGTTACTCTGTGATGACAATCAAGAATCTGACACCCAAGGATGAAGCCAACTATTTCTGTGCTGCGAGTGATCACACGGTGTAGTGAGGGGATTGAACACTAAGATAAAATCCCCACCTTCTCTGAGTGAGAGATGGAGTCTTTGAAGAGTGTGAGACAGTCAGGAGAGGGGCAGAGGAAGAGGAGAACAAGACTAGGTAGAAGTTGTGGCAATAGACCCAGGATGTTTTGAAGGGGAGAGAGACAGAGTAGTGTGGCAGCCTGTCTTCAAAGCAAAATTTTTAATCTGATCCTTCCACCATCATGTCCTTCCAGTGCACAGATATGCCTTGAAGAAGAGCTGTTGCTTAATTTTAATGCAAAAGCATTGGATGTTTGTGGAAAGCTTCCTAGTGTCTCTAAAACAAGTTCATAAAGCTCAGGGAGTTTCTGTAGTATGGCCGCTTCTTTTTACCTACTTCTTCTGTATACTCCAAAGAATGCAAGACAGGTATAACTGATGCAACCTCTTAGTTTCCTGTGATGCTTTCCTACTAAAAGGATATAATTGTTAGAAAATATATTTGTAAATGTTTCTTCCAAACATATTCTTGTTTTTCCTTGTCTGAAGTCTTATGCAGCATAGCCTCCAAAGCCCAAAAATCCTCCTATAAAAGACTTGGAAATAAAAATCAATGATCTGTCTCCCCTTTGTTCTCTCACTCACGTTTATATAAATTCATGGCCTACAAGTCCTTTCCTTTTGAGAGCTAACAAAGGAACATTAAAGTGTGACAAGACTGGTCTCTACTGGCATGTCTTGGAAATTGCCTTTTGAACATGACCTCAGGAGCTGATAGCACCACATACTCCTTCAAAGCTAATAAAGAGGTGACTTCCTTCTTTTTAAATAAAGGACATATCAGGGAAGAGAGTCCGTAAATGACAATAAGGACAGCAATGGAGCTCTGGACTGGAGATGAAAACAGAATAATCTAAAATGAATTTTAGTTCAATGGGTTACCCGGATAATTTTAATGCAAATAGTGTTGAGCTTACAGGCAGACTTAGACTAAGGCAAGAAAATAATATTCCAGCGTTAGTTTTATTATTTAGGCAGTGACAGACAAAAAAAAAAAATCCTAACTGTAAAGAATTCAATATATACAAACAAATGTTCTGTATAAACAGACATAATTAGTGACTTAAGTACTCTGTTTGCTGTTGTAGAAGAGAGGGAAACCTCGGGGCATTCCGAGATGACCTATCCGATACCTTGAATTCTGTACTCCTATCTCTTTGCCCTACATGTTACAGCTTAGTCTATGTTTTTCATTCCTTCTCTGGAACATTAACAGCTCTTCCCAGCTAAACAGGCTGTATCAGAAATTATCGGTTCTTCTCTGATCTGAAAACAAAGAAAAAAATAATTTGTGATTTTCCTAGTAGAATGACCTTGTTTTGCAGGATTTTGTCCTGTGCTTTACGGTCTATTTTTTCATATCATGACAAACTCAAATGAGGTCATTAAAGAGCAATATGAAAAAACATTTTTATAGCAGGTACTTGGATAGCTTGGCAACTATGTGTTGACACTTTTTGAGACAAGACTGCACTACTTATATGTATAGGAGGGAGATAAAAGTTGTCTATTACCTGTCCCTATCAGTTTCCATCCCTTCAGAGAGTCTGCAAAATAAAGGGTTGCTCTTACTCCTGGATGAAGCATTTTCATAGGCAGCATCACATGGCCTGGGAGGACTATTTCAAGCATTCCAAGCTACAAGGACAAACAGCAGCCTGTCTGCTGGTAAAATAAGCAAATTACTCTCATTGCAAACCAAATATTGAGGGCTTGGAAGTTTTTGTCATTCTTGGGACATAAGAGAGAAAGAGTAAAAAGGAAAGCAGCATGAATACTGCCATGACACTACCAAGTGAAAAATGACTGCATTTAAAGCCAACCAGTAAGAGAAAAAAAAAGTGTTACCTTTTTAAGTATAAGGAAAATATCTTGATATTACAAATTAAGGGATAAAGGATACACTGAGAGGTAATTGGAATATATCACATAGAAACAGCAACGGCCAAGGAAGGATGTGGTCTGTGGTTCTGTCATGGATTAGCCCCAGCCAGGATCCAGCCCAATGCAGCTGCTTGCTCACTCCCCACTGACGGATCTCTCTGTGCCCTCCCCCGGGTTTTCCCGGCTAGCCCGGCACACGTGGAAAGGGAGCAGAGCCCGACAAGGAACGAAAGACAAAAGACGACAGGAGGTCTCTCTCTCTCTGGGTCCCAGTCCCCATCTAATCACAATTTATTTCCAAGGAGAAAGAGCAACCTGGAAGTTTCCCTCCAGTCTTAAACTCAGGGAAGGGGGAGGAGAGGAACAGAACACGACCAATGGAGTATGAGCAGCGGTAAGGGGAAGGTTTAGCCACATCACAAACCCAGGGAGAGGGTGTTACAGAGCCAGCCTGAGTATTCTGAGTAACCTGAGACCCCACAAAACCATGTGATACAATCTCACTGTACCGCAACACCCCACCAGCAGGACTGGGGAGAGAACTGGAAAAGCACAAGCGAAAAACTCGTGGCTTGAGATAAAGACAGTTTAAGAGGTGAAGCAAAAACCGTGCACATAAGCAAAGCATAACAAGGAATTCCTTCACCACTTCCCATGGGCAGGCAGATGTTCAGCCATTACCAGGATGGCAGGGCTTCATCACACATAACAGTGACTTGGGAAGACAAACACCATCACTCCAAATATCTCCCTTCTTCTTTCCCCCTGTTGCCCCTTTCACATACTAAGCATGATGCCATGGGATATGGACTATCCCTTGGATCAGGTGGGATCAGCTCTCCCTGCTATCCCTCCTCCCAAAGTTCCCCTGCATCACCAGCCTCCTTGACAGCATGGTGGTATGAGAAGCAGAAAAGCTCTTGAATGCTGTGCAAGCACTGCTTAGCAATAACAAAAACATTTCTATTTTGTCAACAGTATTTGCAGAAGAAGCCCAAAGCATAACCCCATCATAGCCTTTGCAAAGGAAAATAGCCCTACCACAGTTCAAACCAGCATAGGTACTCATGGCAATCCTTCCTGGTTTACAAAAATGGGGTGGAGTCATGGGTGGGATTGTTTTTGTACCAGGTTGTATCATTGTGGGGACAGGGGGATCCACGGTGATACATTCCCCAGGAAGCCTTTACAAAAACCCATAGGTGCATGAGCTTTGTGGCACAGTGTGTTAAAGCAGCTGCAGAGAATTCTGCAGCAGATCTGGTGTGCTCTGCCTCGGTTTCTCCTGACACACCTTCTATACTGGGACTTACTTTCATCATGTGAGAATTGAGCCTACCCTCTCTGGGAAGCAATATAGGAAATTCTGAGATACTGAAATTAATTTTTGGCAAACTAAACTGACTGCAAATACACCTAAAGCCTATCAACCATGCAAAGCTGGAATTTTTTTTTTTCCTGATGCACCAAAATTTGCAATAGATGGCAATATGGTTCTTTCTTAATCTGATACAAGTGTTAGAAAAAGAATTCTGACATGTAGAGGTATCTCTCAGAGGCACTACATAAAATGTGTTGTGGTTTTCTCTCTTAAATAAGCCTCCAATGCCCGCTAACTGCCTCATGCCTGTGAGAACAAAGGTTGGCTCTAATCCTTCTCCCCACTGTCTCATTGTAGTTCTTCTTAATGGATATCAAGGGTTTGTCTGGCTCCAGTCAACAGATTATTTTGGTCTTTCCTTGTGTGGATTATTTTAACCTCCTAGAATCTGAGCGGGATCCTGAAAGTCTATTCAAGACAGCTGGTCTGCCATGGAAAACAAAAGGGATTTGTTTTAGTTCTCTGAAAAAGGCAAACCACCTGTGTTTGACTATGAAAACCACAAAGCACGTATCATTTGATTATTAGCTTCACAAGTTACAGAAAAGAAGGCGTCACCATGCTTGGAATACAAGACTGACAGTGAGGAAGTTCTTGTTGTAAAGAAGCTCTATTCCTAGACAGTGACAGCCTTTAGGTGTGTCTGCTTGTTTTTGAGATGTGAAAAATGAGAAGAGTAGATAAAATCAGTGACGTAACATAGAGATTGAAGAAAGGTAGCAAAAGCAACATGGGGTGAAATGTAGATAAAGTATCAAACAAATCTGGGAAATGCCTTTATGAATTCTACAGATTATATAACTGATTTCAAGCTGGTTTTCTGTCAAACCCCTTTAGACAGAGATTGAGTGATGTCTGGAAGTCCAAATGCAGAAATAATTTCTTAGGCTTTTGCTTATACTAAGCCAGCTGCAGTGCATCCTTTCTCTTAGCTTATGATACATCACTTTGTCACTGTGTACCACTAGTTTGTCTTTCGGCAGTGGCACCAAACTTACAGTTATGGGTAAGAAATTTTTATTTCCTCTTTTAATTTGCTTCAAATGCCATGTCTTCTCTTTAGTGAATTTCATATCATATCTCTCAGAGGCACTACATAAAATGCGTTGTGGTTTTCTCTCTTAAACAAGCCTCCAATGCCCACTAACTGCCTCATGCCTGTGAGAACAAAGGTTGGCTCTAATCCTTCTCCCCACTGTCTCACTGTAGTTCTTCCTGGATATCAAGGGTTTGTCTGGCTCCAGTCAACAGATTCTTCTGGTCTTTCCTTGGGTGGATTATTTTAACCTCCCAGAAATCTGAATGGAATCCTGAAAGTATTCAAGACAGCTGGTCTGCCATGGAAAACCAAAGCGTTTTGTTTTAGTTCTCTGACAGAGGCAAAGCACCTCAGGCAGAGAATGATTGATGTCTGGGATTTCAAAAACAGCAACCGTTTCTAAAACTTGTGCTTATAGTAAGCCAGCTGCAGTGCATCCTTTCTCTTAGCTTATGATACATCACTTTGCCACTGTGTATGGTGCTGATATGCTTTTCGGCAATGGCACAAAACTTACAGTAATGGGTAAGAAATTTTTGTTTCCTCTTTTAATTCACTCCAGATGCCATGTCTTGTCTTTAGAGAGCGTTATCATTAACCTCCCTTTCATTTTTAAACTGGCATTCTCCTGGTGTGCTAGTAATCCAGTCTACTTCAGAGAATAGACTAAGTTCAGTAGTCTAGGTAGGGACACATCTTTCACTTTCAAGAAATGAATGAATGTGTTCTTAATAAAGAAAAAGCTTTCCCTATAAATAATTAGGATAAGGAATGGATTAAAAAATGTGTGCATGCCATAAAAAAAGTTGTCCTAATAAATCAACACTTGCAAAAGTTCCCAAAAGTATATCTATTCTCTAGAATGCTGGTTCTGCTGGGGCTGCAGATGACTTAGGACAAGTCAATGAAAATCTGTCCATCTGTCTGGAAATAACTGACTTGCAGTTACACTTTGAAGGGGTCTAGAAAACAAAATCAAGCTGATACAAGCTTAAATTATCTTAGATTTTCCCAGAGTGAATTAAAGAATGTGTTATCTCAGATAACCAGGAAAAACAAGCATGCTAGCATTTTTAATTTATATTAAAAAAGAAGGAAAAAAATAAATGCTCACCTTTTTAATAAAAAACAACACTAAAATCTCTTTGCAGCTTTTAAAGTCTTTGTTATTATAGAAAGTAGCTCTTCACAGCACAGCAAGTTTCTTTCCACTAAACAGGCTCACCAGGATGGTGATAAAAAGATCATTAAGGACAACAATCTTACTATTTCAGAATAGATGCTAAACAGCCACTGAAAAACACAGAAGAAGAATATATAATTAATTTTAAAGATTAGGAGCTCTCAAAGAATGTTTCTTTCTGAGCCACATTTATGGATTTGGACTACCCAAATCTAGGGAAAACTAGGCTGCTGCAGGAACAGTGATAAATGATGGTGATTTCTTCTTCTCCTTGTGTTGCTCCAGGAGTTTGAAGAATTGATGCCTCAGATATTTGTACCATGTTGCACCACTACAGAATAAATTGATAACAAGTGGTAAAGTTCAATCTCCATGGGGGAAAAAATCAGAAAACAGCAAATATTTGAAATCCAAAATCCAAAATTACTGTAATCATAATCCAAAATTATTTGAGGTGCTTGAGCAGATGAAAATTAATACCCTGACCCCTCATTGACCATAGTCATTTATGCAGTGAACTTGAATAATCAACACCAAAGGAACACAGAGAATAAAAGCAAAGACTTCCTTCCAAGGAAAGCCTTCCAGGAAAAGGAAAAGGGGGCATGTTAAGGAACTTCTGCAAAGGGCAGAGTGGACTAGAACACTGTGCTATATATTAAAAAGTATTTAGCAAGTAGAAAAAAAGAATTTATTTTGCAAGTGAAAAATATTCGAAATGTTGAAAAAAGTGAAAAGGAAATGTGTCTATTTAGCTGAGAATAAGAAATTAGTCTGCATATGGGAAATATTTTCTAATATTCTAATATTAGATCAATAGATAAATAGAGATAAATATCCTCTAAAAATGGTGGAACCTCCAACAACTAATTCACCTAAGCCTGAAGTAAAAGAACTCTGGGCAGGGTGTTTCTGATGCTGATCTCAGCTGGTTAGACACACAGATTTCATGGTGTTTGCTTACAGACTTGTTTTTTAAGGCGACCTCAGTACTTTGTATTTCTTCTTTTGCTGGTACCACATGAGGGGAGGGCTAGTTCACAGGCTTGGCTTGGAGGTCTGGGAGTAGAGGAGAGGTTTTTCTGCAGCTGCAAAATGGTGTGAATAATGAGCAATTGTTCTTTGGCAGCGGGACAAAACTGATGGTCATAGGTAAGTAAGAAGTCAGATTTCTGTGATCTATGTGATACTGGTTAGAGGACAAGAACATTCTTAATTAAAAGCTTAATAATGATAATTTTTCATACCACCATGAGAACAGGATTAATGCTTTATTGATTGCTTATAAAAAGAGATGTGCTACTATGAAGGTATAGAATTTGCAGGCACAGATTTTGAGATCCCTGTGTCTGCTGCCTTCATGAAGGGAGAAGAGAATAATCAATTTTGTTGCTTCCCATTCTCCAAATAAATATTATAGACATTGGCAATGAAAATGATCAGTGTAAAAGACTAGACAATGAGCTGCTGATCAGATATTTCTTCCAGTTCTTGCTTTTAGCAGTCTACTTATTCCATTTCTAATCAGATAATTTTCTTTTTCTCTCCAGTAGTTTCATAATTCTTTCTGTTTCCCTTTTAACCTGCCTTCATATTTTAGTTTTTGGGTTTTTTTTTTGTTTTGTTTTGGGGTTTTTTTGTTGGTTTGGTTTTTTAATTTTTAATAATTTTTTTATTGGAATATTATTTTTTGGGTTTTAATCTCTTCTTTTGTGTCTTCCTATCTGTTTCCATCTCTTCACTCATTAGCCGTTAAGGCTTTGAGCCAAAGAATTTTTCAGAAATAATTTTAGAATAGGAAGAAAAAAATCATAGCACCAAGTGCTAGAAGGGAGAAGTAGAAGCGATCAACCTCTATTCATACCCACTGAAAGGAAAGCAGAGCAGTGCTAAACCTCTAGGGAGTTAACTCTAATACCCAGGTCATCTAAAGTCTGTACAAACTCATACAGCAGCAGCCCAGGGATCTTTGCAGAGCAAGCACTGGTGGTCACAATTAAGGCATTTGAATACAAACACAGCTGCTTAGGGAACAAGATCTCTGCAAGATATTAATTTCTGCTAGTTTTGCTACCTCTCTCCCTCTGCAAAGGAGAGAAGAGGAAGAACATTTACAATTCATAGTGCCTTCATACAAAAAAAACCCAACCAAAACCAAAACAACAAAACAACCCAGACTAATAATTTTCTCTTTGGCTCCATAGTTTTCTCTGCATTTCTTTTTCCAGCAGCATGCTACAGACCTCATGGGTTTCTCATGCTAGATAAGGAAAAAAACCCACTCTGATATAGTATATGGAAAACTCCCTGGCTTTTAGGGTCTCGGCTTGGCTTCTGAGTAACTTCTCACAGATGCTTTGTACATCCTTTTGAATCAAGTCTGTTCTAATTAGTCTCACAAGTAGGTATTAAACACATTAGGACAGGAAACAATTTTTGATTAGCAAGTGTATAGTCTCTTGCATCATTTTGGGAAGGCATGTAGCCTAGGATCAGAGCTTCTCATACCTATAATAACCTAAAAATTAAATTACATAAAGAAATGTTTAATGTCCTTAAAAATGGATGGCAAGTTAAGACCCAAGGCAAAACCTGTCCCTGGCAGATTAATGTTACTTGCCTCAATTGTTTTTTTACTTCAGACAATGAGAAGGATCAGCTCCTTTCTCCTTCCCTTCCCTTCCCATCTCTTAGATGGGGGCCAAGTAGAGTATCCCATGACTAGAATTCTGGACACTTCCAATGACAACCATGTCTTAACTCCATCTCCAGGAATGTAACTCAGTTTGTTGAAGATGTTTGTGCCTTATAAGAGATTCCCTTATCTATTCATGCAATATTACAAATATAGTCCTTATGGGGACTTTTCTGCCCAGCTCAGCTTTTGCAGCTGAGCTCTTTGCTCAGCTTCTTTGCAGCTTTCTATTCTTCTGACAGAGGCAATACAAGAAATTCATGTCCTTGTGCATTTCTGTGGGCAGACCTTTTATGTTTCTGTGTAACAAGTGGAAACAAATCCTTCCACTTTCCTGGTGTCTCATATCCAATAGGCATTAATTGTCCAATAAACAGACAGCTGTTAAAAGGCCAGGTATTTCAGAATATGGCACAAAGTCGGGATCATTTTCAGGGGTTTCTGATTGAACAGAGTGATGTAGGCTCTGGACCATGTTGCTTTGTGTTTCAGGTAAAAATGATGAAATCATACCTCCAGCTGTGGCCATCTTTTCCCCATCAAAGCAGGAGATCCAGCAGAAGAGCAAGGCCACACTGGTGTGCCTGGCATCTGGTTTCTATCCTGACCACCTGACTCTGGTCTGGAGGGTGAATGGTGTGAAAAGGACCGAAGGGGTGGGGACAGATGAGTCCTCCACAAAGAATGGGAGCACATACTCACTGACCAGCCGACTGAGGATGCCAGCCTGGGAATGGTTCAACCCTTTGAATCGCTTCGAGTGTGTTGCCAATTTTTTTCAGAACGGAACAACGCAATCAATAAACAAATTTATCTATGGTGATGCTGGTGAGTAAAAAAAAAATCTCTCACCATGCTTTACAAGATATAAATCACAAATCAAAAGAGTGTCTATTATGATGTGAACCAGATCTATTTACAGCTTTCATTTAGATTGTTCTTCTGGCACAAATACATACCTAAATATGAAGGTATTAGCATATGTCTCTTCCCGTTCCTGGACCTCTCTACCTGGCATTACTATTATACATCTAGAGTTTCTTCAGGCTTTCCACTGAGGAATCTCTGCAGTAGAGTAAATTGCACAGTATCATAAAACACTTAGTGTAGTAATACAAATGATGGAGTGTTTTGTAAACTGAAACCTCTAAAATCTGTATTCTGTTTGCTTTGAAAAAAAAACATGACTTTCAGTTAATTTTTGTCTTTCAGGTTGTGCTCTCACAGAAGGTACGTGTGGCTTCGCACATAAAGAGAATTTTGCCTCTTCTCTCAGGCAATTATCAGTGTGTATTTTAATTCCAGCTTTACTGACACTAAGTACAATGTGTGGGAGATATCTGCTGTATGAATAACTTCTACTTTCTCATCTAAGTGATTTGTATGTGATATTAAAAAACAAAGAAAAAAATGGAAGAAAAGCTTTTGGGAGGGTTGTTTGTGCATATTGTATGTAGTTCTGATTTGGGGTTTAGCTCTCCTATATGATTCCATTTTGAAAATAGAAGAAATCATGGTACCTTCCTCTAGGTTGTAATTTACTCTTTATCATCTCCTTCAGTCCTAGAAACTGACTTCCATTGGGAATATTCTTGCTCAGCCAGGAGAGAAATAATCAATACTTATCCAAGTGACTCTGACATCAAGATTCAGGATATGATATTCTGAATATTTCATAGTGTCAAACTCAGAACACTTCTCATGACAAGTCACATTCCTCTCTACACTGCTATCATGTATGCACTGCAAATTAAATTTATTTCCTCTTTGTATACATATTTGCACACTCCTGTTTTTCAACTTCTTAAATGCTTCAGGAATCTTAAGGCCTAACCAAGGCAGAGCTGATATCTCAGTACTATGGCAACCCCTTAAGAGTGAAAAGGCTACCAAAAGAAAACTTCTAGAAACCATATTATTCTGCTCTTTGTAGAACTTTCCTGAAACATCAGCAGCACTTGTAAGGCCACTGACAATAATGAGACAAAATAAAAAACACAAGATACACTTGTATCTTGTGATTCAGCCTATTTAGTGTTCCTAACAGGGGACTCAGATAAACAGCACAGTTCAGATGTGGCAACTCAGTATGTTCCTAGCATAAAGCCAATCTCTGTCTTCCTAGACTTGCTTTCTCTTTTGGTTGTTTCAGTCACTTCTCTGGTTCTCTGATGTCAACAGAGCCACTCATTTGGCTCTAGGTCCTTTATTTCACTTAGTTAATAATTTCAAGGGTTCTCATTTGATGAAAGCTCCCTTAGAAACCAGCATCTTGTGATGATGATGATGAAAATTGAACACACAAATGGTGTTTGACTTGCAGAGTCGTACTTGCGGTATGGAAATTCTTTGAAGCTCACTTACCTTATCCTCTGTGGCAAAGCCTTCGTCTATGCAGTTTTGGTGAGTGGTCTGGTGTGGACAGCCAAGGTAAGTCAGAGTGACCCTGGAAGGCTGAGCTTACTCACTAGTCAAGGATCAAGGCTAAACCTGTCATCAGAGGTGTGGTTATTCTGCAGATGCTCTGCCAGGCTTTGTGCAGTCCAGCTTGAAAAATCACAAGTGATGGGTTTTCTATTACTGATTTTCCAGAACACAAATAAAATCAGTGCTATGCAGCAGAGAAACTCCTTCTCACAATCCTGTTTAAACACATTAAAAATATTATAATTAGGACAAGTGGCCCAGAAAGCCACTTGAGGATAATAAATAAGGGAAATATCAGATATAACATGAATGTCTTTGTAACCATTGTAAAGGGGCTCATACCTGCACTGAAAATAAGTAAGTTTTTGAAGTAATGCAGAGGATAAATATGATCAAACATTTACAAAGATATATGAAGAACAGTGGGATCAATCTGAACAAATGAGATAAACTGAACTAACTGCCAGGAAATGTTTTTTATTAGTAAGTTTTCAGTCTATGGCTGAAAGATACACCCACTGAGAGCAGTGGAAGCCTCAGCACTTTTTTGTTTAAAAGCAAAACCGGGAGATGCATTTGAAAAGTGAGCTGGTAGAGTTGAGGGCAAAGGATGAAGACAATCTCAATTACAGTTTTTTGGTCCTTTTGCAAGGATATAGTGAAGGGGGTAGATTTGTCCTTTTCTGGATCATAATCATAGAATCTCAGAATGGTTTAGGTTAGAAAGAACATTTAAAGATGATCTAGTTCTGTCCCCATAGTGAAATGGGCAGGGACACCTTTCACTAGACTGGGTTGCTCAATGCCCCATGCAAAGCCAGCCTTTAACACTTCCAAGGGGTGGGACATCCACAGCCTCTCTGGGAAACCTGTTCCACTGTCTCACCACCATCACCAGAGCAAATCTATTCCTTTAATCCGAAGCTACCCTGTATCAGTTTAGAACCAGTGCCTTTGTCCTGTCACTGCAGGCCTTGGTAAAACATCTCTGTTTTTCTTAAAAGTCACCTACCTCCCATATATTAAAAAGCTTCAGGCAGGCCTCTCCAGAGGCTTCTCTTCTCCAGTCTCAAGATGGGTTGTTTTCTTAGCCTGTCTTCATACCCTGAAGCCCAATGACTATTTTTTGTGGGTCTTCTCTGGACTTGCTCTCACACGACCGTGAGTTTCCTGAGCTGGACCTAGAACTGCAGGTGGGATTGGTGGGGTTCACATGGGCCCACTCTCTAAGCCTGTCCAGGTCCCTCTGGATTGCATCCCTTTCCTCAAATGCATCAATGGCCACACAGCTTTGTGCAATGTGCAGAGTTGCTCAGGGTGTACTTGATCCCAGTATCAATGATACACTGATGAAAGTTGAAAAAAATGCTTTTGGTCCCAGTACAGACCCTTGAGGGAAACAATTTGTTACTGGTTACCACTTGAACATTCAACCATTTATGGTAATTTTCTGGACATCAGGTCATCCTGTCAATTCCTGTATTTTTTTATGTCCTTTGGTGGTTGTTGTTATCATTATTATTTTTCTTATTATTTTATTTCATTTTGTTTTCAATCAGGCTGGTGCCAAGTTATCTAGAGAATAAATGAACATCAGCAGGAACACAGCAAGCTCTCTGCCTTTCCATATCAAATGTCTGTTGCCATCCCATTCTTCACTTTGTTGTAATCTCTGCTGAGCTTTCCCTGTACTTCTGTATCATATTGTAACATATCTTTAAAACTAGCACCTTCTTAATGCTCAGAGACTGAGAACTCATCTCCTTGATTTAGCAATAAAGTTTTCGCTTATTTTCTCTTGAAAAGCATGAGCTGTTGTTTTGAAATTTGGTCTTCTGTAGTAATAATGTCCTACCACACAACTTTCAGTGATGAATAGTGTCATAAGGAATGCACATTAAAGATCATTTACTGACAATCCCTACAGGAATAACTTATCTGTTATGGGAAGAGTAGAGATTCATTGAATACTTACGCTGTGTACCAACAGGTGGAGCAGGGCTGTAGGCTTTGGAGGCTTGCCCTTGCCAGGGGCTGATTTTGAGCCAAAACAACTGCATAATTCAAAGGTGTAGAGAAGGAAACAGCACTCCAGTCAGATGAGAAATTATGTTCCCTTGGGAGCTGCTATTTCTTTCACTCTCTTCTTCCATGGGATTACCTTGGTGATGGCACCAGACTCACTGTGGTAGTAAAAATAATTTGGTGAATAGATTAAAAGTCACCTGACATTTAATGCATTTCAAAATGTGTTTCAAAAGGATCTGATGACAGACTTGAGAAGAATCTGTCACATCTCTTTTAATGTCACTAAAGAAAAAAGCTGTATCTTAATGCTAGAGGACAGATGGGTATAATGCTGTAAAATTGAGTTATTTTTCCTACTGTGTGTTTCTCACTCCTTTAATCGCCTCAAAACACTTAAGAACAGGAGAAAATATCCTAGTGAACCAAGATATTTATTTGGTGTTCTGAGTACAGAAATTTCTTAAGTAGTGTCATGGCTGCTTCAAACAAAACAGAGAACTGTTTCCTGAAAAATAAATTTTACAGTGGTGCTTCACGTGGTTTTACATTCACAAGATGTGAATAACCTGGTCTAGGGAAAGGTGGCCCCTTCCTCTGGAGAAGAAACAAAAGGTGAGAAGGTTGTACAAAGGGGCGCATTACAGGGGGTGTGACAAAGATAAACAAAGACAGACATCTTTCAGTTCTGATGATGGGTTCTTTTCCATTATTCATGCTCTATGAAGTTAGACTAGAGTGGAGCACAGCAGAATGGAATATTAAAAAATAATTCCAGCTCAGTCTGAAACACATTAAGATGAATATAATTTATGAGGACATTTAGTGAAAATGGCTGCATTTATCAGGGCTGTCAGAAAAACCCCCGTATCAATCATGTCCTCACACACACAGACTTTCAGAGTGGTCATGGCAGAACTTGGTCAAAGTGAACAGAGGACAAACTTGGGCACAGACATTTTGGTGCGGGCAAGCTGCAGTGTGAAGGAGGGACATAACTAAGTGGCTCTATGTAAGAAAAGAATTTGGCAAATGGTGTAGACGTTCCTTTAGACTCTAGAATAAGAAGAATGTTCCCACACTGAATTAGTATCTCACAGTTGCTGGAATTTGAGACCAAGGTCAGGAATCCAATTCTGTTCTTTTCCAAGCTTGCTACAAGTCATGCAATTCTCATTCCCACACACTTCCACTATTATACAGATGATGGTGGAAAGAGAGCACTTTAAAAGAGAGACAGACACATATCTGGTCTCATATAATATCTGCTTGGGGTTTTTTGTTTGTTTTGGTTTTTTGTTTTTTTTTTTTCCTTTTGGATCTAAGTAACTTCAAAGGAAAATTTTTGTACACAAGTTCTTTTTCAAGAGTGTTTTGTACAGAGGATGTTTGTGATGAGGCTGATGCTTAGGACCAAGGAGATAAGCGGAATTCTGCACTGAACACGTTTATTATCCCTCATTCCAGCCATACAGGAGACCACTTTGGACTTTGAAGACAAAGTTATGTCTTCAGGGTTATATTTATGTAAGTCCATTTCTCTACAATTACACTGTGTCGCATAATTTTCAGGAGAACCAGCTACTAAGAATGAAGGGGAGGATTTTAGACAAAAAGAGGAGAAAATTTCCGGGGAAATACTGCATAAAACAATCAGTGAAGTATGATAAAATTGTCTTGACCTTTTAAAGAAAAGAGTAAAAAGGAAAATTAGGAAGAGTAAGAAAATAAGAAAATAAAGACTAAGAAAAGCAAACAAAGAATGAAAATAAAGACACATCTTAGGGTAAAAAGGATACAGTTGAGAAATAGGGAAGAGAATCTTATCTGTAGTGGAGGAGAAGCAAAGGGAACCAGGGTGTGTTTCTGTAAAACTGTGTTAGTGGGGACCTTTTCTATGCACCATGAACTATAAACCCAAGGGATTAGTAAATGTAGAAAGCCTTTCTGGAGATCTTTCATCCACTTTGCATCTCTTTATTACCTCACACCACAAGTTAAACAATTGTTAATTCAGAGGAAATTCACACAGGACTAAATGAAGCATGGAGTTATTAATTTTATATATACATTTTTCTTGCATAGATGTAGGAATAATGCAGACTAAGGTAGAGGAGCACTTGTGGAGCTTTGGCAGCAGAAGACCTGAGAATGTACTAGCCAGGCAGAAGGAGTAGGAAGCTTGGAGCAGATGCCCTAACGGGAGGTTCTGTCTAACATAGAGTCAACAGCCGAGGAAAATGTCTCTGAAGGCCTTAGCTGAAAATGATACCTCTGAATGAGAGCAGGTGATGTACCAAAATGTGCTGGAAAATATGTCTTTAAGAGAACAGCAACTAAATTTTAGCAAAACAGGATGTGGTTTGACATTTACTCAAAAAAACATGTTGGTAACCTATCAGCCTCTCTTACCACAACAGCACCCCAGCTTCTCAGGACGAGGCACAGGATGTGGCTTCCTGTTCACCATTTTACAGTTGGGTAGAAAAAATGACACATAAATGGTTTCATGAAAGCTGTTGCTTTTTTACCTTAAGTTATCACACAATCTTCTTGTTAGTCAAGTATGCAGATGGTCCTGCAGCTGCTCTTTCTGTTGTGCAATATAAAAAAAAATTTAAAAAAAAAAAAAAAAATTGTGGTTTTGGAGAGGTTGCTGACCTGCTTTTTTGAATTAGAAAAACCCTAATGCTTTTTCTGGGCATCTCAAATCAGCAAAGCAAGATAATAAAAATCAGATTTGTCAAAAAATGGATGGGAGGGGACTTCTGGAGATGTACAAATTCTTGTACAAAACAGGGCTAACTCCAATGCTCCAACTCATATTGCTCAGGACTTTGTCAAGGTTATTTCTTTAAGGACAGAGATTTGACAGGATATCTGAGAAACATGTTCCAGTGCAGAAGCATCATCAAGATAAAGTATTTTTTTGTTATGTCTAATCAGAGTTTATCTTGCTGCAATTTGTCCCACCTGAATCCACTGTGCCCCTCTAAGTCTACAACTCTGGTTAGGCATTTGGAGTCATGCAATTACTCATCTTTTAGCCTTCTTCTCTCCATGATGAACAAAATCAATTCCCACAACCTCTCTTATGCTTCTGCTCATCCTTTGATCATCTTAGGGACTCTGCTGCACTCTACAGTTTTTGATATCTCTGTTGTACTGTAGTCTCAAGAGTCCTACAACATGCTAACTGCACCCTTGCTAATGCATCCAAAAACACAACTAGCCTTGGTTGCTGAAAGAGCTTGCTGCCTATTCATCTTTAATTACTTTTCTGCAAAGTTGTTCTCCTAGCCAGTCAGTTGATATATAAAGGATTCACATAAAAGTTCTTTCACCTTTTCTACGGGGGTATGCCTGTAGTGCAATAATTCCTGTCCCAATGAAGAAACACTACACAATAATCACAATTTGAAAATTTCCTTTGAAGATCAGTGTGGTTATCCTGCATGTGTGGTAATAGTCCTTTGCCCTATAACATCTACAATATAATCTGACACTGTTCAACTGGGATAAGAATACTATCACAGTGTGGATTCTATGTCTAATTATGGAACGTTCCCATTCTGCATCCTTTATTTAAACTTTTCCAAAATTGGAAACACACTATTATTATTCTTTATTTCAGAACTAGCAAATTATGCAGGTGACTTTTATTCAACATAAGAATCTAAGACAATTTGTTACATTATCATCTTGAAAGCCTTACACTAAAGAGTACCTCAGGCTAGGAATAATACCACTGCATCTATTACACAATCTGGGAAAATGGTGGTGATGGAAAGACACTGGTAAGTCTTTTTGTGTGACACAAAAGAGTTTTCATGCCAAACCAGAAATATCCTGTCAGGGAGAGGTTATGCAGTATATAAATGTACATTCACATCCTATTTGTTCATCCCTCTATATTTTTGTCTTCAAAATATGGATGCTTTCTGATACAGTGTTCATATCAGGACTGCTCTCACAGTCAGAAAGATCTACAAGGTCTTGAGAAACATTGCAAAGTTGCCTTGGATAAAAAAAGCCCTCAGAACTTAGCTACAGAGAGAAGGAATCAACCAGATTAATACTGAATATTGCTGCTTATTGAGTTGTGAGAGAGAGAGATAAAGAGATAGATGTGACACACATAGTGGTATGGGATTCACTAGGCAGCCAGAAGTAAACTCAACAATTTCTGAAAAAATGAAAATCTACATGTTATTTTTTCTTGAATGTAAATTCATTCCAAGTTGCATACTACTTTGACTACCTGCCTTTCCACTTTATACCCTCCATATACATACAGCTTTCCAGGATTTTGTCTATGCACTTGCAGGCCATGGTAATGACTCTGCTTTTGTAATTTGAATCCAGTCTGTTGCATATTAGTTCTGTTTAGGTTATATTTTTGCATCATCTTTTGTTATTATTCCTTTTCATCACCATTGAAAATGGTAATTCTACAGTTTTCTTGTGATTAGGGTAACCTTTCCAGGCACAGTGAAAAACATTGTATTTCAGGAAGGAATGAGAGTGCACACAGAAGTCACTATCTCTAAAGTATTTCAGACTTGTATATGTCAAATATCTATTCTGTGTCAGGAAAGAGAATGTCTTAGGGGACAATAATTTGTGGCTGTGTCGACTACTATTTTAATTTCCTCTATTTTATATCTGCATTTGGTTAACCATCTTTATTGATTGTTCTGACGAGATGGAATTGATAAATGGCTGATCAGGAAAGAGGAGTTCAGCAATTAGCCTGCACTTTGAATACCTAGGTCTTTTTCCTAGGTCTTATTTCCACCTATTCTTCTTCAATCTTCTCAGTAACATCTGGTTTGTGAGTAGGTGATTGCCCTACACACCCTTTTCCTGCGCTGAGAGCAGCTCCCTTCAGAGGGAGCTGCGCTGAAAGGGGAGAGGTTTATGTAAAGAAAGCAAGTGACTTTGAAGTGTTGTGTCCAAACTACTGGCACAGTAGTAGACGGCTGAGTAGTTCAACTTAGGAGACAAAATATCCAAATAGAATTCTTCACGGCTTGGCCGGTTAGCTTGGAATCCAGCCGGAATGTCACCTGCTTGGATTTGATTTACACCAAAGGAATAATAAATCGATTGCATTGCGTTCCCTGGCTGCTGCAAATACCAGTACATAGAATTGTGATTATTATTTTGATGGCATTTCAGAGTAGCATTCTCATCTTCTTTCACCACAAGAAGGGTTGGGGTTTGGGTGATTTCAGCTCCTGTAAAACAGAAGAAAATGAAAACCCAGTAAAACAAGTACAAACACTCTCCCAGCAGCAGAGCAGATATTATGGCTCTACTGATTCCTTACTTGTTTCAAAGAAGTACATTGCCACACAGAGAGCTGTCCACATCCTCATTTCTGCCTCGGGAGTGAGTGAACCTACCCTATACAGGACTTATATAGATGTGTTTCACCTGCTTCCCCTCAGCCAATAGCAGATAACTCTGTAACAGCTACACCTATGCTGAAAAACAAGCTCCTTCCTGAAAGATTTCAAGAGAGCACACAGAAAATATCAAGCTGACTTATCTGGAAGCTTTTCATACTCTACCAATGACAATTGTGGTTTTATTTACCCTTGCATATTTTTTGGTTTCTTTTTACCTTTTGATATATTGTTTCCAGAAGAAACCAGAAAATGTCTAGTGTAACCAAATACTGTGGTTTCATTTTGTATTGGTAACTAATGGATTTTTTCTTTTGGGAAAAATGCAATACCTATGCTCAGACCTTAATTTTTTTCTTCCTTCTCCACTTGTTAGAACAAGCAAGCATGGTAATATTTTGGGAAGAGCTTTATATGGGAGCCTGTTTCTGTCTTACCACACAGCAAAAATGAAGTAAAACTGGGTTATTCCTGAAGGAAATATCTAACAACTTATTGGCCAGCAGTATCTGTACTAATTATAAGTGCATCTTGCAGGATTCTGAATAATACCACTGATTCTGACACAATTTTAAAATATGTATTAAGAAGACTGATTGCTGTCCCACCATGATATTTTGGAAACCCAATGGGAACCATCACAGTACTCATATTTTCCTTTTTTACCTTTGAAGTGTGACCCCAGAGGCCAGTGCTCATATCAAGCTACACAATATCTGTGTAACTGAAAATAATTCTTTCTTATTTAAGTGAAAGGGTACCATCTGGTGGAGTGAGGGGGTGTTTACAGCGATCGTTAGAGGATTATTTTTTCACAGATCTTTATTTTTGCATTGACAGATATTCATGGAAAAGGGACTGGAACTGATATATCAGAGATATATATGTCTGTCATTAAACTGGAGACTGTGAAATGCTGCATTCAAAGTGTTGACTCACAAGTACACAGGTTCTTTATCTGGACAAGAAAAATTTCAGAGGTGATATTGAAAATGGAACTTCAAAAACATAATGTACAAGGGGCAGAGGAGGGGTGTACAGCAATGTTATAAGTAAAACCTTTCAGAACCGTATCTAGATTCAAGTTCCATGTTGTTTTGAGACTGGTTTTGGAGACAGACAAACCAGCTCTCTAGTGCGCTGTGCTGTAGGGTATCACAAAGGGATTAATAAGTAATGCTTTTCTACTGTACATATACATATTTGTACTATAAAAATATATAGCTTAGACTTCAGATTCTATGTTTGATCAATAAATATTTAAGTATTTAATACAAAAGGAAAGAATTTCGAGAGGAAAATCTGACTCACAACATCCCGTTGCACACCAGTGGTTTAGTCTAAGTGGTTAATGTGGACAGTTGGAGGGAAAGATCTCATCACCTAATCCAGGCAGTGAGTATGTTGAGGGGTTGCNCACCTAATCCAGGCAGTGAGTATGTTGAGGAGTTGCTCTTCCTGATGAAGTTATAAAAATTAAAGGGATCCGAATGTCTCGCTGGCACTCTGAGCATAATATGGCTGATAACCTATTCACCTAATCATCAGCTCGGTGCTGTGATGGGCTTACTTTCTTCTTATGTGAATGAACACATGTAACATGGGCTTCACTCTCAACAAATGTCATTATTAACATTTTAGTCATGTTTTTTAAAAAATGTTTGTGTGACGCTGGAGTTACAAGACGTGGAAAAAAGTTGTTACTATCAATGTTAATAGAGCTGATCCAATAAATACAAATACATCTTTCAAGGAAAAAAAAATTAAAAACTTTAGAAAAAATACAGCACTTAGTATTTTTTTTGTTTGTTTGTTTGGGGGCTTTTTTGTTGTTGTTGTTTTGGTTTTTTTTAACGGAGAAAAATTATTTGTTCTAATGCCCTTTTTTTTTTTTTTTTCTCCTTTTTTCTAATTTTTAAAAAAATTAGTTACATTTTTCACCTTCCAGTCATGAGTATCAGGAACATTTTACATGAGAGAATACTTAGTCCTGTCTGTAAGTCAGCTGTTTCAGACTTGGGCTATCACACTATTTTTATTTGAAAATTATATGATAATGATATTTAGTATAATTTTCATGTTATATAATCTCTTCTCTGGTCAGTTCAATTTCACACAGCAGTTTTGGTGAGGATGAGTTACACAGAGAAGGATTTCAGTTTGGGTTGCAGCATGGATTTCATAACATCCAGAGATGTTGGAAAAATATTTATCTTATAAATCAGGGGTCTCTTAGCTCTCTTCATTGTCAGAAATTTGAATGCTACTGTTATTCAGGGCTGAATGATAGGTTTTCTTTCAGGAGATCCCAAACTCCTTGGTGGTGTCTCTGTTTCAGAAGCCTGTATGTTGCTCAGTGAGGGTCGTGAAAGTTTCAGCACAGCACAAGATTGTTGTCATTGCAGTTAAACCACTGGCAATGTAGGCTTGGTACTATAGCCCTTCTAGTCAGGCCTAGAATTTCAATCCACTTTTTTAGGATGGTTTCTTTGGGTTTTTTTTCATTTTGAACCGGTTCTAAATTCTTATTAAAAATATAATGAAATGAAGGAGTGGACTCTTTATCACAGAAACATCCACTGGTGAGGGTAGAAGGGAAAGAAACTGGCCTACTGATAGAAACTTAGTCTGTTCAGGTATTCACAGTGAGAATAAAGGAGATTTTGTTGTTGTTGTTGTTGTGGGACCTGCATGTGCTTGGTCGTACTGAAGGACCCTGGCACTGTAATGCACCCCAGTGCTTTGGGGTTTCCTTTTTTCTGATGAAGTGTTTGTATGCTCAGTCTAAACTTCCACTTCTTTTGCTGCCTTCACTAAAACATGCTGTCTCAACTCCCTGAACTAGTTGTTGGAAGCAGTAAATGCAAGATTGTCTCTGTGCCCCTCCTGGTGGAGAATCAGAGAATCCACCTGAAAAAGAAAAGGAAGAGGGAAGGAGTAAAACACACGAAAACAGAGAAAGGAGAAAGTCTTCTCAGGCACAGTAGATAATTTGTGTTCATAACATGTTTAGTGAATGTTGTGATAAAAAGAAGAATCAATGGCTATACAGGTATCTTTCTTTCCTTAAACATCACTGATCTCAGATAATTTTCCTTCCTCCAGGCAGGTAAAAACTACAGACCAGCTGAATCACATACCATTTCAGACTTTGTCTTAGTCTTAAGCAGATCCCAAATTTGGTCCAGAATTTGCGTACAACACTCTTACAGATTAGTTCAATTCTCCCATCTTGCCATTTTCTCATCTTTCCTCTTGCTCAGTAAAAAACTCATCATTTCTAAACAAGTTTTCTGTGCCTGTGCCAAGTACATGGCCCTTTTGCATCAAGGTCTGCCAAACCTCAGAGTTGTGATCAGACTGTACTTTTGTTAGTCTCCAAATAACAAAGCATCCTTTTAAAATTTCCATTAGTAGACCTTCAGGTGACTACTTTTTGTCATCTTGTAAGTGTTTAAGAACACAAGAAACTCTCAAGCTTCCCCCACCCACTCATCTGGTCTACACAACCTAATTCTACCTAATTCTACCCTCTCTTCTTTCACACACACAGAGTGAGAGGAATTATATGGAAAGCCTTCTTCTGTCCGGCAATGAATGCCAGAATAAAGCACATTCTCATGTTCATCCAGGTTTAGTCTTTCATATCACATACACAGAAGCCATGAATTTTCTGTCCTGCAGGACTGATGACTCCTTGGGCAGCTGATCACAACTCCTATTAGTCTGCCTCCTATTTTAGCTGCCAGCATTAAGCATGTTGCAGCCTTGCTGATCTTTTGCTTGTCACTAATAAACCAGCTTGTGAGTGCTTTAGAAAGGAGAGCCAGTGGGTGAACTGGCACCATTAGGAGTTGAATAGTAAAAGAGAAAGGTTGGCATAAAGCTAAGTCTTCTTGTCTCTTAACAGTGCAACTACTTTGGTAAGAGGGAAGATAGAACTGGAAACAGCAGACAGGTGACCAACAGGTGTATTACCTCAGCCATAAAAGAGATAGATGGAGGCTGAAATAAAGAGAATAGAAAGTCAAGAAAAGGATGCTTAGTCTACTTGCAAAGCTATGGACCAAAATGCAAGAATTAAAGCTGCTTGTCCTTCACCTAAGCAATGCCTAACACTCAAGGTATTGATTTTAAGTATATTTGCTGTCAATGCAGTCAATAAAATACTTTGCAGAGGAAGCAAAAGCTATAGACTTCTAAATTCTCATTTAAGTAAAGAAGCATGCTTTACAGCACAGCTGCAAATAAAACCTAAAGGATGCTGGCTGCCACATATTCTTGAGTAGAAGATACTGCTCATTAACTATTCAACAGTTTACTGAAAAACCAAAGAAAGAAGACAAGTCAGCAAAACCTTAAAACCAGCCTGAAACTGTATTTTATCACATCGTGATAAAAGTATTTAATTGCAGAGGTTTTTTTCTGGCACATCTATACAAAATCTCATATATAACCACCAAACAAAAAATAATTTATTTGCTGCCAGTCTTATATATATGAACCCCCCCAAAAAAACAAAAAAAAACCCACAACAAAAAACCAAACAAACAAATCCCCAAAGCATTTGACTTTGCAAACAACATAAAAATGACATACAGACAGGCAGTGAATAAAGTGAGAGTCACATATGGGCAGGACCAAGAAACACAGATTGCGTTTTATGATGCTGGAAGGACTGTATGGGAGAAGGAAGAAATCTTTCTGGTTGTTGACACTACAACACAGAGGTATAACCCTACAGTATTTAAGGTAGTTTTAATTAATGATATAATTATATATTTGGTAATAGGATGTGATTGAGAAAGAGTACTGCTATTTCTACATCTGTCAAAACTATCTTTTTTTCACTGTTCAGATTATTCAAAAAATATTATTCCATACTGGCTAAAATTGACTAGAAGCTGATTCTGTGAACAGTTAAACATGGAGGGGAAAGGGGGCTGACTCTGAGTAATATTAATAACTTTTTTTTGTAGTTTGAGGAGCATGATCTATGAAGCCACTTTCACTGTGCAAAAATGTACACAAACACTGCTATATTTCATAATTCTTATCACATCCTGAGAAAAGAACTCATGCAGTTAGTTATACTTGCTTGAACACACGTCTTCTCAGAGAAAGAAGATGGGAACCATAAATACCAGTTAGGTCCATAAACACCCTTATTTTTAGTGATATTTGATGTAGTGTTGGTAGTCAAAGTACTTCTTGCAAGAAAAAAAGAATCTCACTACATGTGGTGGTTGGATCTGTCCTTATCTCAACCCTTCATGCCCCACTCTGGCAAAAAGGACTGTTGTGGGTTTAAGCCCAGCTGGAGATGAAACAGCACACAGGCACTCACCCCTTCCCTTCCTTCCCTCCCNGCCTCTCTCTTGTTGTTATCTCCTTCATGTGCAGCTTGACAGCCAAAATGGGTCATGGAGCTATCACTCCAGCTTCACCTTGGGTCACCTTGTTCCCAGGGTGTTTCCCACCCATGGGACAGGGTCAGACTGCTGGAGCTAGCTGGGCACCGACCACTGCTACCTTCCTTGGTGGAATGGGGATGATAAAAGAAGTAGAACTTGTACATTGAGAAAATAATAGTTTAATAATTGAAAATAAATTCAAATATAATGAGTAATAATAATAATAACAATAATAAAAATACCAAACTAATTATGCACAATGCAATTGCTCATCACCATCTGACCAACACCAGACCTCACTTCCCAATCCCAGACTGGCTGTGGTTCCATGAACTCTCCCCAGTTTAAATACAGGGCATGACTTTCTTGGTGTGGAATATCCCTCTGATCAGTTTGGCTCTGCTGTCCCAGCTATACTCCATCCTAACTTCTTTTGTGTACTTCCTCACTGGCAGAGCATGAGACATGGAAAAAGAAACAGGTCCTTGACTCAGGATAAACATGACTTAGAAAAAAACAAAACATCAGTGTGTTAAATCAGTTTCCAAATCCAAAATGCAGCACTGCAACAGCTAGGAAGGAAATTTGTACTTTATTGTCCCAGCTGAAAATGGGACAATAAAGTACAAATAAACTTTACTATTCAATTTGAAAACTTGAGTATCTAGACCTTTTCATAGAGAAAGATAAAGGATTTTCAATAAGCATTGATAGACTTCCATAACTAAGATATATCTGAACTCCATTGCTTTAACACTATTTAATTTAACAAATATATTTGAATTTACAGAAAAATCCTTATTACATTTTATTTACAAGCTTTTGAAGCTGTTTAGTGAAGCTGAAAAAGTGTTTGGGGAGCAATGTGATTATAGGAATGAACTTGTGTTGATGTACATGCAAAATGTGATAACACACTTTTCTTTCATACTATGATATAAAGTTGGCATCAAATATATGCAAATAAATTAGTATATGCAAACATATATAAAATACTATAAATCAATAATCTCTTATTTCTGCAGTTACATAAGATGATTTAAGAAGAACTAGGCTGAATTTCTACCAGCAGTAGGGCTAAAGGATCCTTTCCTATTCATATCATTCATTATAGTGTGAAAGAAAGAGCTCACACTTCAAAATTTTTAAGTTTAATTAGGGATAAAGGAAGGGACAAAAATCTCCAGTGCTGGGGCGTCTCTGGTAATTAGCCAGGGAACACAAAATAAATATGGGGCAAAGTTATCTTTATACTGTTACACTACTGAGTTACATGCATATTCATATACTCCATATATTATTCATTCTTGTGAACTTTTTGATTTGTCAGCAATTTCTTTTGTTGGGTTTTTGTTTTCTTTTAACTTCTGACTCATCAGCAGATATTCTATAGATTAGGTCCATGTTTTATTTCTTCCTGTGTTTCCATACTGTTATTTCATACTTCCTGAGAGAGAGGAGTTGATCAATCCTTCCTGGATGCTTATGTTCTGGTTTCCATCATGGTTATCTTATCACTTGGAGAGGTTGTTCCACAGATATAAGAAAAATTAAGGTTTTACATGATTCTCTAGGTTGGTTACATAGAGGTATCTTTAGTCTTTAAATTTTGCTAAAGCCTATAATATATAACATATTTATTACACTACCATTTACATAACCTATGCAGTGTATACATAAACTGACATATTATAGAAAAGCAGTTAACAATAAGTATAAATTGTATTATAGCAAAACACTTGTGATACAAAAAGCTAATCTATGAATACAAAAGCCAAAATTATATTGTCACTTATAGCAATAGTTAAGTTTGTATTAAGATACTCTAAAAGAAAGCAGAAGGCAAATTTATTTGTCAATTTATTTATGTTAAAAAACTGTTGTAATTTTCAGGAAAGTCCATACCAGGAAAATCCAACCACAAACCAGAGGTTTGTGTTCAAAAATAAGACAGAGTCCTTCAGCTTTATTTGAATAAAGGGAGAGTGTCCACTGGGGCAGCACCCACAGGGTTTTCTCTCGAGGTTTTGGAGGGCACAGCCTCCTTTGATCCTGAACTCCTGGCCTCAGGTTACCCTCTTCTTTTCCCCATTGCTGAGGTACTGGGAAGGCACAGCCTTCCCGAACCACCTACTACATATTCCCCCCTTAAACCTACTGTTTTACCCCAAAGCTCAGCAGTTCAGGCTTGTGCAGACCTTTGTCTGTTTCAGGAGCCAAGGTGCCAGGGCTCTGAAACAAACCTGCTGTCCAAAGGCAGTAGAGACATTAAGACCCGTTTTAAAGACAATAACACCCATATTTTCACCCATCAAAATGTTAGCAAAGACATTTTTTCTCTCATAATGCATACCAGGGAAGATGTATAGCCTTGATTTTTCTACTTTAAAGCTTTCAACATTTTTCTGTCCCTAAAACAAGTTCTTATGCATCATTTTCCCTTAAGTTTTCCTCAACCCAAGGGAAAATGTCAAGTATCTCTAGAAAAGACTGCAGATGGAACAGCACTAGGATATACTCAATGTTTTCAGATGCTGTCAAGTTAAATACCTGGCCATGGTCCATTGGGATATCTCAAATTTACAAGATAAAATACCTGTAATCTAAACTCTATTTCATGAGCTCATGAAGAAATGCAGCCAGTCTGACAAACACAGGCTCTATTCCCTTTTGTCTAGACTAGTCTATCACAGGAATTGACTTATTCAGCATTCATATCATACGGTTTCAAATCTTAGAACCCATGAATTGTTAATTCATGCCATTACAAGGGTGGGGGGAGGTGTGGAAATCAATTAATCATCTACTGATTAATCAATTAATCATCATCTCATCGACTGAGAATGTTCATCTTTCCTCTTCCATCACATTTTGGGCATCCCCTGTGGAACACCGGGAAGCATGGAAGTCCCAGCAATCCAGCTGCTATTGTGTCTGCTCCAAATGCATTCTAAGCTGATAGTTTTATATCTTCCAACTTGAAGGTTTGGTCTAAATCGTTTTCATAAATCAGCAGATTGTGCAGAAAGTGGCAGACGGAGAGGATGGCTGCAGGTGACAGCAATCTACAGGTAACAGTGGCTGCATTATGGCCCTTTGCCCCTTTCTGGGCACCTGTCCTGCCTACTGGTGCTCTCTCTTTGACCCAGTGTCTGCCCCCAGCATTCATCAGGCCTTAGCACAAGCTGTGCCACATAGCTCTTGAGCAGGATTTTAGTGAAGAGGCACAATGCCTAAACAAGATTTAAGAACAACCTGTTCCCTATTCATGAATAAAATCTCAGTGCAGGGTGAGTCAAAAGAAATTGTCCCTTCCACACATAATTAAACTGAGCTGATCCTATTTCCCCTTCCCCTAGGGCATAAACACACCTCAGAAAGGGCTCACCTTTCCATGGATTTCTCACTGATGAGCATTCCTTAGACTGAGATTGGACAAACCACATTCCATACATTCTGAAAATGCAGAGTTTAAGAACACTCTCAAGGACAAAGCAGTTTTATATTTTCCAGCGATTCTTATTTTTATGTGTAAAATAGCAACGAAAAAAATTACAAAAGTTATCAGAGATATTGGAAAAATCAATTAAAAAGCCTTTGGATTAACTCAGAATTTTCTTTGGAACTTGTAATTGTACTTGTAATCTGAAATAAAGCCTCTGAAAAGACTTTATTAATGACGAGTCTCTTTTTCATTCGGCTTCCAGGATTAACAAAAGGTAAACAGCCCGTATTTTTTAGGAAGCAGTCCGAGTCACCTCCCTTCAGAGAGGGTGAGAAGTGCCAGCTGAAACCAGCGCAGCCCTGCTCAGCTGGGAAAGAGCTCTGAGCTCTGTGAAAGAGCTGTGTTTGCGTGGCTCAGCATGAGGCTCCAGTAACACCCCTCTTGTGTCATTGCTGATAGAAGTTGTGCTCTCTAGGAGCTGCCTCTTCTGCCGTGATGTGTTCGTGCAGGATGCTCATCACACTCTCTGGAGGAGCACACACCATCAGTGCTGGGAAAGTTTCCTCCCGGGCTGGCTGCTCGTAGGAACATTGCCACTGCAGCTTTCCAAGAAGCTGGACTGATGATCCCCGGAGTTGAAAAACTAAGCACTGAGGCTACCGAAAGGACTGAGAGCACTCATCTGAAAGAAGGAGGAAAACAAGAGTATATACACCTCTTGATCCTGACAGCTCCAGTGTGTTCTTACATTCAGCAGCTGTAAAGAGAAACAGCAACCACTCCCGTGTCAGCATTTTCCTGCCCTGCAACTGCACTGATGCCAGCAAGAAATATCAGGCACTTCGAAGCCTGGATTTTATGTTTCTGTACAAAACCTTCATTTTTCCAGTCTCCATTAATTAATTTGTTTGGATTTATTATTTGGTTATGCTGTGGCTCTTCCTTTCCCTCCTTATAGTAGACTTTTCCTCTATTCCAAGTCTCCCCTCTTTAACTATTTTTTCAATTTCCTGAAAAATCTGAAGCTAATACTTTTCCCATGGTGCTTTATTCAATATTCCACCTCCACTGAATCATTTTACCAGAGAATTACTGAAAAGCTGGTTATGAAATCGGTCCTATTTTCCTTCAGTATTCCTTCTATGAGTTATGTTCCATCTTTGAAAGAAGAAATAAATGCATCTTAAACATGTATTTTTCACATTAATTTCTGTTCTTTGCATTTTTTCACATTAGGTTCTATTCTTTACAATTTTTTACATTAATTTCTTTTCTTGGAGTATAGAATGCTGAACTCTGAACCAACTGCATGAACCTCTTTGCATGTGATAACTTCCTCTCCTCTCAAAGGATTGGCTCAAAACATTTATTGATTTAGTCTTGCTCAGGCAGTAGCTCAGTCCAGGAAAATTAAGAATTTCAGCAATTCATTAAAAAACACTTCATATTGAGAGGAATGACGGATGTGTCTTTACAAACAAACTGTGGGTCTGCTGATACATAAAGCAAGCACTGAGAGATAAAAGAAAGAATAGGAAGGGTTCCTCTGATTGATGAATGGATAAAAGATGTTTGCCTTTACAAACAAACTGTAGATTTGGTGATAAATTAAATTGGATATTGAAAGATGAAAGAAACAATGGGGAAAAAAACACAAATTCCATAAGAGTTAGGAATTAAAAGGCAGGGTTTTACATTAGAGGGGAATTTTTAGGTGTCAGGCATTCTGGGAAGTCTGTGCCTCTCAAGTACCTCAGCCAATGGGGAAAGAGAGAGGGAAATATGGCTGGGAAATTAGGATAGAAGGGAGGCTGAGTCCTCCGAAAATTCGAGACACCCCAGGGAATGCCCCCATGGCCTCTCCCTTTATTTGAATAAAGCAAAATGACTCCTCTGTCTCCTTTTTGGACATACATCTCTGGTGTTTGTGGCTTAATTTTCCTGACAATATCAAGGGAATGACAGAAAGTCAGAAAGACAGAAAATCAGACTGTCTGATTAGACTATCACAGACTCATTGTAAGGCAGTTTGACACAGGCTGTGTTTTAGGATAAATGTGAATGAGAAAGGAAAATGGACTTGTACAAAGGAAAAAAAACCAAAAAAAATGAGGTAATTTGGGATTAAGGTCTGTCCCTAGGATGCTAAGGTAGAAGCAAGACATTAGGCTAGTTTATTTATGGAGAAAAAAGCAAACCCACCTTACTGTGGACAAAACAGTTTTACTTTCTTTACAGGCCACAGTTTAAGAACTGACCCTCAAATACAGTCTTGCATTTGTCTGAGGCCACAGCATTTCATTGAAGCTATTATTTTCTCTGAGCCAGAAAATTCTTAGTCAAGGATGCAAACCTGCTGTTATAGACAGAAACCACATCCTTGTTCATTATGTTGAATGTGAAACCAGAAAGCACCTCACTGCAAGCAGCCTACATTACCTGCTTTAGGAGAGGTGTCCTCTTCCTCACCTGCATTTTGTGTCCAGACAAGCTGCTGCTGTGTCCTCTCTAAGCACACACACAAACAACCATAATGAAACAACACATTTTGCATGCACACATCCTATTTAGTTAGTTAGTTATTTGGATGGCCTGTCCAATGTGCTGTGAAGCACAGCAGCAAGTTCCCTTTCTTTTATTTATTTTTTCCCTCCCTGCAGCTCGTTATTGGTCTCTTGGTTATACTTTGTCAAAACTGTTGCTCTTTTTATGCAGCAAGTGAGCTGCAGTGCAGGTGAGGTCTAACTACATAAAGGTCTTCACAAGCCTGACTACTTGCAGAAGTAGTTCTGTTACACTTTCCATAAAATCTAAGGGTTTTTTAAAGATGAGATTTCCCTGCTCTTGCCTGTACAAGGACTGATTTATTGTCTTAGTAATGCTAATGGGATCTGAGAAAAATGTCTGGATTTTGGCAAAGTAACCTGGCCACTTGTGTCAGTGACAAAAACCTTAAGGTGGCCTTTCCTGAATGACACTCTGCCTTTAAAACGCTCCCAAGCATTTATGCATCAATCCAGTGGTCACTGAGTAGGAGAGAAAGCCTTTAGATGAGCCAGCAGAAGACCGCCTGCATGAAAACAAACAATTTGTAAATATGGTACATAAAATATCTCTGGAGCTTTTTCTAACAACAAATGGAAGGCAGGATCTGCAGGCCAATGGTGCATTTCACCCATCTTACCAATAAAACAGGTGAAGAGTTGCTCACAACATAGCTTAAACAAGGAATGTGTGATGACATTTGAGTTTAAATACAGCTTTTCGGGCAAGAGACAGAAACTGCATTGTTGGAGAGTGCAGGTGAGCTTGTCTAGAACAATTAAAGCTTATTGGTGCACTCAGGACCCTGACTGTCTTGGCTGATAGAGTACAGCTTCAACAAGTATCATAGAGGAAATCATAGACTCAGAAAAAAAATACTCACTTAAACCACATGTAGCATCATTGTGTCAGTAGGATAATGATGTCTTTAACAGCGAGCACCCATTGCGGGTCAAGATACTTTCTGCAGCAGAGAAAAGCCTATCAGGGTAGTGGTTAATGATTAGTAATCAGTTACAGTCACTTAGAATTCAGGAGTATCCCTGAAATGCTAGAGATTAGGCAGATAGTTTCAAATTACTTTCCCTACCGAGTTCAATATCCTGAACTGTGCAGTGCTAGTAAGGACCCAGAAAAGGAGAGGGTTAGTACTTTCCCAAGTTAGTTTGTTGGTTTTTTGTTGTTGTTGTTTGGGTTTTTTTGTTTTTTTGTTTTTTTGGGTTTTTTTTTGTCGTTTTTGTTTGTTTTGGGGTGGTTTTTTTTTGTTTGACTTTTTTGCCTTGTTTGTTGGGGGGGNGAGCAGCCTCCGGAATCGCCTGCCCCGGGTGACTTTACAGCGACAGACTGACACAGTTCCACGTTCCCCTGAAAGAGCCAGAGAAATGCCAGGCCCTCCACATAGTACCTTCACCCCGTGTTCAGATTTCAGCGCGAGGAAATATTTATTACTTGTTCTCAACCAGCTCTCTGTTCCTCCTGAGCTCTAGTTCAAAATTGCACTCCCTATTCCATGGTTTTCTTCAATTCTTTTTCGTACCTTTTTCACTGTAATTGCTCCTCTCTGTTCGCAGCCTGGACTCTAATACATACAAACTGGGGGGTGAGAGGCTGGAGAGCCCTGTGTAAAGGGATATGGGGGTGTGGGTTGATGGCAAGTGGAACATGAGTCAGGCAGTGCCCTGGAGCCAAAAGGGCTGTGTCCGGGAGTGCATCGGGCACAGCACTGACAGCCAGGCAAGGGAGGTGATTGTCCCCCTCTACTCTGCATCGGTGTGACCTCACCTCAAGTTCAGTGTACAGTTTTAGGCACCACAATGTAACAGGATCATCTGATTATTAGAGTGTGTCCAGATAAAGGCAAACAAGATAAAGAAAGGTCTCAAGAGCAAAAGACTTTGTTTCTTCAGCCTAAAGAAGACTGAGAAGTGACCTACAGCTTCCTCACAGGGCAAATAGAATGGGAGGTGCTGATCTTTCTCTGGTGACAAAAGATAGGACACAAGAAAATCTAGAACCATTAAGGTTGAAAATGGCCTTTAAGATCATCAAATCCAACCAGAAACCAAACACTGCCAAGCCTGTCTCTAAGACATGTCCCTAATTGCCACATTTGCACATCTTTTAAATGGCTCCAGGGATGGTGACTCATCTACTTTCCTGGACAGTCTGTTCCAGTGTTTGATAAATCTTTTGGTGAACAAATCTTCCTTAATTTCAAATCTAAACCTGCCCTGGCAAAACTTGAGATTGTTTCCTCTTGTCCTGTTGTTTGTTATATGGAAAAATAGACTTACCCCCGCCTGGCTAACTCTCCTTTCAGGCAGTTGTGGAGCATAGTAAGGTCCCCCTGAGCCTCCTTTTTTCCAGGCCAAACCCCCTAGCTGCCTCAGTGTCTCCTCACAGGACTTGTGCTCCAGATCCTTCACCAGCTTTGTTGCCCTTCTCAGGACTTGCTTCAGCACCTCAATGTTTTTCTTGAAGTGAGGGGCCCAGCACTCACTGGATTTGAGGTGTGCCCTCACCTGTGCCAAGGCAACAGGATGATCACTGTCCTGGCCCTGCTGGCCCACAGTATTGATCATACAGGCCAGGTGACATTTGCCTTCTTGGGCACCTGGGCACACTGCCAGTTGCTGTTCAGCCACACCCCTAAGTCCTTTTATCCTGGGCCACATTCCTTTAACTCTGTTCCAAACCTGTAACTGCATGTTGAGACCCAAGTGCAGGATTATGAACTTAGTCTTATTGAACCTCTTACAAGTGGCCTCACTCTATGGATCCAGCCTGTTTGGATCCCTCTGCAGAACTTTCCTGCCCTCCAGCAAGTCAACACTCCCACCCAGCTTGGTGTTTCCTGCAAACTGACTGAGCATGCCTTTGAGCCCTTTGCCCAGATCATCAGTAGAGATATTAAACAGGACTGGCCTCAGTACTGAGTGAGCTCTGGAGAACCCCACTAGTGACCAACTGCCCGCCAATTGGACACAGCTCTATTTACCACCAATTCATAGGCCCAGCCATTCAGCCAGTTTTTAACCCAGTGAAAAGTATACTTGTCCAAGTGATAAAGCAGCCAGCTTCCCCTAAAAAAGGTGTGGGAAATGATATCAGAAGCTTTACTGAAGTCCAGGTAGAAGATAACATCCACAGCCTTTCCCTCATCCACCAAGCAGGTCACCCTGTCACGGAAGAAGATCCGGTTGATCAAGCAGAAGCTGCTTTTCCTAAAGCCACAATGGCTGGGCTTGAACCCCTGGTTTCCCTGCACCATGCAGTGTGATGGCACTGAGGATGAACAGTTCCATGACCTTCCCAGGCACTGAGCTGAGCCTGACAGGTCTGTAGTTCCTTGGATCTTCCTTCTGGCCCTTCTTTTGGATGGGTGTCACATTTGTCAACATCCAATCAACTCAGCCCTCCCTGGTGATCCAGGTCCCTCAGGTGGGGACTCCCTCATCTGGATCCAAAACCCTGTGTGTGTGTCTGAGTGGTGCAGCAGGTCACTGGGCATTTCCATTTGATTATGAAGGATGCAATCTGCTCCCTGTTCCCATCTTCCATCTCAGAGAGCTGTGTACCTGAAGAACAAGTGGTCTTGTTATTAAGGACTGAGGCAAGGAAGGTCTCTTATGTACCTTTTCCCCATCTTTGTCACTATGTTTGCCCCTGCAGCATCCAGTCAGAGATGAAAATTCTCTTTAGCCCTCCATTTGTTGCTAAAGTATTTATAAAGACATTTTTATTGTCTTTTCATTCCACTGAAATTATATGAAGCTGTGTTAGGGGAAGTTTACATTGGACATTTGGAAGAATTCCTTCACTGAGAGCACTGTTGGTGCCCTGGTTTTAAAAGACAAAGATGCCTGCAAAGGAAGGCAGGAGCTTCCCTTGGAATGGAAAACGAAAACTCCCTCCCTCCTAATTATTACAATTATTAAAATTAAAAGGCTCTCAGGCAAAGATAAGAGGATAGGAATAACAGATTTTTATTAGCAAAAAAAAAAACCCCAAAAATGCAAAAACAAAAACCAAACCAAACAAAACCAAACCAAAACAAACAAAAAACCAAAACAAACTACAACTTAATAGGAAAAATAAAATAAAATGCAGTAGTACGAAAAAATACTGACAGAGTGAGGATACAACCTGATACCCAGTTGGTCAGGGTGCTGGTAGCAGTCCTCCTGCAGTGACAGATGTGGTTATGCTGAAGCAGTGATCCTATAGAAGGGTGCAATCCTCCTCTGAAAAGTCCAATGGTGGTGTAGAGGAGATTCCTCTACTGGATTCCTCTGGGGATCCAGTGGCTGACTTGTGTTCTAAATCTCAGTTTTTATTCAGTTGGAAATGCCTGGCTCCTCCCCCTGGGTGGAGCATTTCACAATGGGATGATGTAATTTTATCAGTCACTCAATGGCCCATTAAACAGAATTATCTCTTCCTGGACAAGAATAGGTCCTGGAAGAGATAAAGAACACTGCCCCACCTGGGTTTAACAGATGGTGACAGGACACACATCCCTAGCCACATTCTGCATTGCAACACTCGACAGTTGATCACTGGAACATACTCCCCAGGGAAGTGGTCTCAGCCCCAAGCTTGTTGGAGTTCAAGGAGCACTTACGTCATATGGTTTAGACTTAGGCAGTCCTGTGAGGAACAGGGCATTTGACTCAATGATCCTTATGGGTCTTTTCCAACTCAAGTTATCCTGTGATTCTATAATTCTATGATTCAGGGTAATAAGCAGGAGAGCTGATGCGATTGTAATAGATTACTCCCAACATGATGAAGAGAAGCAGTTGTTCATCGCTTTAGTTACCTTCAAGGTGCTTACTCACCTTCTGCAGCTGTGCTGCCTAATGCATAGGAGATTTACTCTTTGCTTGTTACCCTATGGCTAATCTTGTGTGACTTCACACCCTCTACACCCTCAGTATTTTCCAGATTTACTCAACAAGCGGATTTCAACAATTTCTGGAGGCATTTTCATGTTTAGCTTTATTTTCTTCCATCATTCTTAGCAATTTTCTTTTTTTCTTTTGGCAGCTTTATTTTTGGTGGGAAGAGGACAGTTTCATACACAGACTGCAACAGCAAGGGGTACTGAAAACACATCCCTGTCATGGGATACTCAGTTTCAATGGCCTCATACTCTGGGGACTGGCATATGTCCACTGAAAACAAACATTAACTCTCTTGACTGTCCCTCCCCAACCTGCACACCCTTTGCTTTCCCATCCGTCTTCTCTAGCTGCAGCATTTTATTCAATTCAATAAAATCTCCTACATGTACATCAAAATTGTGCATTTAATTTTGGATTAATTAGTTTTCAGACAGATCGGGTCCTTGATCCAGATCACTGCACAAATCTTTGCTGATAGCACTGGGAAGGTGATGAGGAAAGGACAAAGAAAAAGAGTGTAAGGTTATCTGTCTCAGTGGAGGTTCATATTCTTGGGGTTGAAACATATGGGGGACTACAGCCTAAGAAGTAAATTCCATTTTGCACTACAAAGTTTTAAAACTGTTTTCTATAAATATGTTGCCACCTCTGGGTTGCTGAATATGCCAGTCTGTGCATGGGAGATTGAATGCAAAATTAATTTTTCTGTTCAGATGTTTCCATATCTTACAAGTAATTAAGCATTCCTTAGGGAAGAAACTGGCACCCAGGCAACTGAGACTGAGACCCAGGAACTGCCAGGATACAGACTGGCTCTGTTCATGAAAGCCTTCTTCTGCCAGGAGATGTATCCAACCATTCATTCCTTTCTCTAAAAAACTCCTGAAATAATTACATTAAGTGGAGTTTCGTGTTAAACAAAAATTTTTTAACACTTCCCACATTCTTTTTCTCTCTTAAAGAAAACAAATAATTTTATTCACAACTAAATATGTAGTTCTCCTTTCCCACTCACTTTTCAGCCAAAAGCTAAATGAGAAAGGCAGTCATTTATGTAACCCCTTGCTGCAAGTTTAAGCAGGCTCACAGACCTTTACTGATGGGTCTGGACATAGGGTGGAACCAGTTACTCCTTTTGTCAGCCAAAAAGAAAAATCCTGTGGGTACTTTGTGTTCTCTCACAGAAGCTCAGCTCCACTCCTTTCAGCTTCCTGAGGATGTGAAGCCTTCACCTCTCTGTCTTTCAATGCCAGTAACTTAGTCCTTATTTTTCTACTGTGTTTCCAATAATAAGTTGTATGTTATGTGATCTTTTTAGTAGGGCAATTTTGTTTAAATCCCAGGGCGTTTGAGAAGTGCAACTTCCCTTTCCATCTATGTAGCTGTTGGCCCATTTTTTCCACAAGAGCATAAGCATGCAATTGAAAACAGAGGAATCTTCTGCAGGATTCTGGAGTCATTCTTCAGATGAGCAACAGTCACTCTAATCTAGCACAAATCTCTTTAGAGTATGGAATATTTCCAAACACTCTTGAGGAAGCAACAGATCAGTAAGATAATTACCATTTACTTGAGCCCCTCTTCCATCCAAGTCAAACAGACAATACTGAAAAAAAATACAGTGGTATTTTGTCTGTGCTATTCCAAAAGGAGTTTGGAGTTTCTGTTTTTCACAATGAGAAATTAGAAATTTCATGCTTGGTCAAGAACTATGGTTGCAGCACACATCCAAAGGAAGTGAGTGAAGCTGGGATCAACATGGATCAGCAGATATACAGGGTTAGTCTCAGGTGCTTTATAGATTATCAAAGAGATTGTAAAACATACAAGTTCACAGCTTCAATACCTTTATAAAAAGTATATCTATACATTCATATGTTCTAGGGAATTAATAGGACTTTAATAACAATATATGCAAGATAAATATACATCTCTCTAACTGGGCATTTCTTTTCCTGGGCCATGGCTGCAGAGCTCATGAATTTTACTTCTTCTTCCTTTGGCAGCTTTAGAAACCCTGTAGTGCCTCATGTTTCAGTAAGCAAAAAATTAATTTACAAGGTCTGAGCATTCAGGTAAAACCTAGTAGCAGTATTGAACTTACACAGCTGGATTTCAGCTTGGCACAGAATTGACTAAATAGTGTCCAGTCTCAGCAAGGAACAAGGCTTAGTGTAATACCAGTCATGGAATAGTCATGTTCCCAGGCAACCACTTCTCTTCCTGAAGTTCTCCAAATCCTGATCCACACCATAAATTACTGTTTTTCCCTCGGGGTGTTCGCATGATGACCACTGGCACTCAGTCTCTTTGATGAGTGTGTTAGAATATTCAGGCTGCATAAGGTAGGATGCTGGAAAGTGGACAGATAAACAGACATTTAAATTGTAGCTCTGGTGAACTGGCACAAGCCTAGCTGTTTCTTCACCTTTGAGACTGTCATGAAAATTTGCAAGTGGCCCGTGCCAACTGAGGAGAGAGTTTAGGATGTAAAGCGTGGAATTACAATGGGAAAATATTAATTCACGTGCATGAGGTGTACCAGCCAAATTGGGGCAACCTGAATGTGGTTTTACACACAATCCTTATACCCTTCAAACATGCAGGTAATACATGATTTGACTAATCACTTACACCCACACTACTGATTATTAATAACTGTAAATCTCTGCAAAGCACCTGTATTTTTGCAAAATTCTTACTGCTTATCTGTTGATCCAGACATCCCTGGAGTCAGTCTTGCTATAATTACTTCCTCTGATGCCAGAAGATGCAGGGAAGATGTAGTCTAGGATAATGCTGTTATCTTGGTTGTCAAAGTCCGTATTTTCAGGACTAGAGTACCCTTTAGTTTCTTTTACTTAAGCAGGAAAAATACTAACTTCAGTAAAGTTTCACAATTTTGTGACAGTACAGTGTATAATGTGAACTCCTATATGTTAACAAAATTAATACACTGTTACACTATAAAGATTGGTTGATATAATAGTCAACTTTCATAACAACTGATACACACATTTAATGAAAATAATAATTAAAAGTAGAGGTGGGTGAATAGTCAGCTAATGTAGATGGGGTTTTTTCTCCTCTCTGGCATTTATTTCCATTAAAGCTTTTAAGCAAAGCTGTAAGCAGTAATGAATCATAGTAAATAAGGAACAAAGCAAAGAATAAGCTTGATCTGTAAGCAGAACACTACTTGTTTCAGGGGAGAACTGAGACTCAGAAGCCTTCTTGAGGGTAAAAGATCTCATTATTTGTGATAAAGATTTAAAAAATAATAAAATTAAAAGCATGACTGTATATTGGTGGTTGCCAAGAGCCATTGTGGAGACTGTAAAGATGCAGGGTCTAGTTTTTCACATTCCATCTTCAGCTACCCCTCAGTCCTTCATACTTCTCTTCTTCCCCAAATTATCTTCAGTTACCTCTTTTGAATTTTCTGTAAGCTTCTCCTCTTTCTGTGCCAGGCTTCCTTAGGGAAAAAATACCTTTGTACTTCACCAAACACAGCAACAAACAGTAAGGCTTTGGATACAGGTTATCCAGAAGGCTATTATAAGGTTTTACTTTACTGATCTGTATGATTATTTTTCAGAAATCTGTGAAGGAAAATGTGCTGTTTCAGACAGTTGCAGTAATAAATCTGCCCTTGAAAAAAATTTTGAAATATTTAGATTTTTAATTTAAAATTGAAGATTTTATCCACTAAATAGTTCTGCTTCAAAACTGCTTGTCAAACATGTCCTTTCATGTATAAATAGTACCCTTCTTATTCTTTCCTCTGCCTGCTATTCTATTTGCTGTTCCCAGCTCCTCCCTTTCTTCTTCACCTCCCTTTTCTTCCTTGTCTGTCTTTTATAGTCGCTGTGTGTATCTTGCTTTCTCTACCTCTGTCTCCCACCTCTCTCACTCTTACCCTCCTTCTTCTCTCCTTTTTCTTTGAAATTCTATTCCCCTTGTCTTAGCCTCACCCCTCCCTTTTATCCTCCTCAGCTATTCTCTCATGGGTGGTTTTCTTCTCTTTGGTTTGTGTGGTCTGCCCTGCACATTCCAATTCTTTTCTCTTCAAGACCTAACACGTTTCACACAGTGAGGAGAGTATTAGATAAATGAATTATGCTTTGCTGCTCTGACCATTGTTTTAATAACTGCAACTTTAAATATTATGAGATTTGTTTGTGTGTCTGGACATTTGAAACTTACTATGGTGTGGAATTGTGTTTATAAAATTAATGTCTGTCTGTCTAATTTGGAGTACATGATTGTCTTTACCAGTGTCTCCAAACTTTCTTAATCGCATATCCCTTTGGGTAAAAGGCTTTAGCATATACCCCCATTATACATAAATCTACTAATTTATAAATTATGTGTGACTGAAGTTCTATTACTTTCCTTCTGCACACCAATGGGTTGCCTTGCACTCCCCTTTGGGGCGCATGCAGCCCTCTTTGGAGATCACAGCACTATATCATGCAAGCCACACTGTTGCATGAGATAAATTGATTTTGTCACATTTAAGATTCTCCTGAGAATCTGATCTATGCATGGTAGTTTGGGATTGAGAGCTTTTTCTTCTCTTTTTCTGTCATGTCAGCTGTGGTTGTTTATATATTGAGAGTGCTGAGTTTTTCTGGTAGGGTGTGATAATTTGCCTAGCAGAGAGAGACTTCAGAAACTGGAATTTTTTATTTTAAAGATACAAATTCTGCAGCATTGCAAAATGATGCGATGTTAGAGAAAAAAACATTTAAATGCTGAGGCACAAATTAACCCCTCATAAAAGATTGACTATCAGCTCGCCTTTCACCAGGTAAGGTTTTAAAGAGGGTTTGGATGTTGCATGTGCACGCATACACAGAAACTTTTCTCAGACTTCCCCATTCAGTGTAGGAGTTCACTCATGCTTGGCTTTCATTCCACAAGAAGGAGGAGGAGGAGGAGGTTTTGGGGGGAATATTCCGTTACCATAATGGGGAGGAAGTGTTTCTGCAACTATCGAACAAAACAGCTAGTTAACCTCTTTCCCGACCCCAATGCAATGGTACAGTCCCACTGCTCCTTTCTAGGGGCCAGATGCCCCTCATAGTAGTAAAATGAAGAAGAAAGGAAAACATATGTGCAAAAATTTACTGCCCTTCTGAGTATGAACCAGATTCCAGGAGGAGCTGAATACCTGCTATTTCTCCTAAAGTAAATTTCTTTTAGAATCAGACTGGGGGAGGGAGAGGGAGGGAAGTTGGAAGGAAAGAGGTCTGTTGTAATTGGTGTCTAGAAACCCCCACAGAGAGGATTAAGAAAGAAACTATGCTGTCTGGGAAGAAGTAGGTATTTGTGTTACTCTGCATATATACAGAACTGCTAGAAAAGGCTGTGCTGTGTGGAAACTAGCCCTAGCTTTTTGAACACTGAGATGTGTCACTGTCTGTTGATGGTACTTCTTTTAAGCAGAACTTTATTCTATATGCTTTTTCCTTTTGTATATGTACATACAAAAGTGATGTGGAAGGGAATCATGGTCACTTTCTATTGTGGGTGATTGAAGGATGAGGATATTTGGTTTGAAGCTCATACTTCAAACCAAAGGAAGTTACTTTGAGAACAGGAGCCCAAATTTCTGCTCTGTGTTATCACAGAAGTATTTATTAATTGTAAAGCACTGAGTTTTGATATCTTTTCCGTTCGGTCCTGATGCACACTGTATTTAGCTCACTGCACCCTCCATCAATTTTCTGGTGCTCAGCTGTGTAACTCACTGAATGGTAAGAATGGACAAAGAGTAATGCCTCATCTGCTAATATTTCCCTGTGTTCAGCCCAGTGACATTTGCAGAATGAGTAGGTAGACTCTCGTTCTTGCACTAGCAGGAAACAAGAGACACCCAAAAAGATTCTTCAAGAAAGACACTTTCAGTTTTTTATTTCCACATTGGAAGGTGAGGTTCTTCTTTGGAAGAAATGAGAAATCCTGTCTGATGCACACACACGGTTGAGGTTTATCAGTACCCAGAATCAAGGAAGCGCCTCACCTCTGTGACGTTTCACTGAATCTCAGCATGGGTCAGGTTGGAAGGGATCACACATCATTTGCTACAACCTCCCTGGTCAAGCAGGGTCATCCTAGAGCACATGGCACACGGTTGTGTCCAGATGGTTCTGGAATATCTACAGTGAGGGAAACTCCACAACCTGAGCAATCTGTACCAGTGGCCAGTCACCCCCACAGTGAACTAATTATTCCTCATACTCAGGTGGAACGTTCTGTGCATCAGTTTCTGCCTGTTGCCTTGTGTCCTAGTGCTTGGCACCACTGAGGAGAGCCTGGATCCACCCTTGACACCCTCGCTGCAGATACTTAAGAGACATTGATGAGCCCCCTCTCAGATATCTCTTCTAAAGGTTAAACAGGCCCAGCTCCCTCAGGCTTTCCTCATAAGAAAGGTCTGTTAATAATCTTTGTAGCCCTCCACTGGAGTGGAGTGTAGCCCTACACTGCTCCTGGAACTCCATGTCTCTCTTGGATTGAGTAGCCCAGCACTGGACACAGTGCTCCAGAGGCGCCTCACCAGGGCTGGGTAGAGAGGAAGCATTGGAAGTGGAGTACGAGTAAGCACAGACGCACAAACTTGAAGCTGAGTTATACAGACCAACAGGAGATGGTACACAGTATCATGGATTTCAATAATGTCAAGAGAGACTGACCAAGGATCAGTCTTGTGCAGCTACACTGTCCTTCCTGATGTGAACCAGGCAGTAGGGGCTGGGGCAAGGGCTCGGGCAGAGAAGTTGGGGCAGGCACAGCTGCGGCCACGCTCGGGATCCCCAGAGAGCAGGCAGTAAGGGAAGAAGACCCTTTTGGAAAATCGTACGCTGGAAGAGGCTGGATGGGGGAAGCGGGAGGGGCGCGTTCGGCAGCACAGCCTGGGATCGCGGAGAGAAGCCGGTGCCGCCCAGGGACCTGCCCAGCGGAGCGGCTCCGAGGGGAGGCTGCCGGCGGCCGGGGGAGCCGGCAGGGCTTGCGGAACAGAGGATGGCGATGGCAGTGGAAGGGACAGGAGCGGCTGCAGCCGCCTCGGAGTGCGAGATCTCGCAGCGCCCCCACCCCCATTTGCCGTCGCTGGGCTTCTGCGAAGGAAAGCAGGTCGGGAGGGCGGAGAGAGAATGGAGAAGGGGGAAAGGCAGATCTTGGAAAGCGATAGGAAGAGACTCTTGCAGGAGGGGTAACCTGGGCGGGGAGAGGACATTCCCAGTGAAGGGCCTGGAGGGGAGCGCAAGGATCGGGACTGCTCACAAGCGTCCGACTTGTTGAAAGACGTGCAGCGAGACCAGAGGCTGTGCCCGGGGCCGTGGGACAAAGCGGCGTTGGGCGCGGAGGGAGAGGGAGCAGGCGCTGGCCCGCCGGGATGGTGCGACTCACGCGGTGAAAATGGTCTTTGTCCAACTTTTCTGATGCCGGGAGGCCAGGCGGCACGGCTGTAGCGGGAAGGGCTCCTGCGAACACTGCTCGAGTAATGCTGGGAAGTGGAGGGGGTGTTGCTGGACTCCGGCACAAGGTACCGTGTGGGGCGGGCGAGGACGGGCATTGTAAGTGCGGCGGGAGCGCTCGGAGCGAGCGAGACGTGGTCGCGGGTGCCCGCGGGTCTTCTCCCTTCCGGGCGAGGGGGCACAGAACAAACGAGGACTACTTCGAAAGGGGCTAAAACTCCTCAGGTCGTGTTTTTTTTCTCCTTTGGCGGTGTGTGCCCGTTACCGGGACCCTCCCCTCCCCCCCCATCCAGCGCTCCTCTGCTGTCAGGTGCCGGCTGTGGGCACGGAGGGGACACATGAGGGGAATCGGGTCACGGCCTCTCCGCTCACCCCCAGAGCCCTTCCACGCAGCCATGGTGCGTTTAGTCGGCTCCCACGAGCGGTATTTCCCCTCTCTGTAGCCCCCTGAAGGGCCATAAAGAAATGCTGCCTTTGAAGTCTCTGAAGCAGAGCTTGGTGGATGCTGGTGTGGGTTCCCGATCCTCGTGGAGTGACACAAGGGAGGCTGTGTGGCCTTGCTGTGGGTAGGGTTGCTCAGTGCTCTTGTGGGGGACAGATGGCTGTATGAGTGCTCGTGGCAGAGAAAAGCCGTGTTAGGCTATTTCTCATGGATATGATGCAAGTTACTACTACTCAAGCTAAACAAATCTATGAATGTGGGAGGGGCTTTTGTGATGGGTAATTTTAATTTTGCCTTTTGTGGGTTCCACTGAAATGATTTCACTTACTCTGAAGTTTCTCTTGTTATTACCACACTCGTTTGGCAGGGGAGGAGAGTGAGTATCACCTACCTTTTCTACAAGTTCCAGAAATCAGAGAGTAAAGATGGGGAAGCAAATGTCCTAAGGGGCAGCCTTCACTAGCAATGATACCAAGTCATGCAGATTCACGATGAAGTAGAGTGAGAGGGCAAATGGAAACAACAAAGTCAAGGAGAGTTAGCTGCCACCAGACACATCTTTCACAGATACAAATCTGTAGCCTCAGCTGCAATGAAAAAGGAAGCTTCCTTTGTGTCGTCACACAGAATTTATAGGATGGCCAGGTTATCAGACCCACCCAGTGTGGGTAGGTCGTGTTTGACCAACCTGATCTCTTTTTATGATCAGGTGACCCTCCTAGTGGATGTGGGAAAGGCTTTGTGTGTGTTGTCTATTTGGACTTCAGCAAGGGCTTTGACACTGTCTCCCACAGCACTCTCCTGGAAAAGCTGGTAGCCCACGGCTTGGGCAGGAGCACTCTTTGCTGGATTAAGAACTGGCTGGATGGCCGGGCCCAGAGAGTGGTGGTGAACGGGGCTGCAGCCAGCTGGCAGCCAGTGGTGTCCCCATGGGTCTGTGCTGGGGCCTGTTCTGTTCAATATTTTTATTGATGACATGGATGAGGGCATTGAGTCTTTCATTAGTAAATTTGCAGATGACACTATGCTGGGAGTGTGTGTCACTCTGTTGGAAGGTAGGATGGCTCTGCAGAGAGATCTGGAACTGTTGGATGGATGGGCAGAGTCCAACAAGATGAAGTTTGATGAGTCCAAGTGCCAGGTCCTGCATTTTGGCCATAATAACCCTGAAACAGGGATATTGTTATGATATGAAACCCTGGGGATGGTGTGGCTGGACAGTGCCCAGATGGAAAAGGACCTGGGGGTACATGTCGACAGCCAGCTGAACATGAGCCAGCAGTGTGCCCTGGTGGCTAAGAAGGCAGTGGCATCCTGGCCTGCATCAGGAATAGCGTGGCCAGCAGGAAGAGGGAGGTCATTCTTCCCCTGTACTTTGCACTGGTGAGGCTGCACCATGAGAGCTGTGTCCAGTTCTGGCCCCTCAGTTTGGGAAGGACGTTGAGACGCTTGAGCACATCCAGAGGAGGGCAACGAGGCTGGTGAGGGGCTTGGAACACAAGCCCTGCAAGGGACAACTGAGGGAGCTGGGGTTTAGCCTGGAGAAAAGGAGACTGGGGTGACCTATTGAAAGGTGGGTGTAGTCAGGTGGGGGTTGGTCTCTTTCTCCAGGCAGCAACTGACAGAATGGGAGGACACAGTCTCAAGCTGAATCAAGGGAAAATTAGGTTGGATATTAGGTAAAGTTTTTAATGGAAAGAGTGATAAAGTAAGTACTGGAATGGCCTGCTTGGGGAGGTGGTGGAGCCAGCATCCCTGGATGTGTTTAAAAAAAAGACTGGATATGGCACTTGGTGCTATGATCTGGTTGAAGTGTTAGGGTATGGGTTGGACTTGATGATCTGGGTGGTCTCTTCCAACCTAGTCATTCCTTGAATTCTATTAATTTTTTTTTTTTCATTGTTATATAGGTTCTAATCTGAAACATGGATGTGGATGCCCTTCTTGTTTAGTCACAGCTGATCCACCTGCCCTAAGTCATTAATACAAGATTTTTTGGCTATTTTTAGATATTTCTTCATTCCCGGTTTGAAATAATTCCAATGCTGATGTTCCTTTGGGAGAAGGAAAGGAAAAGATAGTCCTCAATCTAATAATCATTCTTTTTTGACGCCACCCCATCTCATTGCAAGAAAAAAATACTGTTTTTCTCCAGAAGTTCATTCCCTAAGTTCAACACCTTGCACTACTTCATTTTACATTGCTAATGTAATGGCAAGCTTCAGATAAACGACACATAATTGCATCCTTTCCTTTACTGCCTTCTGCATATATGCTTTCTTAGCAAAATTATGCATGTGCAGTTTTTAATTCCTTGTGTGCCCTTCTAGCTGCTAAATATTTTTTGTTGTCTTCTGAGTTCTCTCCTATTTTACATTCTTGCACTTGCACTGAGCTGCTCAGGATTGTTTGCATGGCCACATGTTTTTATACTTGGAAATAGCATCACTTTGGGGCACTGTATATTGTATGAAGTAGGATTGTATCTCTTTCTAATTTAATCACTGAAACCCCACAGAAAGTTATGTTGTCTTGCATTGTTCTGAAGTTCTCAGCTCTTCCAAGCTGTTATCTATGGCAAAAACAGCTTAGGATTTGGACACTTTTTGAAGGGGGCTGGGGAGGAGATGTCAGTTCTCTTTTCTTTTGCCCAAGGCTGCTACTGTCTTTTCCTTCTGTATTTTACTTGGAGGCTGACCAATAGCACAGTGTTAGTTCTTTTTGGGGGAAAGGCAGCTGGTGGCTCCAAGGAGACAGTTTCTTATTCTCCAGCATGCTCCCAATAGGCTGCCAGCAGATGTGTCTGACAGGGGAGCTGATCCTTCAGTGCATTAAGAATTGTTTTCTTTATGCCTCTACAGACTCCCTGTGTACATCCTTCTTTGTGCCCAGGTGCAGATGGCTTCCCCTTCTTCCCTCTGATATTGCATGTGCCATATGAAGAGAATCATGTAAGAGACGAGTGTATTTTCTTCCCCCCTTATCTTGTGTGCTTCCGTTTAAGACAGTTTTGTTTTCTGGCCAACTTTCCTTCCTTGGATTGTCATAAGATTTATGCATGCTTTTCCTCTGGTTTAGGGATGCTCCTCTCTCCAGATCTGCTCTCCCTAAAACCTTAATTCCCTTGTATTTCATTATCCATCTGCAGTCCCTGTGTAGATGGTTAACCTGAAGTTCCTGCGGATTAGTGCAGAGTACTTGTGGAGCACACTTAAGGTTGCATGATATATTTTTGTTTTTAATTTCTGTGGCCATATTGCATATGTTTACTGCACACATAAACAATAGAAGGTGGAAGAAGTACAAATTGGTGTGTGTGGTCAAGTTAGAGCTTTATGATGTAATTTAGCCACCAAACAAGAGGGCAGTATCTTCTAAAAAAAGGGTGCTGTCATGAAAAAGTATTTATTTATTAAGAATATTACAGATTGGCTGGTTTTGGTCATAAATGTGATGATTTTTTTTTTTCCAAAAAGCTCCAAGACTTATTTCTGTGAAAAGTTGATTAAAGTTTTAGGGAGAAACTGATGAGCATCTATAATATTGTTATTATTTAGTCTTGTTTGCTGTTGTTTTTTTTCCTTAAACCCGATTTATATTACTGTTATATCTTGCTGTTGATTTTGATTTCATTAGCAAGTTTTGTATCGCCTTACAGAAATACGGGTAAGGTGTTTCTTCCAGCTACTCACTCCACACATTCAGCAGTTTTCCAACTCATTATGACCTTATACTTTTGCTTCTACCTGATAAATCTTGGGCTGGATATCACTCTTCTCTCCATATTTGCTCTTTGGCAACCATTAGGTAGGTGTCATGGGCTTCAGAGGTGTAGACAAGTGTAACACAGGTGTATTTTGTAAATAATTCTGTAGTGTTGTACAACAGCAAACGAGCTCTGTTTCTCCAGTGCTGCCAACTGTGCTACGTAAACAGGCCCCCATAAGGATAAAAGCTCTTTAATTGCTCATGTCAGCCATAGCAATCAAACATGTGAGCAGCAAGTCTGAGTAAGAAAAAGCCATTTCATGTTGTCACTCTTCTCACACTTGATTTATACCAGGAGTTTTAAACTTAACAAAGAAGAACTGAGAAGAACTCAGAGGCATATGTTGTGCTTTCAAGAAATTCTCTTCTGCCACCAGAAATAGAATTCTATTGGAAGTGCACTGCTAATATATGTTGTGTTTTTAAAAAATGCAATTAAAATGTGTGTACTCTTTTGAGATCCTGGTACATTATTTTATACTGAAGGCACTGTCTTGCCTCTTAAAGAGTTACCATGGAGCAAGCTGATGCTTCTGTCACAGAGATCCTACTTGATGTTTTTTCTTGAGACTACTTCTGACAAATGCTCTTCTAGTCACTGGTTTCAACTTGCCATGCCTCCAGAGGCCCCTGTGCATTCTGCTACTCTGGCCTGCTTGTCAAGAAGATTTTTGTTCAAATGTTTCACATGCACACCCCCACTCCCATATGTGTGCGCATGCTCATGTGTGCACACAGCTACAGGCAAAGAGCAGAGAAAAGGACTGTCCTGGCAGTAGAGAAGATGCTGGCTACTCTAAGAACACAGCCTATGCAGCCTGAAAACTACAGTCTTACAACTGAAAGCTGAGTCCTTAAAGTCTTGATTCACCTTAGGATGGAAATTCTCACCAGCCTAGACCTGCACATTGAAACATACATGACTTCATTTTCAGACAGGCTTTTTTTTTTTTTTTCCTGTCTCCTTAAGCTTGCCAAGTAAATTATTCCTCTGCTGATTCTGCAGTTTCCAAGTACAGTTTTTTGCTCTGTGCCATGTCTCTGGAAAATATCCAATGTGTCTAAATCATGTAATTAAACCCTGGAAGCTAAAGACTGAGAACTACTGAATCTTTGTAAGATATTTCTGTTTTAGCATGCTGATGTTTCTCCAAGTTACTGTAAAGCATTCAGAGCTCCCTAAATGGCCTGATCTCTCTCCCACTTACAGCAAAACACTCACATGATATGAATCTGTTTGGCCCGGCTGACCACTTCAGAGACAGTGTGTAGGATACAGACGCCTGTGTGGAAGCCTTTAGCATCAGGCTTACCACAGGTTCTCTCAGATCCTGGGGATGTCTGCAAATGGAAACAGGGTTCTTCGGCAGAACTCTCTTATCTTCCTAACTATGCTCTAAGAAGAGAGTGGGATGACACAAGAGGCACAATATTACAGAGATTTCTGGGCAGATTATGAATAATTTCAGTTTGGAAATTCAAACTGGACTGTTCATGAGACTGTTTGAGTTTCCAAATGTTAGGTTTCACTCACAGCTAGGATCAATTTCATTCCAGTATGCAGAATCTGGAGTGCTTTCTGCACCAGGAAGATGTTTGACATTACTCCTTTTTGGGTTTGAGCTAGGAAAAAGCTGCTGGAAGCACAGTTGGATTGGGATGCATGCCTGCAGTTGTCTCCCAGATGGTCCCTTCCCTTCCTAATGTCAGTAGGCTTTCAGCTGGTGCCAGCAGCAATGGGGATGCAAATATATGTACTGACATTTTCACTTTTCAGTGAGTTTGCTAATCCTGTTTGGTGCATGTGTTGTCCATAAAGGGGCTATCATATCAGTAGTTATCACTGCCGTCACTATGGTATCAGGAGTGGAATAGTTCTGTTGAGGAATGTTTGTTTCACTGCTAGTGCAGAGAGGATTTTAGTGGTCTTCTCATCTTCCAGTATCTAACCATGTGAGAAATACATAAAGATGCAGTACCACGTGATGTGAGAACAAATTCTGGTGACTTGAGTATTAATCAGCAGTATTAATCTGTTTAAATCTAGGGAATAGATAGAGGCTTGACAGAGGGAATTTTCTTAGTTTGCACGTGCCTGGTTCTGCTGGGACATGTATGTAGAGTCAGATGCTGAAGAGTAATTAGTCTTCATTTGGAGCATTACAGTAGCTACCTTTTTGCTTGGGGCCCCAGGCTGAGCACCAGAAAGACATTTGGTGAAATAATGTAATGGGAATGATGTATGACTTGTGCTCCTTGTTTCAGTCAGAAGTCCTCTTAACTCAAAGTGCAAGAATGGTGTTGACGGTTGTGTTTCTCATGGATAATTTTACTGGTCTTGAATTAGAAGTGGCTCTGGATGGTCTCAGAGAGCTGCAGATTCTTGGAAGAACTGAGGACATTTTCAGGTAGAAGATGGAGGGCCATGAAGGGAGGGCCAGAGAAGGCCAGGAAGAGGGGTGAAGCAGCTCTCCTGCAGACAAGCTGAGAGAGCTGGGATTGTTTGGGACTGGAGAAGAGAAAACTCTGGAGTGACATTATTATGGCCTTCCAGCACCTAAAGGGGATACAAGAGAGCTGGAGAAGGACTTCTGGCAAGGTATATAAGCAATACAACATCTGGGAAAGACTTTGGACTTGAAGGGTTGGTGTAGAGGAAGGAATTCTTTATGCAGAGAGTGGTGAGGCACTGGAACAGGTTGCCTGGAGATGCTGTGGATGCCCTATCCCTGGAAGTGTTCAAGGCAAAGCTGGATGGGCTTGAAGAAACCTGGTCTAGTGGAAAGTGTCGCTGTCCATGGCAGGGGGATCAGAATTGAATGATCTTTAAGGTCCTCTCCAACCCAAGCCATTCTGTGATTCTGTGAAATCAAATTAGTGACTAGATCCCTGAAAAGAACAGCTTAAATAATTGTCTCCTAAATAGATTCTTTTGATTATGTCTAATGGGTTACCCCCCAAAAAGTGTGATGACAGAATGAACACAAAAAGTGTTTGAAAACAGAGTAAAAATAAAAATGTTAAATTCTTTAAAAGAATTACGCTAAAACAAACAACACAACTCTGTTTGATAAAATAACACCTACTGGACAGTCCTAATTGAAAGGACCAGAATAGGCTCCATTGAATAGTTGCACGTTTCCTGCATCTCTTGGCTGATAGTGTGTGTACCAGGCCACTGTGTCTACTAGTGTTGAAAAGAGTTGTGTGTATGGAAATCAGAGTGGGAAGGGGGAACTTGCTCTAANAAATTTAAAATAATAAAATTAATTTTTAAAAACCCCTATTTTTTAAATAGTTTTTAGATTATTTTTAAAGGCTTAACTTTCCCCTCCTCCGCCCAGATCAAAGCAGATCAGCCTAGCATTTTCTTCTTTTTTTTTCTTTTGTGCCTCTGAACCTGTGGTGTTGAAATTGGACAGTCCCTGACTTTATGGCACTAATGCAAATGCTTGTGC
>VWZN01012591.1:0-23730 GCA_013396955.1 Regulus satrapa | reverse complement strand
CTGGAGAAGGACTTCTGGCAAGGTATATAAGCAATACAACATCTGGGAAAGACTTTGGACTTGAAGGGTTGGTGTAGAGGAAGGAATTCTTTATGCAGAGAGTGGTGAGGCACTGGAACAGGTTGCCTGGAGATGCTGTGGATGCCCTATCCCTGGAAGTGTTCAAGGCAAAGCTGGATGGGCTTGAAGAAACCTGGTCTAGTGGAAAGTGTCGCTGTCCATGGCAGGGGGATCAGAATTGAATGATCTTTAAGGTCCTCTCCAACCCAAGCCATTCTGTGATTCTGTGAAATCAAATTAGTGACTAGATCCCTGAAAAGAACAGCTTAAATAATTGTCTCCTAAATAGATTCTTTTGATTATGTCTAATGGGTTACCCCCCAAAAAGTGTGATGACAGAATGAACACAAAAAGTGTTTGAAAACAGAGTAAAAATAAAAATGTTAAATTCTTTAAAAGAATTACGCTAAAACAAACAACACAACTCTGTTTGATAAAATAACACCTACTGGACAGTCCTAATTGAAAGGACCAGAATAGGCTCCATTGAATAGTTGCACATTTCCTGCATCTCTTGGCTGATAGTGTGTGTACCAGGCCACTGTGTCTACTAGTGTTGAAAAGAGTTGTGTGTATGGAAATCAGAGTGGGAAGGGGGAACTTGCTCTAAAACCTCAGAAAGTTATTTTAAAAGCAGAAAAATTTNTTTTCTTCTTTTTTTTTCTTTTGTGCCTCTGAACCTGTGGTGTTGAAATTGGACAGTCCCTGACTTTATGGCACTAATGCAAATGCTTGTGCTAGACTGCATGAGCTTCTCTGCCACAGAACTGATGAACTGGGAGCTCAGTGAAGACAACAGAAGTGATTAGGTGACTATAGGGAATTTTTAAAATGCTATTAAAAAACACTAGCTTACTGATGAGTGAAAAGGGTTTGCTCTGGAGTAGTTAGAGTACCTGAGAGACTATTGAAAGGATCCTAGGCAATGTGCTGGCCAAAGTAAAAGGGCTGGCTCAAACTACCCAAAGTGGATTGGTTTGGGTTCAGTATTAAGGTGTGGTTTCTTCCAGCCAAGGTCTGTGTAGATTGTAGAAAGTTGTGAAAGCCCTATTGCTAATGACATTAGAAAATATGACTAGGGAAGCTTAAAGAAATACACCATCAAAAATCCTGCAGTTGACCAGGGACTATAGGCCAGATATTGTCTCAATAAAGGTGCTCATCCCCCTCATTGCATTTCTGTTATTGTAGTCTTACCAGCAGCTGGGGGAGGGACTACGTTCCTGACAAAAAAATGTATTTTGGATCTGCTCTGTTACAATCAAGACTGGTTGATATCCAAGTAAAGAAGTGGTGTGTTGTACTCACGCCATTTTAAATGTAATCCTTTGGTTTTGAGGTTGGATGTGGATGTAAAAAGAGCAGTGAGCCCCACCATGCACACTGAAATATAAATAAGCCTTTGAGACTCTGAGGAGGCAGGATGAACTCTGAGATTTATGTGTTGTTGCTTTCATCTTTCGCACGAAAAATAATACAAACATGCATTAGAAAGAGATACTGTGAGCCTGAAATATCTTTCTACCGTAACCTGCTTGGCCTTCCCTTTTCCTCTTAAGACTATTTCTATTCTGCTGAAGTATGAGTGAGTATAATGTTCCCATTTCCTGAGGGTGGAAACATCGAACTGGAAATGCAGGATGGAGGAGGAGGGAAGGACCTGAGAACAAAATTGGCTGCTCTTCAGGTTCTGCGAGTGGCAAGTTCAGATTTTTGGTGGAGCTCTAACCCACTTTTTCTACAACACATGGGCCCCTTGTGATGCTTGACTGAACTCAGGTAATTGTTCCAAGCAGTCATTGCCATTCAGATCATCCCTTCTTTGCAGCTGACTTCTTTTCTTCAAGCTACCATTTCTGTTTAATTTCCCTCTTGATTGTCTCTTAGATGAGAGCCTATTTTGGGCAACCTGATTCCCAAAATCAAAGTGAAAACCTGGTCAAAGCCTTGAATCAGTATGAATCATTAGTATTGTTCTCTAAACAAATATCTAGATGTTGACAAAAGTTAAAAGAAACTTAGTATTAAAGACCAAGTGAGATGTTTTTGAAGTTCAACAGGACTTCTGTAGTGTCTGCTCTTGTTGCTCAGTTCAGTCATTTTAACTGTGAGACCAGGACACTAAGAGGAAAGACAACTGAATCTAAATATTATGGATTTCAAGACCGGAACGAGACAACAAAACTGGAGAAACCATACATTTTCTCAGTCTTTCCAGAATAAGTTCTAGGTCTCATAGTTCTTTTCACTGTGTTCTCAAGAGGTTGCTGCCAAGGTAGTTCCCTACTTGCCTGTTACTGCAAAGTAAAGTAACATCTCCTGCAAAAATGGTGCTTGTGTGCACTTCTCAGAGTATGACCAGCACACTGCAGGGTTGTTCTGTGATGTTTTAGTACCTAATATGAACGTGAGACTCAAATTAATGGTAGAACAGACAGAATTCCCATCTAGGCAAATAGTGGACATAAAAGAATGAAGCTTGCATGGTAGAGCTCTTTCTGAGCCATTTTCTCCCTCCCTCATGGCTTCCTAGTTTTGTGCATATATTTCCACATCAAACGCTCTAATTTATGTGCTGGAGCTAAAGCTTGTATACTGTACAGCCTGTTGCTGCAGTCAGCAAAACATAAGGGAATTGGCTTGACTGAATATAATTTTTTATTCTCACTACCATTCAGGGAATATGTTACGTTACAACCCTCTATTGAGCAACCTTATGAAATCAAAAACAGGCAATTCTCTGAGGTTATAACTAGATGGAAGGTACCTGGTAATCACCTGCATGGAGGGAAGGTAGGATAGTAGGTTTGGACAGCAAGACCGAGGGAGTAAAGAATTCAGTAAAATGATCATATTTCAGTGCTTTTCTGTCTTGTTTTACAAAGAAGCATTCTTGCTTCTCTTAACAGGAATAAAAACAGTGATGATAAATAATGCTAGTAATTAAATAGTTTTAAAAGTAGCCTCTATCTGCAAATGCATGAAGCCAACAATTTGTGAACCAAGCTCTATGACAGCCCAAGGCTGTGAAACTGATTAAAATGGAAAAAAGTAGTTTTAATTAACCCTTACATTATGAAGCACATTCTCTGAAAACCCAAGCTGCCTCATTGAAGCCAGAAAGAAGGTTAATAATAAATAAAAGAGCTGCAAATAAAGATGCTTAAATGTTATTAGTCCTTTCTGTAATCTGTTTTGAAATGACAGTTTCTCTCATGGAATGAAAGGCAATTTCAAAATGATGGGAATTCCCATAGAAGAGGTACATTATCTTTTAACTGGCTGTCAGTGCTGCTACTATATCCCAATAGACAACATAACCTTGGGTATTGTGAATGCAAATAACATGCATTTTCTGCTTATGCTAAATATTTCTTACTGTAAAACCCTCATGAAGTCAAAAGCAAAATTAGAGATGAAGGCAGTAAGCATATTTTTGCAAAAAATGAAGTTATTTACTGCAGCTGAAGAAAATATTAATCCTTACTAAAGGATTTTGCAAACTGGTCCACAGTGAACAATTTAAGAAAAGTATTTTCGGCTTGTTCTTTTTTCCCTTCCATTGTGTCTTTTGAGTGTTTGTGCGTGGATCTTGGTTCATATATTTCTAGACATACCCATGTAAGTTTACATTTTTAAGTTACAATGGGAAAGGGCATTAGTATAAAACATCTCTTTCCTTAGACTAATTCATATCTTACTTTTGCAAGCCACTCTCACTTCTGCTCCTGCTCAACCCTTCAGGCCCTTGGTTTCTTTTCGAATATCTTGAGAGTGCCTTTAAGGCTGTTTTGCAGCTCTGTGTTTGGGCTGTCTGTGCAGATTTGCAGTTGCATTTGCAGACTTGGTCAGCAAATGTCAAGGTTATTTTTCTGATTTGTGGCATTGCTTGTCTGGCCATTGCAAACACTGTGCTTGGCTTCTTTACCGCTTTCCATTCATTAGCTTTCAGAGATTGGTCTTTAATAACTTTTTTTAAAAATGTCACTTGTGGAAAAAAAAGCATGATCAGCATTGCTGAGTAGATGAGAACATGATGTTAGGGACGTTCTCTTTATGTCACTGTCATGGCAGCTAAGCAGCACACAGCTGCTCCCTTAGCTCCTACCCCACCCCTCAGTGGGATGGGAAGGAGAATGGGAAAAACGCAAAAGACACGAGTTGAGATAACAACAGCAAGAAGAGTTTAATAATTGGAATATAATAATAATAATAATAATAATAATAATAATAATAATAATAGTAACAACAGTGATGATGGTGGTGATGATGATGGAAAGAAAAGGGAGAAAGAGGCATTAACCCCAAGAAACACAAGTGATGCATTGCACAGTGATGCACTGTGCACCCACTAATGGTTGCCCAGTGATCAACAGATCCTGGCCACCTCTCCTCTGTTTATGTACTGAGCATGACATTCCATGGTGTGGAATATCTCTTCAGCCTGTTCGGGTCAGCTGTTCCTGGCCATGCTCCCTCCCATTTTCTTGTCCATCCCCTCACTGGCAGAGCATGGGAAATTGAAAAGCTGCTGATTTAGAGTAAGCTCTACTTAGCAACAACTAAAACATCTGTGTTATTAAGTGTATTCTCAATCCAAAACACAGCACTGTGCCAGCTCCCAAGAAGAAATTTAACTCTATCCCAGCCAAAACTAGGACAGTGACACATCCTTTGTTTAATAAGCATTTCTGAAAAATGTGTTATTTCCCTTCCTCTTTTAAATACCAAAATAGGATGTATCTTTTTACTTGTTTTCAGATGTCTTCTATAATGAAATGTCAGTGAACTTTGGGGTGTTTGTTTAAACTTAAGTTGTATCAGGGAAGGAAGTGTCAATTTTCAAAGAATTTTTAGTACCTCAGATTATTTTCACCTGGAGGTTAATAATGTGGTGATCTTTAGGGATACTTGAGTCTCGATTCTAAACTTAAAATTCTGTGCTTAGAATCTTGGAAATACAACATTTTACATGGTGCTTGACAAAGGTTTGCTGAAGTGCCCTAGAGTTTGTGAATTGCACATTTTTTTCTTCACTCAAGCCTTACGTCTTCCTTTCGTACAGATGAATTGTCGAAGATAAGTTATACTTGAAGTTGATAACATCATGTTTATTTCCACATAGATAAAAGTGCAGGGATCTGTGCACGGTTATACTGAAAGAAGCATATTGAGAAATTAGAATAAAATCAATAACAGGACAGTGAAATAATATCCAGTGGGTACAGTTGTCATCTCTTTCCATCAAAGAAGATAAATATGATGGACAGCTGTTAATTAATTTCTCCCTGTTTGCATAGTCTCCTTTATTTACTGTATGAAAATTAAAAGGGAGTAATTTCTGTATCACTTCAATTCCTGTTATATTTTAGAAGAGTTTCTGTCAGGGAAGTAGTAGATAACATAAATAACAATTTATTCACATTTTTCATTCTATAATGCTGTTAATATTCTAGAGCTGGGATTTTGCTTCCAGGTGTTAATGTTAGAAACTTGACTGTAATTTCCAGTGTTTCTTTGAAAACTACACAAATCACTATAAAAATTGTCAGTGAAGTGAAATCTTGTGAGATGAGATTTTTTTTCAGGAACTTAATTATGTTTAATATGTATGTAATTCAAGTCCATAATGGAAGAAAGTATCTGTATCTTTATTTTTAATATTTTTTTTTAATTGCTATGGTTTCAAGAGATCTGTGTCCCTCTGTTAGGCATAGCAAAACATGATGTGGAGGCATTGAGAAAGTCTCCAGAAACACGGGGCAGCTGTGAATTAATTTTGCTTAGGAAGAAAGACTAGACTTACAAACCAAGCTATAAAGCTACTCTAGCCAAGTAAGTGTCATGGCAGAGAAGAGAGATTTAAGGGAAAGCATTGTAGTTATCCAAAGAGATGCTAACCTGGCCTGCTGTATGGGTTGGGAGATTGCACAGAGTCTCAGAATGCCCCCAGATACCTTCGGGATGCACCTAGGGAGTCATCGGGAGGGAGTTGTTCAGCTGTCAGCAGCTCCCTTTTTTAAATCAGGGCAGATCTTAGTTACCTGGTGAATGTGAATCAGTGCAGTCCACTGACTGTAGAGGTCATTTGAGTGATTATGCTTCTAAATTCGACACTCTATTTGAGCCTCAAGGGTTTAATAAAAGTTCATGAAAATAAGCATCTCTTTCTTCCCTTTAAAGCTATGGAAGTTCTTAATTTGGATTCCCACTAGGAAATGTATAATCAGAGCATGGAAGAACAGCTTCAAGACTCCTGGTGTTTCCATGGTAAACAAGGAAATAAATGCCATTCTTTGGAGGGCATTCAGAATCAGCTTTTGTAGTCTCATTGTAAACTTAAGGAATCCCAAGAGACACAGACACAACTCTATCTAGATAATCTGTAAGAAGCAAATGATCAAGCCAGCTAGAAGAAATATTTTATGAAGTATGATGCTGAGGAAGTATTCCTTTAAACTTAGTTATACATTTCATCCAAAGCATTTATCTCAAAATTAATGAATCAACTGAACAGACTGTAAAAGATCACAAGGGTTTTTTTCAATAAATTTTTCTCGCCTCTCAGATATTTTCAAAGTTGTTTGGAGTAATTAAAAATAATCTCAGTTATAAACAGAGGCTAAAAGCATATACAGCAACTATCAAAATGATCTATTTATTTAATCAATCATTTTTTCTGTGGCGCTTTATGTGCCCCAGTAATAGAATTTTTGAAGAAAACACATTGACTTCATTATATTAAAACTTGCTCCCTCCCCCATTCACTTCCTCTTTGGGGTGTGGAAGGATTACTATGTATAGTACTTATTGTAATTATTGTCTAAGAAAGAAGGTAGGCAGTATTATGTCATGCTCAGAATGTTGGACAGGCACTGAGTGACAGCTTTTCACAACAGCATTGAGATTTATCCTAGTGAGATGTGTGATCATTGCTGCAAAGGCATCCCAGTGGCAAAGGAGCAATTATAGTAGGACAGAGCTGGGGGCATCAAAGGAGGGGGGGGAGACCTTTTGCTTGATGTGTGACACTATAATGATTTCCTATTTATCGTGAATGAGAGGTATTAATTCCACTTTTTTTACTCTGACTAAATGTGATGAATCAGTGTGCAGCACAAATTAATTGGAATAGTAGTTTATTGACTCTCCCAGATGTTGTGCTCATTTATCTTTTTAATGGTTCTTGCTGAGAGATAATATTAAGCTGATATGAGTCACAGTGCAAAACGTGCAGGAGGAGGAAAGACTGTTTGCAAAGGTGCAGCATTTTCTCTACCCTAGGGAATTTTTGAGGTGCATTTATTTTGTATCTAGATCCTTTGTGTGAGGAATAAGTATGAAAAAGATGGAGAAAATTCATGGAATCAAGTGTAACAGAGGGAAGTAAGGCACATATAATGATTTCTGCTGTGAAATAGGCCTAGTGTAGCCAGTTAACAATGAACGAGGAAGAAGCATTGTTCCTGTGGGAGGAAACAAGATGATTTGGAAAAGTTCTTGGAACAGATAAGAAGAATTGAAAGCATAAAAAATTTGGCACTGTTAACGATTTCAGCTTCTATTAGTAGACCAATTTAAAATACATAATAATACTTCATTGCACAAGGACAGATATCTTTCCAAATCTGTTATAAGTTCAAAACAGGGATTGGATAAATTCATAAAGAGATACTAAAGGGAATGAATTGGGAGATATTCTCTAGTAATCTTTGTCTTATATCTGTGGATACCTGGAGGAAGAGGAGGGAAGTGGGTCACACAGAGGCCAGGCTTGCAAGCCATCTGCACACAGCATCTCTTCCTGGCACTGGAGACATGGAGAAGACTCGGCTTAGGTGGACATTCATCTGCTTCTGCATTTTCTTGTGTTTTGAAATGTAGAACTGAAAGAAACAGCTACATCCAGGCCCTCATCTTTTCTCCAGAAAGCTTGTGGAGCACCTGAACAATCTTACCTTTTTTCTTAATCCTAAATGCATGTCTGAATTCAGGTTCAGATGAGTGTGTTTAGTGCTATTCAATGTCAGGTTCTGCAGGTGGTATCTGTCAGAGGGAAATAGGGTCACTGTACATTACTTTCTGATCTGTGACTACATATTGTCTGTATAGTAAGCTAGAATATGCTTCAGTAAGAGTCTGTCTAAAGTTTTATGGTTGGAGTCAAAAGGTTGAGAAAAGGAGGGGATTTGTTCAAAACATAAATCCGGAAGAACCTGTGGCCTGCACAGAACTAACAGAGTTTATGTAGCTGTCACTGGTTTTGATCAGTCTCAGAATGCCATGCAAACACCATAAGAATAAAAAAGCAATGCATTCAAAGCACTGAGAATTATTTGCCTGGAGATGGTTCTGAAGTGTTCCCACTTCAAGATTGAGTTCAGGAAAAGTGAGAAATTACAGCTGTCTGGTGAGAATAGACAGGACTTAAACAGTGCCAGTCAAGCCAGGCATACTGTTTCACATTCAAGGCTTTCCAGCTGAAATGGTTTGTGTTTTCAGTCTTGGGTAGGAGAAGCTTTGAGGTGCTTGGCAACAGCTGACTCTTCTGTTGAGACAGAAAACAGAAAAGAGCAAAGGCGATTCTGACTACATATAAGGAAGAAAAAAATCCCCAGTAAAAAAAAAATAAATTATAAAGTAACCCAGTTCAACACTGCTACAGAAGCCCAAAAAGTTGAGGAATCTCCATCCTTGGTGATGTTCAAAACTCATCTTGACAAGGTTCCTAAAGAACTCTTCTCTCTCACTGGTTGTTCAGCTAAGAAACCAGAATTCTTGAAAATAGTGGTTGTAATTGTGTTTATCTCTCTGACTGGGATTTTGAACATAAATTTTGGTAATCTCGGTCTCTCAACAATGGTGACAAACTAAACAGTCATGATACCTTTATTGAATAATGTGAGGAGACAACCCAGAAACTTCCGTCTCCCATCTCTTGGAGCATGGTACTACAGTAAAAATAATATGTAACTGGTCTTTTCTGGCTGCTTGGAATCTTCAGTTTATATGGCTGAGTCATTAAAAGACATTTTGATCCTCAGGAACTGTCACTTCTCAGGTGCTTTAAAATTTTCAGGACTTCCAAGGAGATGGAGATCATTCCACTAGCTAAGGAAATACATGCTTAAAAATAGGTTAGCATAAGAGGATTGACAGCTGGTACATGGGTGACAAGTTCCTGTACTTGGAGGAAAGAGAGGATGAGAAGGGGTATTTAAGGAAGTGTATCGAAGAATCCTGTGCACTGAAGACGTATTGCTTTGCAGTTGGATTTGCAGGAGAGTGGGGAATAGTAGATTCCATAGCAAAGAGAAGTAATCTTGCTGAAAGCAGTTTTGGAAGAAGTAACTACCTGAGAAGGCTGTGGAAAGGTGCTTGTGTGGACAAGAGAAGAGGGTGGTTTGCAAGTTGAGATGGTTTGAGGTTTCTGTTTACGTAGTTTGGTGTAGGGTAGAAGTAGTAGGAGAACTGAAGAATGAAAGATTAATGTCTTTGGGTGTAGTCAGATTCTGTACACATCAAATGCTAGGGGGAAGGGCAGGGCAGTGGTTAGCAATTCAGGGGATTGGTACTCTTTAATTCACAGAGGCTACTGCTTCCCTCCTACTCTCCCTTAAATGCTTCCATAATGTTCTCTCTGTCCTTCATTGTGGAGTAAGCATTTTTCATTGAGGTGTGGAAGAGACAGAATAAAAATAAATTTAAAAAACCAAAAAAAAATTACCTTTCTATCTGCCAAATCACAACCAGCCTTTTGATTTAGCCACAATTTATTTCAGAGAAAATAACTGCCAGTTTAATCCAGACAAAGGCTATATGATTCCTCTTGAAGAGCAGTGTAACTTTGGTGGGATACAGGGTCAACCAGGAAAAGGCAAACAGATGTAATAGGGATGTGCAGGTAAGGAGGGCAACAGAAGAACAGTTGGTTTCCTTGAAGCCAGAAATTGTTTAATGTGTGGTTTAGTGCAAAAGTTGCTTTTTAGTTATATCTGTTTTGTGGTAATTTCAGTGCTTTGGCCTGAGATCCAGCAGCCAAAGTATATTTGGGTTCTGTTTTCTGCTCTGTGACTTAGAAGTTATGTGACATGAGAAAATCTGAATTGCGAGCATTTCAGATAAATTAAGTCACTTCAACTGAAATTAAAGTATTCTTCAGTTTAACCTCTGTTTCTGCATTTGTTTGCCTTCATTATGAATGCTTAGAAGTCCCCATCTCTTAGAATTTTACTGGGCTATTAAAAATCTTTTAGATATTGTAATATTATAGATTAACTGGCAGTACAAATTGTGAGTACTTATGTCTCCACGTAGAGGTGTCTGGCAGTCTTGATTTTGGTGGACCTAGTCTTGGTTTACCCAGTTTTGGTGGCTCAGGCAGCAGTCTTCACTCCTGTTACAGGGGAATGCTGCTGTGTGCTTGGATAGTTCTTTCTGTAAAGAAGAGCTTTCCGATATTTCACCCTGAATTTTTCTCCTTTTTTGAAGTTGCATTCAGTGGTATTTTTATTCTGTGATGTGTCGTGTTGTATACATGCTTCATAAACTCATAAGCAGTACCTATGTTATGTCCATCTTCACATTTAATCCTCATTTTTCCTCAGTTATACTTAGACTTTATTTTTCTCTTTCCTCAGAAGTTATGAATCAAAGTTTTTGCCTCTTGCTGAGATCCCTTTAGTTTCCTTACATTTTAGTGATGCTCAGAGTGTCTTTGATTCATCTATCTTGGGTGCTCTTACTGGGAGCAGCAGAAGAGAGAACTGTTCATCCTGTCCGGCATTTCTCTCCCTCTCCAGTAAAGCAAATCTAATTGTACTCCACTGCCTTTTCGCATATCCCCAGGCTGCTTTTTCCTCTGCTATGCCCAACTTGCTCAAATCCCCTGTTGCAAGGTTTTCAGATAATTGCACTGAGGCTGCCCCTTTTAATTACAATTCTTCCCTCCCCTCTTTCAGCCAAGTTATTGAGCCATTTCTGTATATTGCCTGAGACATTTTTCTTTCTCTTTAGCTACGCTTCACTGTCTCACTAAAGACATTGGAGCATTGACATTCTCAATACTCTGCTCAAAGAGCACCTGAAGAAACAAAATATACCGGCTTTTTGCATGCGATCTCTGTATTACTGTGATATTTCTCTGGTGGGCTGAGAATTGGACAGATGGAGCTAGAATTACCTTGCTTAGCAAAATTTGTTATGCTGTATAGATCTAATGCAATGCTGGATGAGGCTACATGCTGCTCCCTTACTGTAAGATAAGCCTTTATGTCAGGTTCTCAGTGGTGGTGGTAGAGTTTTGTTTGGATTTTTTCCCACTTAAGATAATAAACTGGGACTTGTGCGCTTTTTATGGCTGTAATGCAGGCTCCCTATTTGACCTTAAATATCACAACATTTGCTTCCTCACGTACAACATATCAGTGGGAAAAATACTGTCCAGCTTAGTCGTGTTGTGCAGTCATATGCTTAAAGGGACAAATGCCTGCATCTGAAACGCAGTTGCAAGTGTGTCAACTGCACAGATTTGTGTTGGCAAAAACTATCCTGTCATGGCTACTGCCCTGGAGAGTCCTTAAGAAGCAAAGTGTAAATTATAAGAGACAGAATTTGAAAAGCGTACGGGGGAAATGGAATGGACACCTTCCAAGAAAAGATGCAGGAAAGGATCAGGACTTGAGTAATAGTACAGCCTATACGATGGTAGAGATTAATGTTGATTTGGGAACCACATTGTCACTGATGCCATGAAAGTCTCAAAATTTGTGTGTGCTGTTAGTACACAAAACACCTGTGACTTACTGAAGTCTTTAGGGGGTGGGTACGTGGTAAATACTGGGTCTGTGCAACTCCTTTTCACCCATATTTTAGAAGTAGTAAATTATGGAATGGGTGTATAAGAACTGTCAGTTTTGTGTTAGAGTGACCTGATTTCTCTTTCTACCTTCTGTTTTTTCTTAAACAGTATTTCTCTGTGAAGACGTCTGTGCTTTAATTGGGGAAGATACTAAAACACTCCAGGAAATCTCAGACAATTTCAAGGGAGTGGTGTGTGCTTGTTGAAGATGGTGGTATTTGCAGAGAATCTTCATGGATTCTAATGCTGGCATCAGTGCAAGAAGAGTGTCGGGAATGGGTTGGCTCTGGATGGTCTTCTTCTTTCATCTGGTTACCTCATTAGAAGGTAAGAATACATGTTTTGCAACAACTTTAAAGAGTTTTCTGTAGAGGTTTAAAAAAAAAAAAAGTGTGCTCTCTCCAGTATGCTTATATCCTAGTCCAAATGAGCATTGAGCACATCTTTCTTTTTGCTGGATGATCCCTATCTCTTGGGAATTAGTATTGTTTCTGGTGGGAGAGACAAACCCTCTTATGAAAGATCATTAATGAACTAGTGAACTACTACTATCTCAGAAGTGACTGCCTTAAATAATAGATTTTTTTCTCGAGGAATAAGCTCCTTGTTTATACTTTGCGCATATTTGATTCTTATGTTCTTGCTCTTGCACCACGTTTGAACTGTGAAATGATCTCTGGATGTGTATGCTGTTCGAGAAGACAGCACCCAATGGGCTGAAATGAAGTGTTTTTGTCTCACCCCTGAAAAACTTGCCTCAAATAATAGATATGGATCGAATGTTTTGCATTAACAGGAGGAGGCAGTTCACATTCCGCCAGCAGAGAGAGGAGGGAGAAAACACGGAAGGCAGGGTAGGGAGAAGGTAGACAGGGGAAAAAGTGGTGCCAATAAAATGGTAGAAGAAAGAATGGATGATAGAAGGGAGGGTGATGAGAGCAGGAGATGAGCACTACAGAAGAGAGTTAGAGAAGGGCAGAGGTACTGTAAACAGTCCCCTTGTTTGTTCCAAGAATATCCTTGCAGCTACATGTGCTCAGTGAACTGTACTGCTTTGTGGTGAATGTTCATCTTTTGCATTTCTGAAAGCCACTGAAAGAGGAGAGGAGGGAGAGATAGAATCAAAAGGAGGCAAGGAAAGACCTAGAGGAAAGGAGAATATTGTGAGATCTAACAAGAAGAGGAAAGCTTCTTAAAGCATCCCTTCTCTTAATAGGAGGGGAATGCAGTGTGTGTAGAGAGTTCAGCAACTAAATAATTGCTGTAAGATTGTAATACAAATTCTGATATTTCTGAAATTCTGTGAATTACTGATTTTAAAATTGTATTACAAATTACTATGTGATTCCTTGTGTAACTGGTAGAGAAACTGAGATAGAAAAGGGGGAAATGTAAATTCTCTCTGCAAGTATGAAGTAACTGAGTAATGCCTGTACAAATGAATTTTTTTTTTAATTCAGTGCTCACTCCTGAAAGTTTGTAGAGATAAAAGAGTTGAAAAAGTACTGTGTGATACAGCTTCACAGATCTTATAATTGACCTGCCTGGATTAAAATAGGACCGTAAAACTTGGCTTATGGAGAGGAGACAGTAAAGGTGTCTATGAAAAACGAGGTTCACTCTCCTGTTAAATTTGAAAAGGTTTAATAAAAAGACAATAGAGAACGGGACAAAGCAAGGGTTGGTTATGGCCGGGTGCTTGGCATCATGTCAAAAGCACACTCCTTGTCCAGGGATTCTTCTTTAAGTACTCTTCTTGTTGCATCAGTTGCATATTTATGGGTTTTCCAAGAACTATTTGCATGGCCACTCCCTGGGTCTGCCTTCTTAGAGCATGTGCAGTTCTCCTTCAGGTGGTTTGATCTGCAGGCAGTAAGCACTGATAGGGGCACATCAGCAATGGGGTTCTTGCACCTGTTTAGGAGTTTCTCAAGAGGTGAGTTGAGATATTTCACAGGGCCTCCCCAGCCATTCACTGTGTTTCTATCTCAACACAGCAGACAGTTCAAGCACACTAACTTTTAACAGCAGAGAGGAAAACAAAATCTAGACTGCAAAGCTGTTTTAACATTATACATAAAAGTCAAATATAACATGTATAACATTCATCCCAATATTTGCAAAAAGCCAACAATAGAACATGCATTTATAACAGCGTCCATGAGTCCAACTTCAAGTCTCAATTCAGGGTCAGGGGAGTCTTCATTTTGACTGTACTGCATGGTCCTAAGTTTGCACTCAAAGCTGATTTGCACTGCAGAGGTAACTATTTTTGTTGTGGTCAAAAGTCAAAGAAAAATTATATGGTAAGGGAGGAAAGTCTGATGATAACTATGTAGAAACCTTTGCTTTAGTGCAGAGCTATCCATAAGGAAGAAAAAAGGCCCATGGCTTGTTTGTTGACTCATATATAGCAGAAACCTGAAATTCAGGTTTTGGATTTAAATGTAGGGAATATCCAGCATGGTCTTTAGTTTTTGTAGAGCTTCCTAGAAGTTTTAGATGGTATTTAAAATAACTGCCAGCTAAAGAGAACTCACTGAGTGGGAAAATCAACAAATCATTTCTTTCTAGTGTTTCTCAGGCATCTGAGTTAGATTTAAAGTCTAGATATAAATCACGTAAGCCAACAAACTAAATGTTGTTCAAATTTTGTTTGAAAATTCTAAACCTTAGTGTTAATCATTAAGAAAAGATAGAGAAGATGTAGAGAGGGGAAGGGAAGTAGTCAAAATATTCAGACCATCTTTATATGCATTATGAAGAAAGCAAATACTTCTTAGGCAGAATGCCTCTCAGATAGAAAGAATGCAACATGCTTTTAAACTCCTTCATGACTCAGAAGTAAAAAAGTTCTTGTAAGCAACTGAAATTATTTTGTTGATATTGGTTTTAATGCATAAAAAGGAGACATTAGGCTGAATTTATTCAATACCCTAGTGTTTGGAGCTATTCCATAGCTCCAGTATTTGGACACACTGATTTCACTAGGAATGAGCATGTCTGTGCAGAGTTTTCCAGACATGATTTTTACACCAAAAAAAAGCCTAAGTAAAAATCTGAGGGAAGACTGCTTTGCAAACAGAAAACATTTGTATTTGTTATTTTAGCTTTATAAAAGGAACCAGAATCGCACAAAAGTTTTCATTAAGATCACATTTCTCAATGTTTATGGCTCTGCAAGGGTTTTTGAGGATTTTGAGAGCATTACTTTTGAGCTACATGCTGGGTAAAGTAATGGATTTTTCCTTTTTCTCAAACCTGCATAAAGAAATAAAGTAATTTTATTTCTTTGAAAACCTATACATGTATATAATTCCAGTTTATCACTGAAAAGTTAACATTTTAGTTAACCTCTCTGATTGTAAAAATTTGTGAAGCACAGAATTTAAGAATGCTTGATGGGCTGCAGTCAAGACAGGTGAGAGCAAATGATAACTTGTTAATGAAATAGCCCTTGCTAGGGCACTGAGATCAGTTTTATGTGGAATACTGGTTTTGGTTTGATGGAGTTATAAATGTCTACAGCTGTAAACACAAGCTAAGTTCATTTTGCAGAACTCATTAAATATGTTCCAAAGGAATTATGTGTTCTGTGTGTGACTGCATTTATTTTACAACAAGCTCTCAAGCCTGCAGAATAGCTGAACAATCTTTCTAAGTATCTTCCAGAAATTGAAGATATAGAGAAAATAATTCTTCTACTTTGGTAAAACATCTTTGCATTTAAGAGTGTCTCTTTGGCAAAAGGGAATACAGAAGAAAAAAGGTAGTGAGGTCAGACATTCTTATTTCATTTTTACCACATTTTTTCTACTAACTGGTTGTTGTCTTCAGCTGTTGAAAATAATGTATTGATTGCTTAAACTGGCTTGTCTTTGAAGTGGAAGACAATATACCTTCCTCAGAGGGAATCTTCAGAGTGAAAAATACCACTGTCTTTTGGTTTATTATATGCAGTTTAGTATATACAAATAAAGGTTTAAATTAGTGTCTTTTTACTTCAGGGGAAAAAAAAAAAGTGAAATTAACTTTTTAGTCTGATTGCTTGTGATTCACATGAATTATTAAAATCCTAGCAAGCATTTTCTTTGGAGTTCTTTCCTGACGCTCTCCTCCATGCCAAAACCTTTGCCGCACGCTTGGAAAGCCCAGGGCAGAGGAATATCCTGTTGTAGACATGCAGAAGGAGAATGAGATTGGGCTGGATCCACAGCCTGTTTGTAAAGGGGGAATAGACAGGGGTTTACCTTTTGGTCAGTCTCAGCAGCTCAATTTGATTTGTTTTCTTTCATAACGGATTCCCGTGTAGTTTCTGTGATAGGGGCATCCCTCTTCTCAGGTTTGTACCATGCCCTGTGTTTGAATCTGTTCTGAAACTGCTGCTTGGAGGCCAGTACAATAGGAGAGACTATTCATGCTGCAATTAACACTGTTTATATTCAAAGCTAATTAAATCTTCAAAGAAAAGGAATGGCATTTTTATAATGTAGGGTCTTTGGGACTTTCTCAGTGTATGCTTTGGTAAAACTTTGGAAGACATAAGCTCACTTTTTAATGTCTATGAAAAAAAGCAAGCAGGAAAACATAGGTAACCATTAAAAGTCATGCTGTGTTGTCATTGAAAGTAGCTGGTTGGATGGCAGTGGCAGTTGAACCCTAAGTTCTAGACTTAATAATGGGTGTTTGGAGAATGAACTTCTTATGTTGTGGAAGAGTAGATATTACATCATATCACTAGGAAGGCTGTAGATAGTAATTCAACTTACTTCATCTGCAAGGTGGAACTTTTAAACTTTAATTTATTGATGTCTGCATTTTCTGACATCAATAGTAGTGCATCATGCTAATCCTGGCAGTTTCCTTAGAGCTTTAACAAAAGAAAGGGGCTGGGAAAAAGAAAAATACACAATCATTCATACAGCTTAAAACTTGTGTTACCTTGCAAAAAAACTGTATTTCCATATCCTACACCACTTGGCTGTCTTTTATCTCTTTCACAGATGGTACATAACTCCTGGTTGGAGTGTGAGAATTCCTCCTTGCAGATGACAACTTTGATGTTCTGATAGTATCAGCATTTTGCTCTGACATAGCAAGCAGTTAAATTATATTATACTTCATGAAACTTACTAAATACATATCCCATTGATTCCACATAGCTTTTCTAAAATTAATTGCATTTGAAAAGTAGCATTGCAGAAGTAATACAGGATCATTGATTGCAGGATTGACAATATAGTTTTATATGAAAAAAAAACCAACTTTGAACCCATTTACCTCATGTAGTTTCATTTTGTATATATTCTCTTATATTAGGAGGCATATTCTATAACTCTGTATAGAGTTTTTCATGTTAAGTCATAGATAAACTTGAAGACATTTTCTTTTAAAAAATAACAGCAGCCTTTGTGTTGGATAGTTATGAACAAGTAGGATTTTTTGGCTATATTTGTTTGGCTTTTTACTTGATTTGTCAGCTCATTTTTGAAAACCAGAATACTTATTGCAGTTGCATATGTAATTAGCTATTGATATATTATTTACTTCACCACAGTTGCTGTTTTATTTTGGAAGAAATTCTAGTGTATTTAAGGTTTCCCAAAGCTTTCACTGTATTTTGTCTCCAGATGATGACCCCCATGCATAAATATATCTGTTTACATGAATGATAAAAGTTCCTAATAAAAGGGTCCTCTCCCCATGCTCAATGGAGCACAGAGGAACAGTGAAAGGCAGAGGAACCTGAATAACCTAACAGAAAAATAAATGCCCTGACCCAGCTTCTCCCAAAGCTATCACAGGAGTGTGATCAGTCCATAGGGTGGGAGTGGAACCCATTAAGTTAAATCAAGGGAAGAGATTATTCCCAACAGGGGCATGGGATTTATTATTATAGGATGTATGGAAGATAATCTACAAAATTTACTGCAGGTTGTTCAGGGGAGTAACTGTAGGTGTGGAAAGGGAGGATTAAATGTGCAAATGTAGAGAGATAAGGGGCCAGTCACATACACCAGCTGCAGTTCAGTATGGTTATCATCTGATCACCAAAGTCTATCCTGTCTTCTTATTAAATTCCATTTTTCACCAGTTACCTGGGTGAGCGGGCTTTGTTCTCTGGTGTCTATGCACATGTATATACCAGCAACTGGAGTTGAACCACAGGTCAGAGTGGCCCGTGAGTCAGCACTATCAGCAGCTGGAGGTCATGGAATGGATAAAAATCAAGTGCTAGGAGCTCAAGGTGGACCACAGGTCATAGGATGTGTGCATCTGTGATGCAAGCAGCTGGAGTGAGTGAGTTTGTATTAGTGAGTCTTTGGTCTTTATATCAAGCCAGACTAGCTTGATGGTGGAGTTAGTGGGTTGGGAAGCCAGGGAAAGAGCAGAGTCTGGAGGAGGAATGAGACACCAGTTTGAATGTGTGTGTCTCTTAAGAGTGAGACAAATGTAGGGGTTTATCTGGTGAGGGAGGGTCATCTATCAGAAGGCCCAGGTCAGCTATGGTGTTCACTATAAATTCTGGGGGTTCTTTGAGAGTACTGTCTATGTGTTGTGTATCTCGGTGCACCTGGAGACAAGATGATCCCAGGGCCAGCTCCGGGGCAGGCTGAGTGTAAAAGACCACTTCATGGAGAGATCCACAGAATAGCAACCCAGGAGAGCAAGCAGCCAGGGCTAGCTAGTGGTAGGCTGCACCCTTAAAGCCAGTTAGTAGAGGCTCCATAGCATGCCTCTGTGTGTGTGAAGGGATGTATCAGTGAGTGATGCTGTCTGACTACTCACACCAGGAGTGGGGTTGTGAGCTTCAGGTGCCAGCAGATGGAGAGATCGCAGATCCAGAGGTCAGGAGGCTAAATCTTTAAGGACAGTTATTGCAGACATCTGCATTGTATATAAATGCATATATATTGCCCTCTAACAGCCCTTAATCCTGACCAACCAGAAAGGGGAAGAGGATGAGGCTGTTGGTGGTGCTGTTTCTGTTTGTTCTGTTTGCATGATGGGTGAGCGCTTCTGTCTGTGTTGATCTTTGTGGCTGGCCATTCATAGATGTGCAGTTCCTGCATGTGTTTTTGTGTGTGCCTGTTGGGAATACTCACTTAACCCCACTGTTGGTTGTTCCTGGGGCCATGGAGCTGCAGCAGCCTGGCTTGTATGAGGTTACTGGATTTGTCAACTCCTAACACACTATTTTTGCACAAGCCCAGGGAATGCTTTCTCTTCCCACCCTTCTTAGAGAGCATTCACACTCTTCCTACTTTTCTCAGGGCGTGATCATAGAAGGCAGAATAAGCTCAGAAATGTTTCAGTTCTTTTCAATTGAGCAAGTTGTGCTGCTTGGGGCATTCAGCTCCATAGCAAAGCAAACTTTCTGAATTTTACCTTTTACCATAATGCCCTTTGCCTTCTACCAGTGTACATTTGGATATATTCAGAATTCTACTGGATAAGGTTTGGAGGAACATACTGTAATTTAGCCTGGCCTTGAGCACGGTGTTGATCAAGATGACCTCTGTACTTCCCTTCCAGCTTGTTTCATTCTGTGATTCTACAGTTTTAGTACCAGACTCTTATCACACAGGTAAAGGGATTCTTTTACTCTCTTCTCAGTACTGACTCTCTTATCCGTGGCTGTAGTTTGCAAGGCTTTGGTTGTATAATTCCCTTTTGCATCACTGCCCTGCTAAGACACTGAGGTAAATGTTCTTCAATCCAGAAAGCTGTTAGGCCATCTCTGCCTACATGAAGGTTGTCTAAGGGTCAATCATCCTTGAGTGAATTGTCATCTTCTTGCATCAGGGGATCATTTTGTCTGTAACACAAGCACTTAATAGTCTTGCTTGAAAGTACAGGCAGACCAAAATCTGAAAATCATTAACGTGCCTATTCTGAACAGCCTGATCTGTAATAGCAGCTTCCAGCCTCTGCCCAGTTTTTCTGGATGTTGATATTATAGCATAATGTAGCCTAAGAGATTGGTTTGTGATGTGAATATAGAATAGTGCTAACTGAAACATTTGGGATTATTATTTCACCCTTTCTGGCCTGTAAGAACTGAGAATAAATGAGAGTTTAGATTTTTCAGAGTGTAATGAACCCATTTGACTCTTCTATAAAAAGTGATTGTTTTAGGGAACAGAAATACAGGATAATCTCTCATCAGTTATTTTTATCTTCCTTGAACTGAAACACCACTTGTAATATGAAACTGGAATATAATTCTTCAAAACTGAGATTAAATGAGGAGCAAAAGAAGAATTGTAGAATTGTCATAATTTCATGTGTTTGAATGCCTTTAGATTGCTCAGACATATTGTCTATTCCTTATTTTTAATGCAAAGTGCAATATTGCTCCAGAGATACCCTGAGATACTTCAATCAGTGTTGCCTCCAGCAACATCCATGGGTGGACTGAGCTGGGTCTAACCTGATCTTGCAAGACACTTGATTTTGAGCAATATCGAAAGGGTGTAAGCCATTTTTGTTCCAGGGTGAAGAAATTCAGCTGAACTGATAAATTCTGTCTGGACTGAAGAGCAGCAGAATACTGATCTGGCCCAACACATGTGGATGTGGAATGCTACATCAGTCATTAGTGCTAATAAAATGTCAGAGTGAAGGCTTATACCTGTACACATGTAGTCATTCATACAGTTAAATTATGAGCACAGCCATGGGTTTGTTTGGCCCATGCCAAATAATCTTATCACAAACAGTGTCTACACATAGGTCAGAGGTTAAGATGGACTGAGGACCATTCCTGGGAGGTGGTTTGGATGCAGCAGTGCACTTCTGTGGAGTTGAAGGTTTTAGCCGTGAGCCATACTGCCTGTTGTCCTCAGAGCTGGAGAGCAGTTTAACAGCTTGCTAGATTTATGAGTGTACATGCAGCTGGTGTGACTGGAGATATGATTCAAGGCATACAGCCAGTGGGAGAGGGAGGAAGAAGAAAAATAGTGAGGGACTCTTGGCTGTAGGTTGTGAAATGAGATTTATGCACACAAAATTCTTGTGTACTTTTCTTATTTTTCTAATGGTTTCTGATTTAAAGTATTCACTGTGAAAGGGACAGTTTTGTCTGCTTCAGGCTGCCTATTTCTGTTTGCTTGTAAAATACTCATGTGCTTGGTAAATATTACCTTGCTCACTGGTGAGAAGTTGTCTGGAAAATATGCTTGACATGGCAGAGCATGGGCTACTGAGCAAGTCTTCTCTATTTTCTTTCTTCTCCATTCATCACTTCCATTTCTCACTTTCTGTATGGCTTTCCATGCCCTGATTAACTTTTCTCTACTTTACTTTCTTCTAGAGTTTCCATGGGGTAGAAGCATTATACTTTGGTAAATGGGAGACTCAGATCTGATTAGAAAAAAGCTCTCTCTGTGTTGAAAAATGGCCTTGTATATTATTTCAGCATATCAAGGCCATGTCTGGCATCGCAATGGCAAAGTAAAGACATGACAGTGCAATCCCTGTGCCAGACTGTGCAATTGAGAAGGTAATGGGCATGGGGGAATGCCAAGTTCCTCTGCTGCCAGGACAGCTTAGGGAAGACTGTGCCTCAGGGATGCATAGGCCTTTTGCAGATATTCTGCTGCTCAGAGGGGCTGTCTGAACTGAGCTACCCTTGAGAACTGAGCAGCTCAGCATTTCCTGAGATCTTTTACATGATTTTAGTGGGGTTGTACTTTAGCTGTAACCATTAGTTCTTTCCAGTTTTAGCAAGCCAGCCCCAGGTACTTTGCATGGCTTTTGAATCAAAGAGCTGCATCTTCAGGAGGTCTAAAATGTATACAATGTCCTGTAGGAATACAGGAAATGTAGTTCAGGGACATAGGTGAAGGCTGAGGTCTGTATAAACTTGCTCACTTGGTCATGTCTGCTTTAGGATGAGCCCAGTCTTTCCTCTCCAATGATTAATGTGGAGCGAATCCCCAGGTATATTGATAGGCATAGTGACATAAGTAATCTGTAAACTGGAAATAAAAAGTATTGAGGATCTCTCTCCTGCATAAAGCATGGAAGAATCATATTATTAAACCTTTGCAAGGTGTAATAATGGAATGAATCTTATTTGTAAGTAAGTTGGCTGTTGCTGTTAGGTTTTGGGGTTTTTTTTTAATCTGTTTTTGAGGAGTTTTTTAAAGCAATAAGACAAAAACAAATAAAATGAAAAACAAAATAAGTGAATAAAGCTTCCCAGAATTTAAGAAAAAACAGTTGATTTATACAATATGTATCAACACATGTAAATACCTATACAACTGAGTAATTTTCTTATTCTGTGTCCAAAATATACAGTGAAGAGCATATGCTTGCATACCACGGTGGTCTCAGACCCTGAAATTCTCTTTTGGAGAATACTATGCTTATAGTTTGTACTGTCAAAATCTCTTCTGTGTTTCCTTGTACCCAAGCACAGAATAACTTGTCCAAGAGCACTCAAGGCTCATATCTGTCTCCAGTGGTAGATGCAATAACAATGGGAATGCAGACTAGGTGTGGGAATAAATTAGGCCTGTGAAGTTCTGCATATACCCTTGAGCAGTGTAATGCAACAGATTATTTAATACTGGGATTCCTACAAATACTTGCAATGTAATGCCCAGCTCCAGAACAAAGTGAATCCATTACAGGCTCAGCTGGGTCATAAACTCCCAAATAAATTGGGTTCAAGAACTGGGAACATGTCTTGGCCTTGTGTCCACACTTACAAGTGCAAATAAAATGGACAACCATAGTTCTAAGGAGAACATTGCTGTAGCTCATCTTGTGTTCCACCTTTTCCTTTCCAAAAAGAGAGTGGCCTCATCTGAACAACTTCTTATGCTAACTCTGCCCCATGCTGTCAGCGTGCTTATACTTCACCTGGGAAAATCTGGTGAGAATATTGCCAAGCAGATTAAGAATCATGAATTAGCATGATCATGTGCCCAGTGCCTCTTCCCTTGTCTTGGCCTTTCTTAATTTATTAAAAGGGACATAACCTGTTATATTTAATCTCCAAACATAAATGGTTAATTTTGGTGTATGGAAGCCCTCTATAAGACAATTTTTTGAGGAACAGATAAGATTTTAGTCTGACTTGGAATAGCACAAAATACTTTTTTTATTTAATTCTTTTAAATACAAACAGAAATACTTCTGGATACAACTCAAGAGACTTCAGAGATTGGCTGGACTGCACACCCTTCTGATGGGGTAAGCATTTCCCTTGTCCTCTTCTTGACTGTACCTCTGCTGGGAAGATGTGCATGCATCTGATGAAGAAAGGGAAACTGGAAGCAGTGAGACTTGGTTTATAGATTTTGTACATATGAACAATTTGAACGCAACAATGTGTTGTGCAAAGATAGATTGTTAAGAAAGAAGAATGCTGAGTGGGATCCTATGGCCACCTCCTTACCCTCTTCCTTCCCCTCTGCTCCAGGGATACCAAAGAGTTCTCCACCCACTTCTCCATACAGATATAGACTAGACTAGATGAGAATAGACTAGACTAGACTAGACTAGAATATTTCAGTTGGAAAGTACCTACCATAATCACCTACCTAGTGCAGCTGCCTAACCACGTAAGGGCTGACCAAAAGTTGAAACACCTTACAAAGGACACAGTCAAATGTCTCTCACACACTGGCAGTCTTGGGTTATTTGCCACTTCTCTAGGAAGCCTGTTCCAGTGTCTGGCCACTCTCTAGCTAAAGACATGTTTCCTGATGTGAATTCTGAGCTTCACTGAGGCAGATTTAAACCATTCCCATGCATCCTGTCATGAATCTGAGGGAGAAGGGATCAGCACTTCC
>VWZN01012590.1:60218-78036 GCA_013396955.1 Regulus satrapa | reverse complement strand
GGAAGGAAGGAAGGATTCTAATACATAAAAACAAATGGGAATGATTCGGAAAAAAATGTCTTTATCTGGGCAAGTGAAAAACTGGTTGGCAAATACAGGAAACCAATGGTATGAACAGATAATTTCACAGCTGATTCCTTTTCTCCCAACTCTTTTTCTCATTGTGTTCCAATAATTAAAACAAAGGAGTGGCTATTCAGTGCAGGAAAGCTGTATAAGCACAAACTCTACAGAGCCACCCATGAACAGTGATTCAAAAGGAGGAAAGCAGACAACAGGCAGTTTAGAAGAAATTCCTGCGGGAAGGCAAATGATGACAGGATCTACCCACATGTTCTGGAAAAAGGCTGTGTCTGAGCTGCCTTGGAGGTGGTGATCTCACATTGTGGCACGGTGTCCTCGAGGCCTCACAGTAGTGGGACTCCCCTAAAGTCCTTCACTGGAGCCCAGCACCTTCCAGCCTGGGCCAGCCACAAGCACCACAGTGTTTTGGAACACAGAGAACTCTGAACGTGAAATCTGAAGATAAAAATAAGCACAAGTCCTTCTTTTCCATCCTAAATTCAACTGAAACATAACACAGTCCCAAGCAGAGAGGAGATAATCTTAGATGTTGCTGCCAGCCTGTTTACTTACTTATTGTCAGATGATAAATGCTGGCAAGTCCTCATCTCCTGTCTCACCCTTGCAAATGTTGTTTTCCAAAGCTTCTCCTGTTAAAGCCATGCTAAGGTGGGCATCAGCTAGGGTGGAAGCACAGAGCCAAGCTGGGCACTGCCAGTGGCAGGGCTGCTCCAGCACCGTGTCCCCAGGCCACCGTGAGGCTCAGCATGAATTCCTCACACTTCCCTTTCTTGTTCAGGGCAATTATATTTCCCAAGGATGGGAAAATATACTCTGGCAGCCAAGGTGCATCTCCATTGTCGTGAACAGGCTGGGCTTCAACACAGACATCACAGCTTCCGCCTCTCGACAGGGCAGCCACAGATGAAATTGAAATGTTAGAACCCTTAAATGCAAAGTGTGTGTCTGTGGCAACAAATTACTATATGCCAGCTGCTGAACCAATTAGCAGCACAGGTCTTCTGTGCCTTTCCTCGGATCTGAAAGATAATAAATACCAGTTCCTGGAGTAGAATGCTGAAGAGTATCATCCAGCATCACTAAAGATGATCAACTGCTTAATCAACTACTTCCCTCCAGCACTGGTGAAGGAAGAAGAATCTGCTTTTCAAAATACTCTTGTCTCTCTTTTAGGAAGAATTTTCCGCTCATTTATTTGACTGACTGTAACCAGCCCATGCCTCAAATAAGCAAAACATCCCTGGGAACTAAAAAGTTTGTTGTGAAACAGAGCTGGGAATATTACACCAAAACACAGTGTTTGGATGCTGCTTAATCAATGTTTCATCTCAGAAATACCAACATGCTCTGTCTGACAACAAAGCAAACAATTTCTCTGCAAGAACACTATTTATCTAAATAAAATCTAAATCAGAAAAAGGTTAAAAGGATTAAATAATCCCCAAATAAAAAAATCTCTTTTTAGTTTAAATAAAGCATTTGAGTTTCAGTAAAGAATCCTTTAAAATACCATTCTTGGCTCAGCATCAGATGAACATTTTTCCATTATTTTGCTTCAATTGCCATTCTGACAAAACTAATATTCACCTTTCTCTTGCACAGCACAAATTCAAAGCCGGAGTACCCCTATCTTCCCAGACAATACTGTGTGCTTTCCTAAGAAGGATTTCTTTTGAAGTTGAGATGTCTTGAGCAAAAATCCTATAAATAGATAGTGAGGAAGGTGATTTGGGACAGCTGTGAGTTGTATAAAGGACAATTTCTTTATTCAATGAGAGCAGCAGAATTGGATTCAACTCATAGCCACTTATCCAGATGCCTGTAGTATTTTGTCTATAAAATTACCTTCCTACAATAAGTAGGAAAGGTCCTGTGGGTCAAGGCTTAGAGATATTCATAGAAAGCAGAAGTAAAATGTTATTGCCACTTTGGTAGCTGTAGCCTTGCTACTGAGTTATTTGTGATAAGTCTATCCGAACATCCAGGTATGATGGAAAACGACAGATTTTTTAAAATCCTCTCACTTATTATCAAGAGCAAAAGCAGCTTTATTTTATATATGTAAAGAGCTTCCACTTAGACATCATACCCACACTGTAATTTCAAATAAACAACATTTAAAACAGCAGCTAACAAGACTTAAAAGTTAAAAGCCTGATGATTAATCCATCACTTCACCTGTCTTCCCAAATTATACATGTTTAGCCAAATAAAGTATTAACATTCTGCATTTTACATACAGCAGCACAAGATAAAGTAATCTACTGTGACAAATATTTCCAGAGGGGGGAACAAAATTATTTGCAAACTGTTGAGAAAACTGAGGTAATGCACAAGAAACTCTCAGAGATTTCAGAAGCAAAAGGCTGAGCTTTCTCAACACCTCACACCTATTTTCTGAATGCACTTGTTCTGAATTACACCACTGTGGGTTTGCTGCTGCTGCTCCTGGCTAGGCAGAGGAGGGAGAACCACTGGGATGGTTCCCACACCTGTCCCCGCTGCCAGCAACCTCACATCACGCTGGAAAAAGCCACAGCTGGAAATGGGAGAGGTGAGAACACAGGAGCAGGAGAGCTGCAGGCCAGGCTCCATCCAGCAGCACGCTGGCGATGGCAGAGGCAGCTCCTCACAAAAGCAGCCTGAGATTGTGCAGAGACTGACTCAGAGCAGCCCAGGAGCGAGCGCATTAAAAAAGCGATGCCAGCTTGAGAAACACAACCAGAATAGCACAGAGGGCTGTGACACACAGGCAGGGAAACAGGCTCATTACCTCATGCATATGTTTGGAAACTGTTTTCGAGGGAGCTTTTCTGGTGGTAGGTACAGCTTGTTCCTCAGACTCATTTAGCTAGGTAACATTTTCACTCATTAGGGAGAAACACAAACCAGTTGGAGCAAGGCTGTGACACATCCTGGCTCATGTCTAGGCTTGTGCCGGGAGGCTGAAACTGTGTCACCAAACCTGTGAGCTCTTTGTGGGGTATGGGATGTGGTGGGGTCGGGCTGCCCACTGAAGGGGACCTGAAATGACAGGAAAACCAAGACATATTTTTAACACATTTATACAGCACGTCTTGCACTTGTGTGTCAATATAACATCTTAAACGGGGGAGGGATGGTGTGCAAGCATGGAACACAAAGGCATCAAGGGAAAATATGGTGTTTGTTGAAGAAAGGCTGCCCCTTGGGCTGTAAGTCACTCCCTGGCCCTGATTTGCTTTTTGCTTACTGTCATGATGTAATGCTTAAGAAGAGCCCAGGTTTACACTGATTTTCCTCCAATGATGCCATCTATGAATGTCCTGTTAACAAGCACTGTCAGCAGCATTTTATGGTGGTATTAGACAAAGTTTTAGGAAATGGGTGGAGTGTGCCGTGTTCTGGCTACTCCTCATCATAGTCCTCCTCAGATGGGGTTATTGCCACCTTGGTGGACTCTTTAACTGAACATTGCAACCTCAGAGGCAAAAACTCTGCTAACATTTCAGCCTGTGAATGGGCAAGGCACCAGTAATCCAGTTCTCCAGTTTATTCTGGCATCAGTATTTCGAGTCTGTTACAAGGCTTAGTGATTTCAGAGTCCCAGTTTTAGTGCCAGCAACACGCAGAGTTTACACTGCAGAATGAGCCGGAGGTGCTGTCATTGTGTTTTAGTGCTCTTGATGGAAATTTTTTTCCATTCATTTATTCAAGCACCTTTGAAGCACCAGATGAGATTTCAGCATCCTGCAGCAAGTCCCCACCACTCAGAGAGGTGCTATGTCCTCAGCCTTTCTGTAGCTGCCAATTGTCCTTTGTCGTCCCCTCCGTGCCCCTCACTGAGGAATCCCTGGCTCGCTGTCAGATTCCCGTGGGCTGTCACCTGGCGTGTCCTGCCCCAGAGCCACGTGTTTCCGTGGAGAGTGAGAGTGGCAGTGGCTTTCCAAGCAGACCCTTTTTCAAAAAACTCCAGCCTTTCTCAGGCGTGTTTGTTTTGGCTGTTCCAAAGTTTCCTCTCCCTTTAATAGACGGCAAATGCATTATCCAGCACAAACAGGGAGCCCATATGATGGGGTGGAGGGACAAAACAGATGGCACATGAGTCACTCCCATTTGCAAAGTCGGGGATGAAAACACTCTCCTGCTTTAGCATCCTGCTGGAGGCTTCTTGCAAAAGACAATTGAGGAGCTGTGCTTGGCACTGAGTCCCCACAGCCTTCCAGGTGAGAGAGGAACTGCTGCTGAATTCCTTTCTTTGTGCATCCAAAGCAATCCAGGAAAGAGTCTGGGGACTGTGGCAAGCCCCTGGTAAAAATATTGCTTAGAAACAGCCAACTTCCCTGTGTGATGTGGGGGCACTGAGCCATCCCCAGGGCCAGAGGATCTCTGTACTTCCTCAGGGTATTAAAATTCCTTGTTGTATTTTTTCCACCTGCTTTTCCATTTGCTTTAACTCCCTGTGCCTGGCAGCAGCAGGAATGTTCCCTGTTTTCTTTTCTCTTTTTTCTTCCCCCCTCCCACAATCCGTCTATGGGTAATGGATTTTATATGCTAACTCACATCACTGAAATACCATGAATTACACAAGTAGGAGTAGAAGGCATTGGTTATGCTCTTGCCAGGAAAGATCCTCAACCTATTGGAAATAATGATTATTCGCACTGTATAAATTGGATTTCTGCCATGAACAATATTAGAACGAAAAGGCAGTGAGCAGTATTACTCTGCTGCTGAGTATTCATTGTGTTAAAACAAAAATAGACATAATATCAGATAGCTACCACCTGGAAATTGCATTATATATTTGGGTGAGAATACAATCCCAGTCCTCAAACACATTTGCACATGATTACTTTTACACATTGCAAGAAATTTCCTTGAAATTCAGTGTGTGTAACATTAATAGTCTTTATTCATACTTGCAAAAGACAGCTTAGAGAAAGAAGCATAAGATAGTTCTTTCTATCAAGAAGGTTTAATTAATTTTCTTTCATAATTCAGGGAAGGAGTATTGTTGGAATCAAAGACATATAATCAATGAACATATTATTAGTTATTTCTAACTTTACTGTCCAAATGTAGAATTCTTTAGACATCAAAAGCCATTTCACTGCATATCTAGAAGGGATTCTTTTTCCTAAAAACAAGGCAAAGTTATTCTCAGAACTATCTTGAAAATTCAAGATGCATACGCTTTTTCCTTTTTTTCCTGTTTCCTTTCCACACTGACACTGTGAAATCAATAACATCAAAATTGTTCTGGTTTTGCTTTTCATTTTCCTTTTTATTGCCTTCAATAATTTTGAAATTTCCTCATCTTTGAAAAAGAAAAAGGGAAGAGTCCCTTGGTTTTGTCACACTTCAAGCACTAGAAAGACTTTTCAGAGTTCCAATAGCAACCAGCAGCAGAAACATTTAAAAATGAAAAAAAAATAAAATTGTTTGTGTGGGCAGAGGTGCCTGTTCAGCTTTCATTTTACTGTCCCAAGTTTCAAAGAAATATTTGGCACTGTTAAAATTTCAAAGCAATCAGACTGCGGTGTTTCAAAGGTTTACATGAATTCCTTTTGAAAAGCTGTGGAGTGTCAGATAGAACAATGTTCAGAAAAAAAACCCCTGATGGTGGCAGGTGCTGGTTATTTGCATCGGAGTTCTGATACCAAAGAGCATCAGTAGAAACAACCCTTCCCAAATACTCAGAGAAGCAATGCTTTAATAAAATAAAATAGCTTAAACAAACCCCATGATTTGTCTCTTACAGTGTCACCTCTTGATGGAGGAGATCTGGTAAGGAGAAATACATTTGTAAGTGGTCACTGATTCTGCATGATCTCATCGTTAGAAATGTAACATGTGGAACTTTACAGGGATCTGATCTTCACACATCATGCAAAATCAGACTCTTCAAGTGTGTTTCAAGTTCAAAGCCTTGAACACAGCACATTTCTTGGCCCATGCAATACAGTACATGCAAATTACACCGTGATATAGACACATCTGCACACAATTCCACAGACCAGTACACTGAAGAAAAAATACAACTCATAAACTGAGAGAAGAAATGGTACAAATGGAATGTCACAGACACAAAAGGAATTGTCTAAAACCAAAGCATCCTTTTTTTTTTTTTACTGTTAATGATGCAATCTTATTTTTCACCAATACATTGGCTTTAGCCTTTGTGTTTCCTTCCTGTGCAGACAAATACAACAGCTGATATCTGCTGTGGCAGCAGAGGAAGAGGGAAGGATTTGTTGTTTCTCAGGCTTGGGCTGGTGCCTGAGCATGGATTTGCTGCCTGACTCTGCCTGGGAAAGGGTCTGCAGGAGTCATCACATGCAGCCCCTGCACAAGGACTGTACCTGCCCAATTCAGAGACCTCAGGTGGAACTGAATGTACTTTCTCAGCCTCCACATACTTCGTACACAGCCAAGAGATGGCCTGAGCCTCACCAGCCATGCTGAATAAGAAAAAGAGTGGAATTTTAGAGTGGAAAATGGAAAAGAAGATCCTCCTTTGTGTCACCTGTGCACAGGTGAAGGTGCATTCTTCAGTCAGCCTGTAGCTCAAAGCCTGTAGGAGAGAGAGGTCACCAAAATCAGAAAATACCCCAGATTTAAGCAAACCTGGCTCATCTCAGAATCGCACTGTAATTGCTGAATCTAAGCAAAGCTTTTATAAAAAATGGAAATTGGAAAAAGTGTCACTGGGAAGCTCACACATAAGTAAATAGCAGCAGCATGGATGTACCCTAAACCCACCAGGTCTTTCTGCAAGTAGCACAAAATAGCACTCTGAGACACAAATAACCTTAGTGTATCCTCTTCAATAGATGCAACTGAGCATTGACACCATACCAGTAATTTCAGACTTAATGAGATGTCAATGCCTTTGTTAAATGTATTGAACTGTTCACCAGACCACAAAAAAAAAAGACATGTGACCAGATGGTGAACATGTGCACTGGCTTTTTGGATGACTTTTCCACCTTGACTTTGGCATGGGGAAAATGTGAGATTCATACCATCATTAACATTTCCTCCATCTGATCTATGTATTAAGGAATCACAAGTTGCCAAATTATTAATTTTTTATCCTTGGGGATGGTTTTTTTGGACAATAAATCTTACTTTCCTTTTCATGTTGCTCCATATGAAGAAGACATTCTAAGAAAAAAATGTGTAGACTTGTTAATGAATTTGAAGCAATAAAATGTCTGTACATGTAATCCGTGGGTCCTGAATCTTTAGCACCTCAACCTGAAGGTGAAGAAACGCAAGCTGCATGTCCAGGAGAGTGGACATTCCCTGTTAAAGTCTGAATAAATTTCAGATGCAAAAATTATGTCCCCTATTCCAACAGCATCTCTTGCCAGTGAGTTAATGCAGCATTCAGTTTGCATGTCCAGTGCTTGGCTTGGCTTTAGAGCTCCCTTTCAGTGCATGGTCAAAACCCACATGGAGGATTTTAACTCAGTCAAATGCCTGTTGTCATCAGGATTTACTCAGCTCTTTTCAGCTGTAAAGCAGGGAACAGATCGAAGGATCACCAAAGTCAGGCCAAGTCTCACTGACTCAAACCACCTGGCAAAAGTGATTTCCTTGAGTCCAGGGCATGCATCCCACAAATGGCTATAAACTAATTAAAATATACAGCCTGCAGGAATTCAAGGAAATACAACAAGAAACTCAAGCTGTTGAATGAGCAGCATGGCCAGCTACTCCCCAGGATGGTTCCTTGATTAGTCAACACCAATGCAGAAGAGCTCCACGTGGATAATTTATGGGTCACATAAATATCACATTATTATAACATTTTCCTGTTCACTCAGAGATAATAAGATACATACTCCAAATCAATATTTATTATTTTATCTTTCCTTCCTCCCTGATGTTAAGCTTGACATCCTTCCCCTCCCTCATTTATAGCCTGCCATTGCTTACTGAACCCCTCCACAACCTCTGAGATAAGCATCTGAAGGAGATTCATATATCATGATAGCAATAAACCAATCCTTCCAGACACATTTAACCACACTGCAATACTGTCAAGCTCTGAAGACAAGTAGCTCCCTGAGGAGCAGAACTACTGAACCTTGATTTCCTGCAGTTCAATGTCCCAGAGATTTCCTTTTTAACCCCAAACAACACCTCTCTGCTTCCAGCACTGCAAGTTCACCTCACGTCCCCTCGGTCCTGTACATGTCCCTGTAATATTTTGCCCTGTAGTTACCTCCAGTTGTGCTCACATGTCCCAGGCTCTCTGGTGACTCCACTCATTTCTCCTTCATGCCCTTGCTGCTCTTTTCTCTCTTGACACTTGGGCAGGAGACAGTGGGACTAGGGTGGAAAGGCAGATTGGAGATTGGGTCTGCCACCTGGCCAGCTGTGGGGCTGCCAAACCCAACACAGAGCACTCGTTTGTTCAGACAAGACATGAGAAGAACCTCTGTCCTTCACCCACCTGCCAGGTGGGATTGATAAATCAGGATGGCTGGAAAAACTGCCACTTCTCAGGTTTGGTTTGAAGTGCCCAAGAGGGTCACAAGTTTCCAGAGAGCCATCAGACAGGTGACAGGAAACAGTCACCTTCTTCTCCCAGTACCACAAAGCCCTCACCTTCACCAGACCACCCAACTGACTGAAGAGCAACCCCAAACTCTGCTCTTCAGTCAGTAGTCAACTGACTGACACAACTGCACGTGATCTTCACCTGACTGACCAAACTCTTCTTGAGGCAGTTTTACATGGCATCAAACAACTTTGGTTTTTTCCAGGACTAGTGTTAAATTTACATGAAATGCATCTGTTTGTAATTACTGTCAGTGTTGCCGACCCAGATCCATGAGAATGTCAAACTTGGTTATGATGCCAATGTCTTGCTCTCTCTGAGGTGGAGCATTTCTTTCATTGTTGTATTATTCACACAATTTCCTCATTCAAAAAGGGAAAAAAACCCCACTAAATATTTCTTGGTGTATCAGTAAAGCCTCAAAAAGTACAGCTAAGACAAGGCTGCAGTGTGCACATTTACATGTGCAGCTCTTATAAACAAAGTTTAGCTGCCTGAATCCTGGTGATTTATACACTTTGGGCAAATATTGAGCTAATATGTGATTCATGTCCCCAGGCACAGTCCAAAGCTGCACTGAGTTCCCTCCACTGTGTTTTAGATGTGTGCAACAGAATGTTGCTGTTTGATCCAAAACATGTGTTATGACTTGCTTCCTTTTCCTTTGGTGTATTTGCAGAAGTTTTTGGCAAGCCTGATTCCTTTTCAAAGATTATCAGAATAAAAGGGTCAGATTATAATTTAATCTACTTGGAGGAAACTGAGAGGGTGGAAAAAATATATTTAATGCCCCTCTGTGAGCCAACAGCTGTCCCTGTGGGCAGTCTCTGGCCCTGTCTTTTCTTCCATGACTCAAGTTTCACCTTCAAGTCTTGGCTTTCATTGGGAAGAAGTGAGAACATATCCTGAAAGACACTTTGACACCAATTGATCATTTTGCTCACCTAAGACTATCATTTATATGCTAACAGTATGTTCAAGGCTGCCATTCAGCTGCCAGCGAGTCCCCAGATGGGTTTTGAAGTTTTCTGGGGTCACCTCAGACTTAACAGTGACTCAAGACTGACAGATCAGTCAGGGCTCCTGCTGCAGTTGGGCTTCTGGGAGGTGAAATGCAGGCTGGGCTCAGCGGCCAGCTCCAGTGCAGCAACCAAGCTTGGAGAGTGACAAAGAGCATCTTTCTGCCCCTGCAGCATGAGGGACTCCCTGCTCAGGAGAGCGTAGCCCTTCCCTGAAAGGGGCAGCCTGATTCTGCTTTTCCTTCTGCTTCCCAATTCCCAGCAGAGTCTCTGTGGATATCAAAAACTGCTCAAGAACGGCAGGAGACATTGTGCCAGCAGCTGATGAGTCAGTTGCTGGAGTGAGGCGAAGGAGAAAAAAAAGGGCTGAGGCGGTGGTCACACAGATCGACTTCACCCAGCTAAAACCATTCCCAGTGCTATGCCCACGGCAGCACAGCTGTGTGTGGTCACACTGGGAGACACGTCACGGAACAGATCCAGATGGAAACAGCTAGTTCAGATCATTTTTCAGATCATTAGACATTTTTGTTGGCAGCCAGACAGAGGGTGACAGGGAGACAGAAGGGACAAAGGAGGGTCAGCGGGGAGGAGTGAAAATGATGCTTAAATGGCATCATGCTCACACGAGGGCACACAGGCCAGCAAAGCCTAAATGTTATCTTTAAGTCACTTGGCGCTCTCCAGATATCACTGGAAAAGGGGATCTGGATTTCACAGGCACACAAGATTTTTGTTTAATATTGCCCAGAGTCCATATCCCTATATTATTGTCATTTCATTTCAGCTTTTGACCTGGGAGCACGAAGAATACATACACACATATATATATATTCATGTACAAAATGAGCAATGAAAGGTAGAAAACATACAGGGTCAGACTGAAGCTTGTATCTCCTGTGAGTTTCTTCAATAAATATATTAATTTTTCTGGTAGGAACAATCCTTAGTTGATTGCAGCTCACATCACAGTATTACTGTATGGCAGATGCTTGACTAATGTTTGAGCAAGCTATGAAATACATGAGATTGTCACTTAATCTTTATTGAAAAACATCTCTACACCCCAAGAAAAGAAAAAGAGGAGAAGGAGGAATCCACACTTCCCTTGGCATTGTATGGTGCATTTGTGGTGTCTTCCTCATGCCTTGTAAGGTGAATTTTTAAGGATTCCAGTTATGGAACAGCCTATAAAATCCTTCCTTTAGCTTTAAATAAAAATAAATCCAGGCCCCGCTCTCTGCAGAGGAAAATGTGAGAGAACACATACTGTGCAGACACATATTGTGCAGCACTGCCAACAGGTGTTGCCATAATTAAGGAGAGTAATAATTGAAACAGTAATAAAAATTAGAAAACAGTACTAAAAATATGACTTTTCACTGGTTTCATTCTGGCAGGCAGCCTCATGTGACACACCTGAAGAGTAAGCAGTGAAGTCCTGGCACTATGAACTTCAGCAGCTCTCGTTATCTTCATCTTCAGACTTTCACTATCCTTTATATTTATATGTTATAGAAGTAGATGAAATTACTATCACACCAATATGCCTTTAGTTTCTGATAAAACAGCATTCCCTCCATGCTAGATAATATGTGTTGTTGATGTGTCCTCCAAAGCACTTATTCTTTTATATATGATTTTAGGAAAAGATTTTCTTTTTTTTTTTTTTTTTAGTTATTGGATTAGTATGTTGATTAAGTCTGTCAGAATAATACAACAGCACACACTTACATAGAAAGATCCAGCAAGTCCTCACAGGCATTTAGTTCAGACTGATTCTGGCATGAGATTACATGAAATTTTTTGCTGCTCTTATGATAATCAGCAGATAAACCAGATAATCTCAGATAAACATACCTAGAAAGCAAAATTACAGACTGAATTTCTTGTGCTTATAATCTGAAATTACCTCTTATTGTTTGTGGACTACATTGTCCCATTGGTCTGAATGGCAGATATAAATATAATATCTTTTTTCCCAGGGAATTTGCAGTCTACTAGATGAGTTAGAAATTATGAAGTAACACAACAAGGAAGCAGGGTTTTGTTTTCTTTATTCTTGTTTCTTAGCAATAAAACATCAATGTATCACTAACAGGAATTTGCTAAATTTTCATTGCTATCAGGCAAACACCTCACCAGAACATCTGTGAAATGGCTACCATTACAAAAAAGATTTCTGGTAATTAAAGGCAATGATTAGCTCAAGAAATCGAGTATGGCACTGTCAGCCAGCACTGGCTGGATTTAAGATTTCTCATTTTAGATGCCATAGTTTTCATATGTAATGTTCTCAGTTACCAAGGGATAATAGACTAGTCATTGAAAACCTACTCAAATTTTCCCACCTGGGAGTTCTAAATAAATCCTGACACAGTTTGTACCTTGTTTATATCAGCCAATATGTATTATTCAACTAGAAGCAAGGGTAATTCTCTAGTGCCCAAGAGTTAAGGAAACTTAACATGTCAGTTTTTCTAACTCAGTGCTTTACAATACAATCCCATTGCCATATAAATCACCAATAAATAATCACCTCCTTAACACTATCTTCACTTTCCATTAAACAAAATGCTCTTAACTTTAAATTGCAAAATTAAATAAAGGAATATTATTCTACCTGGCATTACCTGCACTGTTCATCATCTTACTATTCAATAAAATAGAATGGAACAACAGGATTCAACCTGTAGGTTCACTGTTAGAGAATTCTAATCAGCTTCTATGTTGCACTACTTCAGCTGGAAACAGGAAAGTCTACAGACAAAATTTGTATTTGAGAATATTTCTAGGTACAACCACAATTTTATTTGGCTAATTATTTGGGAAATGCAGTTACTCTTTAGAAGTGTAAATCAGTAATATCTGTCTTTTTACACAATTGCTGTTGACATTCCTGTTACTTTTAGTAACTCTGCATCTATTTCACATATGCTAATTTTATATAATGTGGGTGTACTTGCAATGAATTATTACAAAAATTTCATGTAACAGCCTAGCAAAAATAAGACAAATAACACAACTCTAACAACAAAAACACATATCAAAACTTTCAAACAGGCCCTCCACAAAAAAAAAAAAAAAAAACCAAAACAAAAAAAAAACCTAATGGCTAAAGAGTGTGTGTTCAGGCCTCCGTCAAAGGCCAGCAAACACAGCTTTTGATCAAAGAAAGGATGCACTATTAATTGTGAAGTAAGGTGAGAAACTTCAGCTACTGTCATTGCTTGTCATGAAAAATTTTTTAAAACTGTGTTTTGATGGCAAGTTTCTTAGTAGATTTCATCTAGATAGAACCTTTTCAAAGTGAAGGATTATTTATTATGAGAATATACCTAATTATTTATACCTAATAAAAGGCAGCAGCCCTTCATTTGATTTTCTTTTATAATTTTCAAATATATAGCTCAAAAGAAATACTTAAAAGACATATTAGAGCACCCCATAAAATTAATTCACTACATATACAAAAGAAACCCCACAAGTTTCACCTAATTTCCAGTCTATTTTTTCCTTCTACATCTTCAGTGAAGTTATTCTGAGCTCCATCTCACTCTTGATAATCTGTATTTCAGTTGCATCCTCCAGTTTGCAGCTTCTGTATTCTTTCTTTTCACTTCAGGCCATAATGAAGGTGCAGAAAGTCCTTGCCCTGGCAGCCTAGGGTGTGCCTGTGTTTGTTAAGAGTCACAGTAGTTGTGGATGCTGTAGCAGAGGTATTCCCTGACTGCAATTTTCTCTGGCCTCATTTATCCAGCCATTCAGGGCTAGGATAGGTGAGAGCAGCTCACCTGTTGCAAGCACTGCTTCCAACCTCGTGCTTGCTAGAGCATTATCAGCGCAAGCTGCAGTAAATATCCTTCATTTTGCAGAAGATAATCAGAGCCTGTTTCACCCCATTTGTCACAGCAGAGTTGCAAACAGCAGTCGCTGGTGTCTGCTGGTGCAGCTTCAGGGGTGCACAGATGACTCAAGAGTCCCTGCAGATTTTGAAAGCTGTGGCGAAAGCTCCTGTGTTTGCTTGAGATCAGCAAAATTCTATTAGGTATAATCTCTTTGCATAGGTTTTAAATTCTCAGAATTCCTCTGTCTTCAAAAATATCAACAGTGTTGCCTCTCTAAAAGGTACACGGACAACCGGCGGCTTGTCTGTGTATGCGCAAGTACCAAACCAAAATATACTTCATTATTCTAAGTGAATCTTTCCCAGGCCTGCATTCTGGTTTTCCAGTGCACTGACAATAAATAGATTTGCTGAATCCCCAAAGAGATCACTGTTTTCATCAGTGACTTTAACTGTTTTAATCCACCATCCCAGAGCTGGAGGACAAGCAGAGTAATTTTCTCACCTGCATCCTCACTCCAAAGTTTGAGAAGTTGAGTTGGTCACAGCGCTTGCTGCTTGGCTGGGAGCAGAGACATGTGCTGGAGCTTTAGAGAGTGATGTCATCTCTTTTATCTGCCAAACGCATTTTCCTCTGTCTTTGAAGAAGAATTGGATTCAATTTTTCTCCACTACTGAGTCTTGCAACCCATATCTGCAACCACTGCCTGTGTGGTTGTACTGGATGCATCAAGGTATTCCTCACCAGCCTCTGTGCTCCTGATACTATCAGTCATTTTTAAATGGCTTCAGTAACTGACTGGATAATGAGTAGATCTGTCTTCCAAAATAGTTTATTATACAAAAGAGTCCAGATAATCAAAGTAGTGATGAAATTTTAAAATCACATCTGGCCTGCTTCTCCAGACAACTTCATTTATTCCAATATAAAGTCTATGACATGAATGTAAGAAATGCAAAACACTATTAGGTTTTGGTTTTCAACACCTTTTCATTATTTGCGTTATACTCTAAACTGATACATGATTTATTTATAAAAATGAGTCAAAATGAGTAAAAGACTCAGTCAAAATGGTCCTGGCAGATATTATCAAAAACACTGTTGATCCATTCAAGCATCACTTCCAAGCCAGCAACATCAAATATAACTATTCTGTAGCCAAGAAAGGAATTAATTCCATAATAATCTAAAGAAGTGCTTCATCTCTAGCTGTGTCAGGCCTGGCAACACAGGTATTGTGCCATCCCTTCAGCAGCTGCTGGATAAAGCCTCAAGCTATGGTGCCAAATTCTACCCATACTCCACGCAAATGTGTCTCCTGCAAATATCTGCCAATAGTAAACAGAAGATTGCAAATGGTTTTGAAGTCACCACCCCGCTAATGTCTCCGTATATCCTGTGAGGTTACGCACATGGCCTTTGCACAGAGTTTAATCAAAAACATTTATATTGGCAGATTGAGTGTTTTCAGAGATGTTGGTACTTAACATCTCTGCCTATTCCAGAGGAGATGGCAGAGGGCAGGCAATCTGCAAAATGGTGATTTATTGCTCGGTTGTTTTTAATATGACAACAAATTAATGCCTTTGCCAGGTCCTTTCCTGCATGTACTACATCCCTGGTGTGCTCTGCTGGTCTGTAACCTGTGAGGACCCATCCCACTCCTAACCCTGCAGGTTTTCTCTGATGTTGAGCATCCCCTGTTTACATCTTACAGCAATAAATTTCCAAGTTTTCTTCATAGAGTCTTAAATTTTCCAGATATAGTATTGTGAAGAGCAGCAGAAAAACAACTCTCCTTGGACAGTATCAGGTACTCTCCCAGTCACCTCCTGAATGCTACAGAATTCTCACACACACTGTTCTGGCCAAAAAGAAGCAGCAGCACAATGCCTTACTGAGAAGTCAATAGTAGAAGTTGCCTCCTCTCCTGTCACTGAATGAGGCACTCGATGGTTTAGTCTGGTTTAAAATGCTGTTCACATTCCTCATTAATCTCAAATTGTGACTTCCTAAAAAGCAGCAGTAAATGGGCTTTAGGAGATTACTTTTTCCATGTGTAACTGTTAAAACTGTAGTCACTGAAGAAGTTGTAGTCTATCAAATGAGCACAGAAGGAGTCACATGATTTCTGAAGACCAACGTCCTATCTGCTGACAATGGTGCAAATTCGGGGATTACTCTTCTGAAAGCCCTCCACATTTACAGTGGTGGGGATGTTAGTTGATGTGATGAAGACCTTACCACCACAAGCACAAAGGCCTGGAGAGGAGCAGAGCACAGTACCAAGCAGAGGAAGCCCCATGGCACCTGGTCCTGGGTACTCCCAGGAACCTGAGCACACAACAGCTCGACCATGGTTTGGGTGCTGAACAAGTCTGCAGGAGCTGCTGTCACCAGACAACCTTGCAGCCTGAGCAGGCTTATTGCCTCCAGATATTCAGGACTCACTGTGGGATAGGCATTTGGGAAATGGTGTAAAATATACTGCAGGATGTCTTAAAGGAGGAGTTGGCGGGAATGTAAGAGACTTAAGGGTTTTTAAGGGTAAAGACCAAAGGTAAGAGCAGGAGGGTGAAGGTTGCTTGCAAAGAAACAAGCATGCCATATACAAAGAAAAGTGGATAAAAAGAGCCAGTTGCATGTGAACAGGATGCTTGTTATTATGCTTGTTTGGTCATGCCCTGATTTTTTTTTTGAATTGCATTTCTGATCACTTTCCTGGGTAAGGGACCACGCTCTGTGTGCATGTGTGTGGGTGTGTGTATGTGTGTGTGCATGTTTTTGTGCAGCAGCTGGAGTCAAGCCATGGAGCAGAGGGCCTGTGTGTCTCAGCCCCAGTATCTGGATAAACCAGTGTGTGTTTGTATGCTTTTCCTAAAGAACATCATTCCTGGGAGTGTCCACATAAGATAAGAGGTATGGGAGCCAGCTACAGGGGAGGCTGGATATCAAAGAGACACCAGAGGTTGGGCAGTCAGATCCTGGCACGGCAATAGGGCTGCACAAGCCGCAGAGGGGCCAGTGTGTGCACATTTATATGTGTATGTGTGTTGGTGAGTGCCTGACCACATGAACCAGACTGGAGCTGCAGACCCATCCCTGCAATCACATGACTGTCCTGGACTCCAAAAGATCAGCCAATAATAAATTGATGGCAGAGAGGCAGAGGTCATGCAGAGCAGAGAATGGCACCATGTGTGATCAAGAACTGACATCCACCCATTCCCAGCCATCAGCTCGAACCACCTGCTGAGCTGGTGGCCTGGCAGAGCTCCACAGATGAGGTTGTCACAGCTCCAGGTCACAAGGAGCAGTTGCTGCCTGTGCCATTCTTGATCTCCCAAGACAGGAGCAAGGTCCTGAGGAGAGCAGGACCCTGCAAGAGCAGCCCTGTGGTGGAAGACATGTGGCAGCTCAAGTGCTTTGCAGTATTGCACTGGCCAGAGACAGCCTGTGCCCACAGAGCACCCATGGGACAGCCAGAACTTGCCTATCAGACAGTCAGGTGGAAAGTCTGGGAGTAGCACAGCCCCATCCAGGTGGACCATGCTGTGTCCCAAGGGGGTGGGTTGCAGTGGTGCTTCAGCTCCTGCCTCACAGGACAGTGGGCAGCTCTGAACAAAGGCTGTCCTTCCATCTCTGGCTGCAGTGGTATGTCTGTCTCCTGATTCAGGGGACCAGCAGGGCCAGCCAGCCCTCCTCACTGCACAGGTTGTTGGTGCAAAGCAGGGCAGTGGGGACACAGGCCCTCAGGCTGCCCTGCTGCAGCTGCTCCCATGCCATTATAGCAAAGCCGTGCATTTGCATTCACTTGTAGCTGGGGCACCGGTGCTGAATTCTTAATAAAACAGACTCTGATAGGTTGCAGCTAAGATGCAAACAGATGGCAGAAGGCTTTGAGCTCAGCTGATGTGAAGAGCTGTCAGAAGGAATTGGGAAGTGCTTTCCCTTTTCAGGGTGGTGGGATGGGGTGGCTCCAGGCGATGCCACACGTCCTTGCCAAAGGCATCACACCTTCCCACTGGTGCATCTGCAGCTCTGGGCACCCAGGGAGCCTCCTTGGAAGCCAGCAAGGGGTACCTTCTAATGCATGGAAGGTGAAGGGCAGAAGATTTGCTTCCTTTAGCGATTGGCCTCACTCCAGAACTGCAATCCGATCCAGGACTCGGGTTCTAGCTCAGGAGTAGAGGAGGATTTTAACTGCCCTGAGTTTCGTATTAAATGGAGCATGTTAGAAAATCCTGTACCCATCTGAGAAACCACAAGCCAAGGAATTAAAAAAAAAAAAAAAAGCTCCCTTAAAACTTACA
>VWZN01012590.1:22621-57475 GCA_013396955.1 Regulus satrapa | reverse complement strand
TTTGTGCAGACCACTACTGTGATAGCGAGGCCATTTTCTTTGCCTGGAAAATGTGAACATTCCCTCTGAAGAGCACTTGAAGCGTAGCGGGAGGAAATACTGCAGGGAAGAGAGGTTTCTCTGAAACTAACCATAATGGATTCCTTTTCATTCCTGCACTAAGGGACTTGCTTCAGAGCAGAAGAGTAGCCTGGCTCCTCCAGAGATAATGTTCCCTGTATCAAATGGAGACTGACAGAGGAAATATCTTTTCCTTGGGGCACCTCTCCCTGGTCCTCAAGGGCCCTGCATTATATATGGCCAAGGCGGGTGAAGGATTTGTGGTCTAAGAGTTAAAGCAGGAGGAAAGAGAGATAGGACCCCTGGATTACAGCTTTTGCTCTGGCATAGAGGTAAATAGTCACTTACATTCAAATAAAAACTTCCCCTTTGAATTATTTTTTCCATTCTGTACCAATCCCAGCTTATCTCCCCATAATGGTCTTCACTTCTAGAATCAATTTATAACCGATCAGACAGCTAAAATAGCTTCTTACAGTCGGTGTCTCTAGTCAATGACTGATTTGCATTAAGAAAGATATGACAGCCAAGTGTGAAAAGAATGATAGTTTAATTTTAGAAAAATTCCACATTCATCTGAGAAATGATTACTAAGCACTGTGTATGTTCATACATAAATTACTTCCAAAAATGCGGGGAAAAAAAAAGATATTAAAATGCTAAATATTTCCTTGCAGTGGGAGCGGGAAGGCCCCAGAGCAGACGCTGCAGCCTTTTGCAAGAAGGGCTGGAGGACAAGCGCGCACACCCAGCGGCCCTGACTGCGACACTGAACGGGGACGAGCGGAGCAGAGGAAGGCTGAGAGAGAGAGGCCAAAGCACCTTCAGAAGGATGAGGAGCCTGGTGCCCCTGAGTGGGCACTGGGACCCCCTCCTGCCAGCCCCGGGGACAGCAGGGGCGATGGCAGGCACGGGGAGCGAGGCCGGGAGTGCCAGGCCCAGCTCCAGCCCCGCAGAGCCAAAGGCAGCTCTGAGGAGCGTGACACTGCCGGAGGGGGACGTGCCAGCAGCCAGGTGCCAGCTCCCAAAATAAGCCCTGCAGCTTGTCAACAGAGCTCTGTCATCTCTATCCAGAAAAAGACTAATAGTGGGCTGACGCCTGGCACTGACAAATTACCAGGTTGCTAGAACTGGGATTTGGATTGGATGCTGAGGTTTGTTTTGATTTTTTTTATTTTTTTTAAGTGCATCTTTATTTTACCAGGAAAAGCTTTTTCCTTTGTGTGCTCACGGTCCAAGCTGGCAAGAAGCAGCCTGGGATCTCCCACAGAGGAAGGCCAGCCCCTGCCAGGCCTGTGCATAGGCTTCCAGAGGCAGCAGAGACCAGCAAGATAAACTGCACACTCAGAGCCCACAAGGGAAGGGAGGGAGAGTCGAGAGGTGAGAAAGGTGCGTGAGGAGGCAGAAAGACAAGGAGAAGGTCGCTGCAAGACCATTAGAGCATATATTATGTTTTTTTACTAGATGTGTCTCATTTTTCAGTGTCAAGCAGAGAATGTGTATGCGGTGTTTGTCCCACACTAACACACCCTGAGAGAACAGACATCAGTCACTGGCTGTGTCACGTTTTTATTAGCTAAGTTTCACAGAATCATCCCTCCAAGTAGGGAATAACTCCATGCATCACAGCTCAGGTTTGACAGGAACATTAAAGGCAATATGTACTTTGATACATCAATCCAAATTTGTAGGCAGCAGAGGCCAGACTTGATGTAAAAAAAAATTAAGATTATTTCTTTTAAAAAGTGAAGTTTGTGGCCCTCTAATGAAGATCTCACTATCTTACATAAAGGTCCATTTCAAACAACCCAAACTTGTGTTATCTGACATTTTAATTAGTTGCATTTCATTGCCTTGGATTCATCCCGTCTTCTTGCATTAGTAAGTCCTAGAGCATTTGACACTCTAATGTATAAGATCATTTTAGAAAGACAGCAAACTTTTATTAATGTTGACTTGGTTTCTACACACTAGAACTCTGTTATTTGACATATCTGCTCTGCGCATCACTTAACTTCCTTGAAATGTAACGGGAAACTCTTTCCTGGCTTCATTCAGTAGAAGAAAATTACTGTGTAAGCAAATTGCATGGAGGGTCAGATCTTTTAAGAACTTTTGCTCTTAGGAGATAACATAAAACAGTAACTTCTCTTCCCAGAACTGCACAGCCATGAGAACCAGCAGAATGGCTCCAAGTCCCCACACACAGAATTCTCAATGCATTTCCTACCAGAGGCAGGAATAAGTAATTCTCTCATATACGGACTGGTCCAAAGAGTGAAAGCCAAAAGGAATCTCCTCAGCAGAGAGGAGAGCTCAGCTCACTGAGAGAAACGTGATTCCATCATGCTAGTATGACTGAGCAAGCTTTTTTGTGTTCTTTTGCAGATGTAGCACTGTGTAAGGGACTTCTTTATCACATGAAAATTATTTACCCAGCCCTTAAAAAATTACATCATTGTAGCATGACACTGAACAATTTCAGTCCTTTCAAAAGCACTTTGAAACTATGTAGAAGTCAAGCATTTCCCACCCAAGGGACTAAAGAGTAAGCTGCTCTATTTTGCATAATTTCCTTTCAACATTTTTAACAGGTTTGTCTAAAACAGGCAAATATCAGTGTTAAGCAATGCATTTTACACAACAATTTCACACACTCATGGAGCGGTCAAAATACTGTATAACAGAATGATTCTATGATAAAAGGATTATGCTGGCTTACACCAAAAGCTCTATGTCTAATTTAGGACTTAGGCATTCTGAGCAATAAATTTAAAAAATAATGGGAAAATAATTTTTTTTCATCAGCAGTGTCAAAGGTTTATAGATGAGTTTGAGTCAATTGACTGAAATTGGAGTTGAAAAGCACCATCCCCCATCCAGCAATGGCTCAAATTTTCCATCGTTCAGGGCAGAGCCAGATTCCAGGAATTCAGCTCTCCAGATTCACGTTTGTTAAATCTGTCCTCCTAGACACAATAGACTTTTACTCAGGACTTCAGTGCAACAGAACACACTCACTGTCTTTGTTTCTGTTGATCAATTATTGCTGAAATTACATTCCAGTGCTTCTGAAAACAGCTCAGCTGGCTGAAACCTAACAGGAGCCACATGCCAGAAAATTCCTCAACTTTTTTTTCCTCTCTGGATGAAACTAACAAAAATCCCCCCACTTTTCCTTTCTTTTTCTTTCTTTTCCCCATTCTTAATCAACCGTGTGGAAAGGAAATTAAATTTTGCCTTTTTTTTTTTTTTTAAGATGTTTTGCTCTTTTTTTTAGGGCTTCAGGAGGAGCAGTTTGCTTTGGAACCCTGGCCGCATTTTTGCAGCAAGCTGGCATTGCTGATTTGATGGGCTATGTCCCTGTGGGAACTGAAGGAGCACCCCTGGGATGGATTCTCCCCACCAGGAGTCTCAGAGGAGGGCTCTCAGGCAGGAGAATGGATCCACTCATCTCCATGTAAGTGCCCCAGGATGTTAAAATGCTTTCACTCTTCAGTCTTCTGCTGCTGGTCTCAAGGGCCAGTGTAAAAAATACAAAACCTGCCTTAAAGATCTGGGTGATTAATTTTTTTCCTTAGTCTGAGAACACAGAAACAAGGCAAGACCAGCTCAGGCCTAAACTCCACAGGATGCACACACTGGAGGACCGGCTGCAGGTTCAGGGAGGACATCCCCACCATCTTTAAAGGGTGGTTCTGTAAGGACAGTAAAATATGACATATTTCTTGATCTACTCTATTTTTTGGTACCTGGAGACAAACAAAATATACTCCTCACATTGCAGTGCCAAGTCCCCTGCCATGGTGTGGTCCCTGCTTTGGAAGCCTCCTCCTCTCCTCCCTGGCTCTGCACCCTCACAGTCACTGCAGAGGCTGAAAATCCAGCCCTGAACACCCCCCACAATCACCTTAAATGACTGCCTGGCACAGTCAAACAAACTTTTCCTTGCCAGGCACATCTGAGCAAAGCTTTGGATTTTTCCGATGCAAGGTGACATTCTGTTATTAATATGTGACTCTGGGAGCCAAAACCCTGCGGGGCCCCACCGTGACCATGATTAGCACCTGGCTGCAAGAAAGTAGCACTGCTCTTCCATTTACCCAGCTAAAACCCAAATATTTACTCCCAAATTGAACTGAGTTGCAGCTCGTCTGTACCAGCTGGTTATCCCATTGAACAAAGAAAGGAGGGAAATGGATTTCTTCCTGTTTTTCTTGCTGGTCAAAAGATTAAAAGCAATATAGTTGTGTTGATCCCTAGGTATTGTCTGATTAATATCCTGCTAGCCTGGTGGCAAATTGCCAGAATCACTTCTCTTTAAATGAAAGACTGTTCCTTGAGCTTAAATGGATTTTATTAGCATCACACTAATAATTCAGCACTTAAAACCCAGAGAAAATATTAAAAGTAAATATAGGCATGCAGTGCCTAATAAGGTTCCTTCCTGCTTTCTTTCCAGGTGGGCAAAGAAACATATTTGGCATCAGACATTTCACCACTACAGTCAGGTCAGAGGGGTCTGACTTTTACAGGAAAGGGGTTAGGAAGCCAAAAGGAGAGCAGCTCTGAGAAATTCCTTTTTCCCAGCAGCATCTAACAACTTTTTCCTACTGGTTTTAAATGGTGTTGATCAGGTAAGATGTAACACAGAGAACTCTTCTTCCCCTACCTTCAGGTTTCTTGGCCACAACTCAAACTTTCCCAGCTGAACCTTGTCTGCTGACCCATATATTTTCTCTTGCCTGACTCTTCTGGCATGTTTCACATTAATGACCATTCCAAATTCTCCACCTTGTCATTTCCTTTAGTCGTCTTTGCAGCAGAGGTTTGTAGCCAAGTTCAGTTTAGAATCCACTGGCACAAGGTTGGACTCAGCAGCCCATGAGACACCTGGGATTGCTGCATTTATTCAGTGTTATTCATATGTTTGGGAATGCAGCTATGGCAAACCTATCTTTTGCCTGCTGTCTGCATCAGCCACTCATGTCAACAGGGATTTCAGAGGAGATAACTCCTCCCTGTCACCTCTAGCAATGGTTGCTTCCCAAATAGTGCTCCCTAAGGGACTGACATGCCATAAAAGAAGATAAATGTTCAGAGGACACTCACTAAAAATACCGTGTGTTAATCCCCCAATTAAAAGCCTCTGGGGGAGAATAATGAGTGATCTGTTAGCAGTTCTGTAGGTTTGCAGTTGTCTGATATCCCACATCTGGGAGCTACTGCCCTCGAGTAGCAGCTAATTGGCCCCAGTTACCACAGTGCCTCGCAGTCCTTAATATATGTATCATCACTCCTGCTCAGTAAAGCAAAAAAGGACTGATTTCAGCTCGACAGACCTGGAGCTGCATTTCAGAGAAGGCAGAGAACTGACTTTACAGTATTATACTCCATGTATAAATCACAGGACAAGGCAAAATCCAGGTTCTGACAAGTACTTTCTACCCAAGGGAGAAAATGGCTAGAGATGATGTTTCTTTGGGTCAAATACATTTATTTACGAGGACTGCAAAAGTGCTGCTTCCCTGTCAAAATCAAACAACCAGCATGTTCTTTACCTAGCCCCTCTTGGCCAATTCTGTAACCAAAAAAAAGCTGTTGCAAGGCCTTTTCTCCAGCAAAGATCCAGGGATTGCTCTGTCTCCTCGGTTTTGTGTTACTTTCTGCCTATGTCTCTGCAGAAGTCCTGCTCCTTCTCTGGCAGGCACACAAAGATCATTACCTCTCCCTCAGGCCTCGCTCTTTTATTCCAACAGGCCTGTGTAATTCAGCCTTTGTGGGATCTTAAGAATTTGCTCCCATGGTTTTGGAGACCAGAAAATGCTGTTATTTGTAAGGCTTATCTCTGGGCCCACTCACCACCCCCTGCAATGCACCCAGGCTGTAGCAGTGCTGAGAGACCTCAAGATATATATATATATATTTTTTTTTTTTAAAGGCTCCATCCGCATGGATTTCAACAGGAGCTGGATGCTTAATCTGCTTATAGACTTTTGAAAATCCTATTAAGTGCCTCTTTACTGCTCTAGGTGCCTAAATATACTTTCTTTAATTTGGTTCTACGTGATTTGCATCCGTCATCAAGATTTTTGAGAGCGTGGCTCGAGGGGAGAGGCCTCCCTGTCACAGCCCCTCCGTGCAGTCTGTCACTTGCTCAGGTACCTAAACTGGGAGCTGAGCTCCTGTGAAGATGCTGTGACAGTGTGAAATATGTCTATTAAACTGTGAACACTCTTGGAGCTGCTGCATCCTTGTCTCTCCTGCGCTGAGCACACGTGTCCCCTCCCACCAGAGCCCTCACCACAGCTTCCTCTCCCTTTCCACCACTGCCTCAGACAAAAATAGTGTCCTACAGCAGGTCCCAGCTGCAGGTGGAGACACAGCTCCTTGGTGAAAATGGGGAGATGCATTTTGGGAAGGGGGAAGGGAGGGTTTGCCTGCCTGGGGGCAGCAGCCAGGACAGCCTCAGTGTCTCACCTGGCAATCCTAGAGAATTCAATGCCTGTGGCTCAGAAATGCCTTTGCTCAGCTGTTTTTTATCTTCCTTGGTTTGTACTTCCTAAAAGGAAGTCACAGGCAAGAAAAGCTGTGAGAGGATATAGATCTGAGAGGCCGAAAAGAGCAGCTTGTGCTAAGCACTTCTCAGTTTGGAGAGAGGGCACTGAAAGTGGGTCTGTGCCTTTAGAACCAGCACTGGATGCAGCAACTGCTTCCTGCACACACTGGCCATTGAAATGGGGCCAAGAAAGGAAATTGGCCATGGCTGGAGGCTGGTACCCACCTATGGACAGCTTGGGAAATGTAGGCCCTGCTGGCATCCACAGCAGCACTGCAAGTCTCACCAGAAAGGAGAAGGGAGAAAATTAGCACCTCGAGAATTACAGTTTAAACAGTCCCCAGAGCACCTTCAGCTGTTCTGAAGATGAAAAGAAACTCTGAAAGAAGGATTAAAGGTAGGATGGTCTGGTTTTGATACAGAAGAACAACTATTTTAAAAGATCAATGAAAAAATTGGAACATACTTCAAGATCTAAGCATACACTCAGAGAAATCTAGAAAAGTGCAAATATGGAAATTTTCTGAATCTGGTCAGATCTTTCTCCTCATACAGGCCCTATGCTGCAGCCTAGAAAGCCTTGATAAACCAGAGCCTAAAAGCCCACTTAGCCTTTGCTACTGATTTCTCCCAGTATTAATAATTTGCTACTAATTGCAGGCAGCTTCTGAAGTGCACCAGCACTAGCAGCAGCCCCATTAAGGATTCAGCAGTGCAGCATCCAGCCTGTGGGCTTCAGTCAGCAACTTCTGAGCTCTTGGGTCGTTCCTTGCAGAGTGTCAGCTTGGGCAGGCTTTACAACACACCCGTGCTCCAATCCCTTGTCTGCAGTGCTGTAGTGATAATAACAGTGGTTCCATGCAATCCTTATGGATTGTTTAATTACCATTTGCAGTGGATGGTCACGGCTGTAACTGAGGATAAATCACCTTTTTGCAAAAAGTGAATTAAATGTCCATGCAAAAAATCCAACCAGTTACCGGTTGCTGATACACACTGAACAGGCAGACGGTCCAAATCCAGAAAAAAATTAAAATAATAAAAATTATTATTTGCTCATCCTCCCATTGCAGCTGTGCAAAGAGCACAGAGAGGAAGAAAAGGTCTCCCTTGTTCTTGATGGAAAGTGATGAGAATATTCTTGCCCTTGGATCTGCCAAGCTTTCAAGGAAGATCCCTGAGCTGGATACCCCCAAGGAAGAAATGTTAACTAACAAAGAGAGAGTTGGACAGGCTTTCTTTCTTGGGAGAGGAGCAGGGCTTCCCTCCATGCCACTTCGCATGAGACCTAGAGCCAGCGGCCAGAACATAACCTAATTAGGCCAGAAAGGGTGATTAGCTGTTTATTTTGAGGATGTTCAAACCATGCACTCACATTATACACTGCCCTGGGAGAAAAAGGATGCTGTTTATAGTTCCAGGCCTACGGGATCAGCAAAGTTTATTTTCCCCTACAAATGGAGGCCTGTTCTACTTACATTCTTTCGACTCAGATTGGATCTGTTTATTTTCACTCATCTGCAGGAAATGGGAATATTTTAGTCTATTATTTCAAGTCCAGGGAAGCAGTTTGTATTGCTTAACCATGGGCAAAGGAAAATTAGTCACAACCTTCACATGCTACCTCAAAAGGTTTGTTTAATAGTAGTACCATTAGTGGGAAAAGGATTTTTAAAACCCCATAGTTCAAATTCTCCTTCTTGAACCTTTTCTGGAAGGCATGAGAGACTTTGTTAAACCCCCCAGATGACTGGTACTCCACTGTGGAATATGGAGAAGATCAAGCTGTCCTCTTCCCAGCAGGAACTCCATATATTGATGCTGAGCTGAGGGGTTTAATGCAATATTTTCAATTTATTTCAATTTATTGGATTTAGCTCCTGATTGTCTTGAAGCAGAACACTGAGGAAGGAAAATGCTGCTTGAGAGAATGCAAAGATGGTCCACACATATGGCTTCTGGTCAGAGCAGTGGCAACAGGACAAAAATGTCTTCATAATATATAAAACACAAACTGCCAAAAGCTACAATGGGATCTGTCTTCAGTGTTTCCAAATATTTGTTTGAGTTGGCTTCATATTTCATTATAAAACAATCCCTGCTCACTAGAATATGTTAACAGGATTTGTTTGCATGCTTTGATCTTCTATTTTTAATCATCTCTCATGTCCATGAAGTCTTTGCTAAGATTCTCCATTGATAAAAGTGCTCAAATTATAGCCAATGGACTTTGAGGTGACAATATATCTTAGAGAGGGTTTTAATTCCTTTGAAGTTAAGCTTTTTGATGGTAAATTAAATTATTTTAATTGTATCTTACTTATTTTTAACTTAAAATTATTTTTCAATGCTGGAATGTAAAAATTCTGCAGAAGCCAGGCAGCTGCAAGTGCTGTAACTGTAAATTTTATCTGCTGCCTGCATTCAGCAGAAGAAACAATCAAAACTGCACCAAATACTGTGGTGAAAACAGAAATTACTGGCAACCAATTATGAAGATATGGAGCAGCAGAAGGTACAGTGTGTTGCATACATTATGGAGCTGCCAGAATAGGCTACTTAGGGATGTACAATAATAATTTAGATTGTTGATCATAATAATCTCATGCTGGCCATAACAGTTTGGCTGTTACTTTATGCTTCCCCAGCCTGTTTGCTGAATTTGTTTGCTGATTTTTGCACTTGTTTATACTTTGCAAATTGTTTGAGGAGAAGTGAATTTTGCTGTTTGTTTGTTTTGCTGGCTCTCGAGAAGGGAACGGGAACCTCCGTGATCCCCTTCGCTGAAAATAATTTAAACATCCCTATGGGTGCTGTAAAAATTCTTCCCTAGGAAAAACAAACTCAGCTGAAATCTGGCTAAATAAACTGATATCCCTCATGATCCACCCAATTTCATGATGGATTACGGGGAAGCTTTATGAAGTTCAGGAATAGCATCCTGTCCCTCCCTCCTCCTGCTGCTCATGGCCGGGTCCTGCCGGCTGCCGGGCGATCGATCCGCAGCGAGCAGAACTTCCCCGCTGCCCTGCACATAATCCTTCAGTCCCCTGGTTTGAGGGAGCCTAGGAGGATCACTGTTGTTAGATGCTTCCCAAGATAGCTAGACAGCCTCCATGGGCTTTTAAGATGAGCCAGTGCTTGAGAAGTCACAAAGTGCCAGCAGTCTTCACCTGGGTGGTTTTTTTCCTTTTCTTGCTCTAAGACATCCAGCTCCCTGAGAGCAGGTTTCTCATGCAGACTCCTGAAAAAAAAAACTTCCTTGAGGTGCACATGGTTTTCTTGTTTGTTTTCTTCCAAAAGGTTTATTTTTTGTNAAAACAAAAAACCACAAAACCTGTTCCATTTTCAAACATTCCCTGTGATTACCAGGACAACACAACATACCAATGTAGAATTGATTGATTTGCAGGGTTTTCATACAGCTTTCTTGTGAAGTTTTGGTTGTTCCTTTTATATGATCAAGAAGTCCAACACAGACAGTAATTTAACCAGAAGCTTGGTGTCGGAATATTTCAATACTTCAGATTCATCTATTGTTCAGAAGAAAAAAGTAGATAAAATCTGCTTAGCTAGTTAATTCTCTGGCAATAAATGACTGACAAACATTCATAATATTTACTTATGTTTATTAAGTCATTTTTAGCCTTGTTAAAATTTTTCAACATTTCTGTGGAATTTACTTGTAGGTTTTCTGAGGCATTTTGACAAAATCCATTGGAGTATAGCTGTTTTCTCCCAATACACATAGGAATTTATGCTAAATTGGATAACAAAGCTGCTTGGGTTGGAAAACAAATTAATCCACCCAGTCATATATGAAATGCCCAGAAGAAAGAGAAGAATAATGACTTTTCTACATTTTACTTCTGTAAAGAGAGAATGAAACATTCTTGTCTCCAGGGATCTTCTAGTCCCTACTCCCATCCTTCAAGTTTTATCTTCCCTCCCCAGATTCAGAGTTTAAGGAGCAGAATTAAATGGTTTAATGAGAAGAGGTGATCGTGGCTAGAGGGGATACTGTCAATCAAGGAACAAGCCCATGGCCACGTGAACATCCAAGATAAAATGCTCAGTGCAACGAGACAGATGATCTGGGGCTGCTGGGAGAGAGCAGAAGTGGGATCAGAAGGTCTGATAATCAGTGGCAAGGTGATCAATGCAGTGATGGGGGTCTCTGCTGCTCTTCATCTCAGGCAAAAATAGAAGCTTAAATGCAGGTGTTTCTCTCCAGTGAGCTGGACCTCTTGCTCACATGAAAGCATTCACACTTAGCAAAACAAATCCCGCCCTCTCCTAAGGCTGCTTGCATTCCCTGAATTGCTCAGGAGGGAACACTCTTCCCTTTCTCCTGCACTTGCAGCTGCCCAACAGGAGCGTGGGTGCTCAAACTTTGTTTTGAAAGAGCAGTGTCCCTGATGGGGACGTGCTTGCCAGGATTAAAGGAGGAAGAAATTGCATGTGTTCAAGTAAAGAGTTTCTAACAGAGTCAAACAGAGACACAAAGGCATCAGAAATTCACCTCAGGGGAAATCCTAGGCTGTATTTTCTCTGAAAAAAAAACCACCTAAGCTTTACATCATGGATGTGCCTGACGAAGAAATCTGACTGGCAAAGTTCATCCACGTCTGCTGTCTTTTAAGAAAGGGGTAAAAGTATATTTGATGCAGCGTTCAGTTATTTGCTCTTTGGAAATCCAGTTCCCAGGGAGTTATTCTCTCATTCTGCTTTATTGGTTTTCACTGTCTCCCAAGATCTGTGCAGCTCAGCTCCATGGTAACTCAGGAACTTCCTCAGTCGCTTACATATTGATGTGTACAAGGAAAGCACAGTGCTAATACACTGTTTGAGCATCTCTAAGGTATATTTAAAATATCTAAGAAGTGTGGCAGAGAGGATTTATAGAGGATGCAGAACAGTGCTGCCTTGCCTTAAGTGGTAGTGATTGTCTCTCGGGAAGTTCTACCAAGTCACTCCAGGCTTTGCAACAACCAGAGTCATGCTGAACTCCTGCCCACACTGCTAAGCAACATTTGCTCTCCCTGTCCTCCAGAGACTACAATAAAAAATACGAGGTGATTAAAAAGGGGAAGTAAAACAGAGGAAAAAGGACTCACCCTACAGTAATTAGCTGTGTCTAGGCTTACTAGACAGGTGCTACTGATTTAACAGCCCAGACATGAGCCCTGTAATCCTCATTCTCTGCTGATCTACAGCTCACCACCACTCTGCTCAGCCTGCCAGGCCTGGGGTTTTTACAAAGAACAGAAATGCCAGAGGGGCTGGTGCATGTCCACGTTCTGCTCTGACATGTGCATGAATAATCAGAAAGCACTTCAGGCACTAGGAAACAGAGAAGCTGGAACAATTCCCACACAGAGCTGAAATCAGATCCCTGGATCCTAAGCTTTCAACCTGGTGCCCAGTCACTAGCTGGGTGCTCCTGTACATGACACAGGTCCAGTTATTTGAATATCTGTGTGTTGATTTTTACGAATTATGATGGGATTCAGATAACAAAATGTTTAGTGCAAGCTGCAGTTCTGGAAGTGCTGTTGGGATTCATTAGTTAATGCCACAAGGACCTGGTGTAAAGTATTTAAAGCTTTAGCAGCATTCTGCACCTTCACACTGTTAGCTTTGAATATCTTTGGGATTAATTTTTTTAATACTTCAGAGAAGCTGACACAAAAAGTAGTAATTACTACCAGAAGGGGAGGAAAAAAAATCCCACATGTTTTGGGAGATAAATAAAGCTGCATATTACCCTTTCAATCTTGCACTAAGAATGGGAGAAGGATCACCTTCTGCTATTTCAGTTGCAGTGAGGGACCTGCATGAGATATTTGTACAAACACAAGGGCAAGATGCTAAAGATTTGTATCAACATGTCCTGAGATCCTCTGGAATGGTTAATTTTTCAAGGAACTGTTCTAAATTGAAAAGCCCACCTTTGAAAATTGGCACTGAGTAAGCAATGATGCCAAACAAAAGACCATTGCAGCTGGCTGCACTACTGAACATGTCAGAGTAATCACAGGATCCCCACTCCCTCCACTAACAGCAGGCAAGCACCACTCCCTGGCTTCAGATCTGGAGCTGGAGATCTTCCCTTGAGAGCTCCACAGAGTTCCCAGCTGGTCCACATCATCCCCCTGCTCTGGAAGTGTTTCCTTCTGAAAGTTGCAACTCTTCATCATCAGGGTCATTTGAGGTGAGGTTCAGTTGGTGGAATGCTACTTTCTGGATGGTGTATGTTCATCTGTAATCTCACAGCTAATTTTTGAAGCTGAAATAAAGCCAAATGCAGAAAAAAAAAAAGGAAAAAGGTTTGTTTTTTGTCCACGTTATAAAGTCCATATGGACCACTAGCATGAAGCCCTTTATTCTTACTGATACTACTATTGTTTATTATAGTTTTCATTTTGAAGTGACAAATGGTAAGAATTAGGAGTTCATCATTAGTTTGATTAAAGAAGGGAAACTCACCCAAGTATATTATATATATATAGCTATACTACTGCTACAGAAAATACATTTACATGGTCAGAATCCAGATCCAGCCTGTGCAGATAAAAATGGTGAAAGAAAAGCTACTTTACTTCTGGAGACATCTGTTGTCTGCTGCTAAATAGGGAACTAGCTTCTAATGAGACAGCTCTTACAGAAGATGTTTGGCAATATTTGAAGCATCCTGCATGCTGCATCTTGCTTGAGCTACCTGACTCATCAACATTTTGCTTTTGCAGTTAAGTTTAGCCTCACGATACTAATGCAAAAATAAAGAGTCATCTGACCTGTAAGTAAATAATACAACAGTCACAGGTGCTACCTATTATTTAAGGTTTCAGAACAAGTTTGGGTTTAAAGTTCATTTCATTAGAATGCTTCAGCACATTCCTCTCTGAACTGCTCAATGATCCTAGATCCCAATCAGAGGAGAATATTTGAAAGTTGCAGGTTTTAGGAGGAGTCGCTTTTCAGGACACAGAATCAGCAATTTGTGACTTCCCATACTAAAATTTTTGTGCATTCTTAATTAAAAATAGCCAAAATTGAACAGAAGTTTTCCCACTGGTCATGCTGACAATGAAGATATTTAATGTTTTTTGCCAAGGACCTGGAGGAGAAATAGGTATAGAAGTGATCTCCTCCCCTAGTATAACCCCACGAGAAGTTTAGTAAAAGGGTAAAAGTACATCACCTGTCCTGCTTCTAATTCTATCCTACTCTGATGGCTGGAGATACATTATATATTATATATATCTGGGGGATTATATTAATCAAATTTCCATAAAAGTCCCCTAGCTCTGCCCTTGTATCTATCTAATGGAAAGTGAAGGCCTCAGCCTCCAAAGATCATCCTGAAATTCACTTCTAGCCTGTCTCCTTTTATGAATATTCTTGGCAGATGCTGGCAATGAATACACTCAAGTAGTCATTTAAATTCTGCTGCTTTCTCAGGGAGGGAATTCTTTACAAATTATATTTGGTAGCATCTACTAATTCATTCATTCTCTTTCAAATGCCAACTATAGCCTGATCCTGTATGAATGTTCATGTAAAAACTTCCCCTTTAAACACTGAGACTCTACAACTCAGCAGTGAAAATACTTGAATTGCTGATTTTATTTTCTTAAAAAAAAAAAAAAAAAAGGAAGTTATCCTGAAAACAGCACATTCCTATGTGATGTTTCCACCTTGATTAAATTACACACTTCCCACTGGGAAAAAAAAATCCATTTTCCACTCTCTATTTATGGAAGCATCAGTCCACCTTCCTGAGGTTTCTCTGCAGTTCAGACAGGGGCAGTTTGCACTTTGCACCAATCAGCTGTTTAGTGCCTTAAAAAATTGGGCTTCTATAGGATGAGTCACCAGGCACGGGAGATTCAAAGGTCAGTTCCTGGGTCCCAACTAAGGGACCAGTTTGCCTAATTTAACTGCCAAAGTATATTTAAATCCTTTTCAGAGTTGGAGTTCTCAGTTCAGACCACAACTTAACGTTCTGTGGACAGCAGGTTTCGGTGAAAATGCCATTGTGCAAAAATCAGATGCACACTCTGGAGTGACATTTCCTGTGACAGCTAATTAGGAACTTCAGCTGATGGATGATGGACATGGGGTAAAACTAAGGACACTGCAGACTTTGCACTGCCTGCTTCTGGGATTTCTAAAATTTTTTTCATGTTTATTAAACAGCCTCATTATTTTGAAGAACAATAAATTCTTACGATTAAATCTTCTTTACCATTATCTTGTTTGGGAAATTCTTTATGGATCACAGTCTTTCCTGAAATTACACTGTGCAAATATTATTACTTGTGGGATGAAATTAAGCTTAGTGAGTAAAACAAATAGATGCACAAATAAATAGACATTCTTCAGTGAGCGACTTATTTCTGAATAGTTTTGGACATGTCCATTAGTTTGTCCTTCTGCAGGCAGTGAGCAATAATTTCACCACCCCAATTCTGGTCACTGAGGAGCAGAAGGCTTCAGCAGTCCTTAGGCAACTTTTAAAATCATCCACATTTTTAGGCAGAATGTGAAATACCTTCTAAGCAAACATCTCACCACAGCATGCAATCGTTTAGAAACATCCATGTGGTTATCATCCCGTAAGTGCCATGTAACAGGCAATAAAAATCATGAAAACTTACATTTTTGCACCTGCTGAATGCCTAAAATTACCCAATTGAAAAACTAGTTATGAAATGAAGAGGGAGAAAGTTATAGAAAACTACAATAAACCCTGAAGTCAAAAAGGTGGCAGGTGGCAGATTAGATAAAATAACTTGTGATTGCATACCACGATGTGACTTCATTAAAGGTACAAACAAATTTAAGCTGGAGGTTATGGAATTTATTTTAATTTGTCTTCATAACAACATCTAAAACTTTCAGAAAATGTTGGCAGAAAAAGAAACTAAAGACAACTGTAAAGAAACTTTTTATTTTAATGGGGGTTTTTTTTGGTCATTATATAATCAAAATTGAGATAAGCCCTAAGTTGAAAATCAGAAATAAGATCTGGTTTCTAATTAATTGGGTAAAATCATGCAATTAGGTAAAAATTAATTCATGCTACTTTAAGTTTGAAAGAAAAAAAAATACATAACTAAGTGAAGAAATGCATTTTACCTGCTGTGCTCAGCTGAATTCGTGTTGCTTATCTGTTCAAAGGTATTTACATTTTTTTTACATGAACCATGTCATCAAAGGGAAATCTCTACTTTCAAAGAAAAGGTACCCACTGATCCAGTGCAATCACTGATCATTCATCCCAGTTACCTCCTAGGGCATTGCCTTGCCTGTTTAGGGCTGCTCCAGCCAGGCATTTCCAACACAGGATTGCTGCTGAGGGACTCATTTATTTCATAATTTCAGGCCCTTCCACAGAGCTCAGCTGCAGAGTCCTCTTGGTCTCCTTTCACTCAGCCATCCAGGCATGGCCAGGGTAAGCTCTATCACTGCTTTTCAAGGGGTTTTCTTCAAAGGGTTTTCTTCAAAGAGTGATCAGAGCAAAGCTTTGCTGCCTCAGCCGCCCCAGCAGAGATCCCACAGCACAGGGATGTGCTGCACTCCCAGCACGGGCAGGTATCTCCAGGGTAGGGCTCATTTTGCTCAGTGAAGCAGAGCCACGGGGAAGTTCCCAGTGTTTTTGTTTTGATTTATTTTGCTTTGCTTTAGTCAAGTTAAGCTACAACAGCAAAGTTCCAGTTGCACAGCATAAACAGGGATTTCTTCAGCTCATTCCCATCCCTTGCACCGTGCCACACTTCTGCTAACGTGATTTTAAAAGCCAAAACTTTTCTTTCTGACTGGCTTCTGTCTTAGACAAATTCCACACATCTGAATACAAAGATCATTCCAGTATAGTTTTAGATATGAGACTTCATTATTAAACATTACCAAGGTATTTAATCTCTGTTTGACAAACAAAGAATATTAAAAAAGATAAACTGGAGTATCTGAGCCACAGGAGGGTCTCAAAAGGTTCATTAGATAAAAAACAACAGGAATTTAACTCCTAACCCCAAAGGATAATAGCAAATTGCTTCTTGTTGGCATTTCAGCTGGATTTTTTTCAGATTTCTCTACAGAGAAAAAAAAAGACTTGGAAACAGTGACTCCTAAAACAAACTGAACGAAGATTTATATCTATTTGCAGAAGTATTAGTTCTCAGTGGACTGCCTGCATTCAGCAGTTTCTATATTATTACACAGTTGCAGTGTTGCCAGAGTCTGCTGGGTTACTCTACATTTCTTTTGCTGAAGTATATATTTTATATCTGTTGATGGGAAAATCTGAGGCTTGTAACTTCTTGGGCTACAAATTCATAAGTGACAGTCAGACATGAACAAAATTTCTCTCTCTCTTCATCACCTCAATAAATAGAAACATGGAAGTGATATTTTAAATGAAAGCAGAAAATACTGATGGTAAAGTGTTGTTTCAAAAACTGCCAGGAAGAAACTATGAAATTCACAGGTCTTCAACACGGAAGACTGAGAAAGGAGACTAAATTAATCAGTTTTCAGCCAGAGAACATGACACACTTTAAGAGGCCAGCAAAACCAAGCTCATGAAATAGGTTTCCTCTAGATGGAACTCTTGAATTTGAAAGATGACAGTTGTGTAACAAGAGCATCAAAACTTAGAAATTATTCTCTTCCTCCACTGATTATTTCAACTTCTGAAACACCTCCTTAGAGGAAAATGAGTGTATCTCACCTACTCAGCTCATGGCATGATGAGATACAACTCTCCTGTGCAGAAGACTTGAATTGAAAGGACTTGAATAATGCTGTAAAATAAATAAGATGATGACTACAGCAGAGGTTTTGACAGGTGCAGAGAGCTCTTTATCTGTGTAGTTATTTTCAGAGTAGCATTAAAGCTGCTAAACAAAGATTCTAGATTTTACTCAGCTCTTGCCATTGAATTTCCTACTAAGGCTTATAAACATGCCTGGACTAAAAAAGGGGTTTTTTAAAAAAATATTATTTTAATTACTCTATAAGTAAAACAGTTATATAAAAATACTTGGGAAGGCAATGGACAACAAAAAATCAAATTCACTTAAGTAGACCATGATCTTTGTCAAGTAATATGAAGTACTCACAGAGCCATAGAAGAATATTCTACACCAATTTTGTACGCAGCATCAGAACAGTTCTGCAATAATCTTTAAAACAAGTGTGATATCTTTTAAAATGAGTCATTAAAAATATATTGGAGAAAATAAGATATATCTACAGTTCTAAGTGGTATCCTTCAGCTTCAGAAGAACACAAAGGTGCCAGCAGTAACACCTAGACACCACAAATATATTCATTGAGAACACAAGTGCAGATAAAGCAGAAGTGCTAAAACGACAAAGAGCTTTGCAGGATAACATGTCCCAGCTGAAGCACTTTCAAGGTAAAATAAAATACTGTGAGGCAGCTGCTCTTAAAGCCTCCACACTCACACTGAGGGCTCAGGGATCAGCTGGATGTCAGGCCCTTGAACCCTCCATCAACACTGCAAGGAAAGGAGCTGCCACAACCAAGATCTCTGCACTCCAGCACGGCACACGCTGTGGAAATAACAGAGACACATTAGAAAGCACAACGTGATAACAGGTAGTGAATGCTGACCTCTGCCAGTGACTGTGCAGTTTTTATTCTTTGCATTTTTAGCTTCACATCTTGCTTGCTGAAAAACACGTTTTCTTCAGGCTACCTTTGAAACGTAGAGAGAAATCTGGCCTGGCAGAAAGCATAATGTGTGTGGCCTCCTGTGGGGCACACGAGCATGGCTGGGCTCTCTCCTCACTGTCTGCTGGCTTCTGGCTGTTATTAGAGGTGCCAGTTGTCCTCCAAACTCCCTACTGCATATGGAACACATTTATCTTCAAAAGATTGCTTCCCTCATTGAATCTCTCACTGCAGCAGCAGTGCTCTGGCTCCCTATACCTCTGGAACATCTGGAAGTGCCAGTAGCCAGAGAGAGTCCAGCGTGGGCCACGGTCCAGGAGCTGCCTTTCCTCTCTCAGGGCTCCCAAGAGGATTCCAGCTCCTGCAGTCAGTGCAACATCCAGTTCAGATGTATGTCACAGCAAGAATTTAAAGCTTGGAATACATGCACAGAGTCATTTCAGAGACAGCCCTGCCCAGCACACGCTGCGGTCCCAGCCCAGCCCAGAGGCTGCCCCAGGGACAGCCCCTGAGAGGAACAAACTGCCACGGGTGGGATCACTGCTCCAATGAGGAACAGAAAATGATGCATAAGACACAAAATATCTGAGCTGATCCACTTCCTTTCTGCCTNCCACGGGTGGGATCACTGCTCCAACGAGGAACAAAAAAGCTGCACACGGGAGAAAATGGTGCGTCAGACACAAAATATCTGAACTGATCCGCTTCCATTCTGCCCTGAGCACTAAGGAGGACCAAAGCCACCTATGTGGTGTGACAGAGACCTCTGTTACTGCTGCCAGAGGAAAACAGCCCTGCCCATGGGCCCCATCCTGCACACTGGAGCAGAAACTGGTCCCAGCTCTGGTACAACTTGAACCAGAGTTTGGGGTGGGCCCTGGTTGCTCAGCAGGTGCCCATTCAACACACTCTGTGCCCGGTCCTGGCTGCTGCTCCCCTGTGGTGCCACAGTGGCCACAGGGGTCGGGGTGGCTTCCAGAAGATGTTTTGTAATTGCCACCGTGATTTCCATACAGAGCAGCCAGATGCTCGGGGGGAAGGGAGGGGGGAGCTATCAATCTGTACCCAAGTGATGGAGTGTTGGGCTATGAAATCCACAGATTAACCTGGGAGAGGCTCTCTCGGCGGCTGCGTTGACGCCAGCACGGCGTGCAGCTGTTTATCGCTCCGAAACAGCTCCTGCCTCCCGCCACAAAGGCTGCACAGGGCTTGTCTGGCCTCCTGGAGGCTCTTCTCATGTTCACCCCTGGCCATAAAGAATTAATTCATCACTGAAATGGTGTAATCAGGATCTCAGGCTCCACTAACACCTGCTTAAATAGTATGACTATGACTCAAATAATATGACTATGCTTCATGTAACAGCAACCCCTCTGGTCTCAGAGTTCAGCTTGGTGCTCACTGCCTGTCTGAGAAGTTTTAGGGGAGCAAGAGACATAAGGGACCACCTCAAACCTATTTCTTCTCTCACGCTGAGCCTATCCTTGTCGTCAGACACCCCAAGGTCACAGCGATATTATAGACACTTGAGGTAAGTCTGTAAGAAGATTTACTGGTCTTGGAGAATCACTTGTCTTGGATGAGTCACTGGTTTTGGGTGAGCCACTCCTGATTGTCAGGTAGGATCTAAACCTGCAGTCTCTCCAGGTACTGCCTTTTCAGGGAGGAATTCAAAGTTCCCTAAAGACACCACCAGCAAGCAGCTGCAGGCTCAGCAGGTGCTGTGCATCCTGGGCCACCCAGCAGAACCACATCCATCTTCCCAAAGATTCCTGCCCCACAGCCACTGTGGGACACTGTCCTGCCCCAGGACACTGATGGGACTGCTGGCACCCCTGGGCAGCAGCTCACCCGGTGGGAAGCCCCAAGTCTGTTTCTAACCCCTCCCTTGCAAGGACAATGGACCCTTCCCCGTGTCCTGCTGCCCAGCTCAGCACAAAACCTTCCCCAAGGTTTCCCTGCAGAGGGCAGATTCCATGGAATGTGGGATCCTGCACTGTACAGCAAAGGCACCTCACTGTCCAGCACCCCAATCCTCCAGGTCCTCTCCATCCACCCTTTCCCTGTCTCTTACCCAATTTTTTGTGCCTCTCTGACTGATTATCAGCTTCCACCATGAAAATATCCATGTGCTTTGTAGCTAGTCACTTTATTCCTCTGCCAAGGGTGCTCTCAAGCTCCTGTCACTGGAAGCACGGTGTGTTCTCTTTGTGCCACAGATCTTTAAATGCAGTAGTTATACATTACTTAGGCTGCACATATTTATCCCTAGAATAACACAGGCGTCTCTGCAGACCTTCACTGGGCCTTTGATGCACTCCAGACATCTTGCTCTCCAGTCTATTATTCAGTAGCACAACTAAAATAATTGGTACTTTCCAAGCCTTCGCTGTGTTTTTTTGACTTCTAACAGTGTGAGTGGTCAGGTGTGATACCGAGCTCAGAGGAAGCTGGAAGAAAAGAGAATAGATGAGTACGTGAGGAATTAAGCTAATTCTGGTTGTTAGCCTCTGCAGAGGGTGTAAGGCATGCTGAGGAGAAAAACATGAATAAGTACCATTCTAAAAGCAAGTGAAGAAGGTGAATGAGTGACTTGGGGTTAAATGTTTATTAATAAAACAGAAGAAAGTCAATACATATCTTTTTAATGCAGTCAGGATTTGAAGTATTCTAACTTAAAGAGACAAATTAAAGCACTGGAGAGAAAAACCACAAAATATCTGCTAAAAAAAGACCCAGGGTGTGAAATAGGATGTACTGGTTGCAAAGATATTCCATTATTTAGCTGCACCAAGGAGGCTGCCATGGGATATGCTCCTTACACAGTCTGGTCTTCACCAGGTTTAAAGAATCAGAAATGCAAATAGAACTGGGAAAAAAGATCCAGCTTCATCCAAGGCTGTCAGATAAATGAGGTCAGGAAGTTTTTTGCTGAATTTGGGTAAGGGGAGCTGGGTAAGGCCATAGGATTTCTCCTCAAGAAAAATGTAGTACATAGTAATATCCAAGGCAGAAAATGCTCCATCCTAAAAAGTGAGAGGAGAGAGAGAGAGAAAATAACTCTAGAGGCAGGCTCTTGTTTTATTAGGTGTAAATCAGATGTGATATTAAATCCATATGGTAAAGGTTAACATGTAAGAAGGATTGCATATTGATTGCAGCACTTTAGAATTGAACCATTTTCCATTAACATATTCTCAGCTTCACAATAGGCAACAACAGTGATACAGAATGCCTAAGAATTAACCACAGCAGTCAATGCTAATGCAAGTTTTACAAAGATAATAATGCCTCCCTTACCTTTGTGATGATAACAAACAACAGAGATCCCTAATAGCAGCACCAACTCTGTCCTACAAACAAGGAAAAACAACAGAAAAAGAAACAGCAGAAAAAGAAACTCTCTAGACTACTAATAAAATCATAAAGCTGAAAGTAAAGTGATCCAGCAGCAGAAGAAAATGCAAGATCAATATAAAATTTACTAATTATTGCCTTTTCCACTCTTCTGCATGTATGTCCTACTCAGCTGCTTGCAAAAACAGGAAAGATTGTGGTATTAGGGCTCCAGACTCTGAAGCTCATCTTTCTGTGGCTGAGCAAGGTGTCCCTGAAGGCCACTAAATTAAACAGAGGGAGGCAGAGCAGTAACACATTTTTTCCAAGGATATCAGGGGATGGTAGGATTAGACATCTCCCTGGCACTCCCCTCTCTGGAGCTGTAACACCTTTCTTCCCTCTTTTCTACGTGTTCATATCCCAAACCTTTCAAGAACACCACCCTGATGGATGAATTGGGCTCCTCCCAAGCAGAAAGATACAGGTTAGACCCTGTTGCTGTGTATATAATGCTTAGAAAAATTCTCTTTTTGGCCTGCTTTCCACCCATCAGCACTGAATTTCACCTGCTGTTTCACTATGTGGTCACGCAGTGTCAACTCTGCAGACAGATTTTCACTACCCTCAGTAACTCGGTGCCATCACCAAGAGATGAAGTTATTCTGGCAAGTTATCTGAAATGTCTTCTTCTCCCCACAAAATAAAATCATTCTGCCAAATAAACAATCTCTCTTCTGTGAGCACACCACTCCAATTAATGGAGGTTAATTGTCTATAACAAACAACCATTCACTGTATTCATTACACTAATGAGATTTCCTTTTTAGAGGATTTATGAGTTGAAAAATACAGTTCTGTTCAGTCAGCTTTTAACTGCAGGAAGGAAACGTGCTTGAATTTGGAAAAAACTATGACTACACCATGAGAAAATTACAACTTGCTCTAAGAAAGAATGGATATTCCATCCACTAGTTGACAGTTGGATATACCTGAGCAAAAGACCAAAAGAACTGCTTTCAAACACATTCATTTACTCTGTTTTGTAATGTAAACATGTGTGACACCACAGTTGCATCCACTTGTTACAATGACTATAAAGATTTTTTTAAAGCATTACTGACCCCGATGAAGCAATCTGTCTTCTGGTGTCACTTTCAGATTGCCACCACAGAGCTGAAGTCACCTAGTTCAAACAGCAGTGTGCTGGAAAGCCAGTGGAAAGTAACAGCTATGATCTTTTCAGTTCTCTTTCTTTAATTTTTCCACAGTAAAAATAAATTGCCTGATTAACCACTGTCTATTAAAATTAAGAGGCAAGTATCATCAGAGAAATTACACTGGGTTTGGCACTGCTACAGCCAGACCACCACATCTTGTTAATTTACAATTAGGCTGTGGGTTGCTGTTCTGCTCTCCATCCACACCCATGTTTGCAATGCAAACTATACTCCAAAGCAGAACCTAGTGCTTTCAGGACTTATAAGGGTATATTGAAGCTAGTCCATAAGAAAAAAAATAAGGTATTTTTGTACTGGAGAAAAGGAGGCTCAGGGGTGACATTATTGCTCTCCACAACTCCCTGACAGGGAGGGTGTAGCCAGGTGGGGGCTTGGACCTTTCTCTTAGGTAACCAGAAAGAGAAGGAAAGGAAATGGCCTCAAGTTGTGCCAGGTTTAGATTGAATATTGGGAAAAACTTCTTCACAGAAAGGGTGGTCAGCCACTGGAAAAGGCTGCCCAGGGAGGTGGTGGAATCAGTCCCTAGAAGTGTTCAAAAGGACACACAGGTGGGGCGCTTGGAGACAATGTAGTGGTGAACCTGACAGGTTAGTGGTTGGACTTGATGACTTTGGAGGTTTTTTCCAGCCTTAATGATTCCCTGGTGCTATGATTCCTTGGGCAGATGTCTGTGCTGATCCCTCTACATCAGTGCAGATACTGAGATACTGAGCCACTCATCAACAAGGCTCCAGGCTAAGCAAGGCCAGGTGTTTGTTCTGCAAAGGCCTCTAAAGACACTTTATCCCAAGAAATTTGAAACTAAGAAATCTGAAAAGTGACCACAGTGGTGACAAATTTTAGTCTTGTGCACATGATTTTATGGTATTTACCTGCCACTGGTTAAATTGTGCTTGGCCTCACATTTGAGTCAAACTCCACTATGAAGGGAAGTTCCTTCCAGTGAGGAAGGAACATGGAAGTGGACAGGCAGTTATTGCTTGCTAAAGACGTGTAAAAGCTACATGAGAGTGTATGAGGGAGGTGCTCTACAGTACTGAAAGCAATTTCAATTTGATGATAAAAAAAGACATTTATAACACGGTGAACATCAAGAGAAATGGGAAAGGAAAAATAAGAGAAGCTCCACTAAAAAGAGAGATTAAAAGCTTCAGGTAATTCATTATGTCAAAAGACAACTCATTCTGAGTCACTTCCACAGGGCCAGTTCCACTTATCTTTTTCAAATAATCTGTTTTCAGCTTTCAAGAAGGGCTTGGCTGTGGAGACTGAGAAGTTGCATGGACAACAGGGCAAAGAATGGTGCATGAATGAAGGAAAGCATGCCTACTAAAAAGTAAAAACTCACTTTCATTGTATTTGTAGGTTCATTTCTCACTCCAGCTATGTGTGAAGAATAGATCATTAAGAGCACAGGCATGAGAGATGAAAATATTTGACTGCAGCTAATAAGATGTTGAACTGACAGAGATGATGGGAATGCCTCTCTGGGCATGGGATGGATTCCACCACTGCTCCATTTGGGCTGAAGGAAGCAAATACCATCTTAAAATCAATTGGTTTAGTCCAGGAAAAACTGCTGTGGCCTTATTTCTTGTCCAACTGTCCTTCTCTTGACACCTCACAGACTCCTCTCCATGAATGGAGAAAAGAGCCAGATGCCCTCTGTCAATTGAATGATACTGCAGTATTTTTACCAAATTGAAGTTCCAATATGCTCTTCCAGACAATTCTGATGCAGAAAAAGTTCTAAATATAATCCACTTCTCTCAGTTCCCCTTTCTAAAGTCTTCCCTTGAGTTCCATAAGCAATCAGTGAAACAAATATGAAACATTCCCACATCCAAATTCGTACTGAGATGACATCCTGAGGGTCTGCTGCCACCCTAGATAGTTTCCTAGAGCTACCATTTCCAGACCAAACCTTTATCATGTGCCTTGGAGATGTGATCCCTTCCAGGTGAATGGGATTAGGAACATCTATATTTTGTTAATGCCAATGAAACAAGAGTAGAAAAGGCATAAGGTGTTCAAAGATGAAATATTTATTAAGAGTAACTATAAAGAAAAAAGTGCAATAAAAAAAACCAAACTCCTCACTATCACTTGATGAGGTGATACTAATCAGCAAATTGCAATCTTGTTTCAGACTGAAGATTGTTGCCATGCTGAGCATAAGAACAAACTAAATCATCTAACACTTATTTAAAATGCTGCAACACCAGCAAGCTTATTGCAATATAATACAGTAGTAAAGCAATTACACTCTGAGATTAATATTTATAGAACATAATCAGGTTCTCTTTATTTAAAATTTTATTCAATAATTTGTGTGCCTTAAAAGTGTTTTCAAAGTCGAAGTAGGGTTTGAAATTAATCTTTAAGGAAAGGTATCAAAACCCTGGCAGGAATCTGGAACAATACTCACTGCCCCTGGGAGGCCATGTTTGGTATGGCCCTGCAAGTCCTGCACTTCAGGATTGAGGATGTCCTTTTGTGACTTGAAGGAATAATCACAAGAGAGATCAGGGAATGGCATGAACCAGGTGATGTGAAAGGAATTTGCAACACGGGACAGTGGCCATTCCATGACAAGAAACACAAAAAGACCCCAACAGAAGTCAGATGCAGAACCTCACTAGGAGGAAGGAAGGGAGCGCATTTTTCTGAACCCAAAAGATTGTGACAGTGACACACCAGCCAGAGCCTCAGAAAACTAAGTGTGGGCCTCCAGCATGACTGGCCATTGACACAGGGACACAGTGACACAGTTCTCCAGGTTTCTTTCCTCCTGGCTGGTTCCTTCCTCAACCAGGAACAGGTCATCGGTCACTGGGTACACAGTGCACAAAGCTGGGACCAGCTAGGGCAAAAGTCTCTGTGGACTATTGCAACACCAACTGTGTGCAATAATGACTATTATTTCTGGAATACAGTTAAAACTAACATTCTAGTGAATAGCACTAGAGCTATTCACTTTCAGAGTGAGAACAGCGTATGCCGTGATGTCCTCATCTGAGTCAGAGCAAGAACAGTGCAAGAAGAGGTTAGAATAAGGGAGATAGAGCTACCAGGTAGCAAGTCCCTTACACCCACAGCACGGAGGTTCAGTGTCTGCTTTCTGTCAGCAGGAACTGACAGTATTTTAAGGTCCTAATTGTCACTACTGCCAATTCTGAGCTAAATGTCTTCTGCTGCAACAAGCCTGGCTTCAAATTCCAAAATGCACATACACTCTATAACAGGGTGTAGGAGGGTTGTTAATTGCTTAACTGCACTCTTCAGGAAAGCATTTCTTACAGTTGAGTGCGTATAAATCCTGATCATTTAATCTTGTAATTCTCACTTCTTTTTACTGTATAGTAAATTCCCAAAGTGCCTTATAAACTTGGTGTGTAATGCAACTGATCAAGATATGATCTTGCTTTACAAGCGTGTGAGGAGAGTTCTTCAGTTTCCTTGCCTTCAAGGCACATCCTGCTTATAGACAGGACAAAATATCACCTGATTCTGGGGTGCTCAGCACCCAGTTTCTCTGGTATTAATAGAGATTATCGAATCCCACTCCTGGGACATCTCAATCACACTCAGCACCCAAGCACTGCTTGTCACTGTCCAGTGAAACATGAGTTCAGTCCAACACCCCCTCAGAGCAGGTGCTGAAAAGCCCCTCCTCTTGTCCCTGGAAATGGCCTGTGGCAGCAGTGGAGCGGAAGACAGACAGAGGAGCAGAAAGTGCAACCAAGCATCTTTATTGGGAATAATAATAGGTCACAGCAGACACAGAAATTGAGAAAACAGAACACTTGGGATTAAATTAATTAACTTCATTGCTGGCACAGCTCCTGGCTTCAGCAAACTTGTGTTTTTACATCTCACCAAACACACAGCTCCAAACCTCTCTTTTTTGTCTTCAGACTGTAAGAAGGAAAAATTTCTTGTTTGTACTGCCTGGTCAGCTTCCTGGTAGCGGCTGTCAGCAGTGGACATCTCTTGACACCAGGCAACTAATGGAGACAAGTTGCAAAGTATTTTGGATTTCATTTTAGGAATAGAATGTAGCGTCCACCACACACTTCTCCTGTACAGTGCCTGTTAACTGCTCAGGGGTTCTCACTACTTTGGAAACCATTGATATGAAAGGGCATTTCCCTCCTGTGACTTGATCCAGACAAGCCCAGGCTGATTGGGGCTGTTGGTAGAACTGAAAACAGTTGTGCCCTCTGCCTTTTTTAAAACAGCAGCCAACAATATCATTCCAGCACTGTTTGTGACATGAGTAGAAGCTACAATCAAGGCACTGCTATTGTTTGAGGTTTTTTAATTTCCCTCCATCAAACAGTACTTTACTTCATTTCACCTTCATATCTTGCCTAGCAATCTAGTGATTCACAAATGTATCTTTTTCATATCTTTATCAAAGATATTCTAGTAAAAATATTAGCTTGACTTGGGTGAACAATGCCAAAGTGTACTTCCAAGTGTTAAGTCTGGATTGAAAATCAGGAATTTGCTTTGATATTCAGAGCACCTTTTGTTCCTGCAAATATTCCTATAAAGGTTTTATTTCAAAAAAGGTAAAGGCAAATAATATGTTTTCAAGTTCAAGTGAAGATATGTAGTTATAAACATTAACTACAGAACACAACAAATGGCAGGGGACTTAAGTGGCTATGTCCAGCATTGGAAAGAGTAAGGTATAAATGGATGACAATACAAACATTAACACATGCAAGAGAATAAGGATGAGACTTCTCCTCACCTCTGTCAACATATTAATCCATATTTCACATATATGGGTGAAACTAGAGAGGATCTGGGAGTTGTGTTTCCAGAAAATGGACCAGACTCTGCTGAATCCCTGATTCTGCACCAGAGCTCACCATTTCATACAACCACAGAATATCTCAAGTTGGAAGGGGCACATAAGAATCATGAAACCATTCTCCCTACTCCTTTCAGAACTGCCTAGAACTAAGCCACATGATGAAGGCCATTGTCCAGATACTCCTTGTACTCTGATACTCTTGAAGGCCTGGTGCCACGATCATTTTCCTGGGACCAACCATGCTCTCCTAATGTCCAGTCTGAAGTTCCCCTACACACATTTAGTTTCAGGTATCTGCAAGCTTTCTTTTTAACTTTTCTTTTTAACGGTTTCTTCTTTTTCTCCTCTTTTTTTCCTTTCCCTGTCTGAAATAATCTTTTGTGTTTTGCATATGAACCTGGAGAGTGCATCAGCCAGAGCATATTCATTTAGCAGTTCAACTAGAAAAGTTCATTCTTGAGCATAGACTCATTCATAAGCATGACATTCATAGAATGTCATTTCCAGATGCCTTGTGGAAGGTAGGGAGAACACTTCATGGTTTGTGAATTGTATCTGGAAGGGAGAGCCCTCACAGCACCTGATGCTTGTGCGTTGGAACCCTGGGCACAGAGAATTTCAAGCTTTCTGTGGTGGCAGGCTCTGACCCTCATGAGAACACTGCTTTTGACCTTGGAGACCTTGGAGAAGGCTTCCAAAATTGAGTGATGAAACTGGGATGATGTAGCTTTAAGAGAAGTGTGTGGTATCACATGGTGAAAAACTTACAGTTTTTGGTTTGGGGGTAGTGTGGTATATATGGAGCAAGATGAAGGTTTTAGGGCTCTTCTTTTTTTACCTTCTTCTTCATGGGTTTGGGTGATATTCTGTGCAAAACTCCTCATTGCAGAGCACAACTGTTTAGTTATTGAGTTAAAATAAAAAATAATTTAGCTGGCAATTACTCATTGATTAATTTACCCCTAAAAGACCTTGTAGAGAGAAACTATTGCTGCCATTTGTACCTTGTTAGCTGAAGTGCTGAGAATTCACTCCCTGGTGAGACTGTAACATTGATATGAACTAAGAAACATCTAAAGTCCAAACAAGAAACACCATCTCTCACTCACCAATCCTGACCCTGAAGGAAGGTAAAACCCCCACACCCGTGCACTCCCAAGAAAACCAAACCAGGTTGCAGACCCAGCAAGGACCTACACTTGAGTCCTTCACTTGGGGTGCATGAAGCAGGCAAGCAGAACAAAGCAGCACACAGCAGTGCTGCTGCAGCCTGCTCATGGTGTCTGTCCCCTTTTCCTGTCCCCTTCCCACAGCTTGATGATGAGCAGGCTGCTTCAACAGTGAGGATGATGGGACTGATTTGTGACATTTTCTTGCTGCCTATGAAATGCTTTGCATGAAGACTTTTTGACAAGTAGAAACTCCTGTGCACTCTAAAGCGTTCTTTTCTCTTTTTTTTCTTTTTTTTTCTTTTTTTTTCTTTTTTGTATTCTTGAATTCTTGATTTTAAAGGGAGGATATTGACTGTTGCAACCAGGAGAAAGGTTACGTGGTGTCAATCTCAGATATGATGTTGAAGGAACTTGCACAGAAAAGACTGCAGGCAAATTAATGCACGCTGTCAATCTAAACTCACTGTTGCCAGGCATCTATAGCCTGTATCTAAATTATATTAATTTTTGACTGTCCATACTGCCAGGCTGACAGATGACTGGTTCATCTAGTTGTTGTGTTTCCTTCTCATTAAAAGATACTCGCAAAAAGCCTCTCTAAGCAAATGCACAAGCTGCACAGGAAGAGAGCAGTGTTTTTCCAGCAACCTTTGCACTGCACATTTCTGACAGGTTTTTGCACCACATTCCACATCAATAATGCTACAGCAACCAAAAGGCCATGTAGGCATTTAATCTCTGAGTGCTGAGGGCACACAGCTACCGGCCCAACACTCTGCAAACATTCTTCAAAATGTGCTTCCGCTCCAGGGAGTTGCCATTGGAGACTTCTCAAAGTCTAAGTTATACTCATTTTAAAATAAAGCACTTTCTGACACTAAATAAAACAAACTTCGAGCTTTATTGAATTACATGCAGTGCTAGAGAAAGAAGAAGAAAAATGATGCCTTTAAACCATACTCGTGTGTCATCTGAGAACAGCTACCAGGAGCAGAACTAAAACTTCCAAGGGATGGCAGGTAAAACACCCTTTGACCAATTTATAATTTGTACATATATAAATAAATGGAAATATCATCTTTCTTACTGCACCCAACAGAGCCATAACACAGGTCAGAAGGGGAGAAGGAACAACAAGAGAAAGTGGAGAAAATGACAGAGCTATGGAATGAAGAGAGTGAGGGACAGAGAGATCCTCTCTCATCCAAGATCCAAGGAGACTGAAGCAATACAAATTATTTTGTCCAATGGTGTCTCCCAGACACAGCTGAAGATGCTTTGTCTGACCTTGCCCTATGCTTTGAGATTGCTCATTTCATTAGACCAATACACCAATACAAAAAGCAATTATTTTTTCGAAACGTGCCTCAAAGAGTGAAATATTATTGACTATAGCTCGTATCTATTCTATACACATTGCCAAAATGCAATTAATCATAGGCAGACATTGTAAACATTACACTTGTCAACATTTAAAATCTATATAAATGCTTTTCCAGGTAATTAATATAAGGAAAGCATTCCCTCAGTTAAGGAAAAAAAAACACCTAAGAAAAAGTATGGTAATCTTATATTCTCTCAAAGGCAAAATTGTAAAGATTTTAGTGGTGACACTGTCTGAGTAATAAGTGTAGGTTGCCTGACAAAGGAAAATACATATATATATATATATATACACACACACATATACATACACACACACACACACATATATATATAATGCATTTTAAATAAAAATTAGATTATTGCTCTCAGAAAAATAAGGGCCAAAAATCTTTTTGTTGTTGTTGTTTCTTTTGGTACTTTCTGACTCTTGAGTACCATGAAGTTGAAAAAGCAATTAATAGTAAAAATTACTGTCATGACATAGCAAATAATATAATATACATCATCTCTGACACTAAACCTTAGATAAAAATCCATTTGAACAAGAGGACCTTAGTGGAAGTGTTATTGTGCAACTGCAAAAAGAGACACACAACCCTTGGTTTTTCTTCTTGGTCCCAGGAGCAGAAATAAAAATAGAAACTCCAGGGGGAGCAGGGCCAAGACAGCTCAGAGGGCGAGGAACTGAGCGGCCTTCAGCTCTTCCCTCTCACAATGTCACAGTCATCTGCTCCTGCTGTGATCCTGAGGATATTGCCACTGGAAGGTCCTTCAGAAAACCCCACTGTGGTTTCCCAGAGGGAAAAGAGTAATGAAGTGAAAGAACAGTCCTTCCTACCCATGTGTACTTATACTGTAATTGATGTGTGGTGTTTCTAGAACACCCAAGGACTCAGTCTTCGTACGTTCTTTGAAAAAAGAACTGTACATAAACATATGGCAAACATGCTCCCAGAAAGAGAGGCAGCTGCTAATAAACAAGCACGGAACGAGGTGACAAATAAACGAAATTAGGTGCATTTGTCACTGAATTAGGTGACGAGCCCACTGCAGGGGGAAGCAGTGGAAAGCTGGAGCTGCAGCCCCCCTGTAGCCCGTGACTGAGGGAGCTGGAATTGCTCCTGGAAGCGCAGCAGGGCTGGCTCTGTGCTCGGGTGGGCTTGACAGCCCCAGCCCTGCACAGAGACGGTGCCACGGAGCTGCAGCAGCAGCTGGGAAAGTTCATTTGAAGCTGACTTGAGCATCCTTCCAGCACAGTGCTGCTAAAGCACTGACTTCAGTTACTATTAAAAAGTATAACAGCATTATACATAAAATAATGGTTCATGTACAGCAGGTAGATTAATTTTCCTTAATTACTTTCTCAAATAAGCCAGCACTAGGAGAGTGTCAGTAAAATAGAAAACGAACATATTCAGACTTGCAGAGGAGGCATAGTTGCTGATAGAGTTCACATTGCTAGGCATAAAAACATAAAATAATTTCAAAAAAGGTAGAAGTTTGTATAACTTGAAAGAATGGAGTGAAAGAGAAAGATTGCAAAGCACTGAAACACACTAATGCAAAACAAACAGCAAAAACTCCCTTTTTACTCTGAGGATTTAGGAAGACTACACATAATATATTTCATTATTGTTTTCTACACCATTTCCTAAATTGTTTGGTGTGGGCTGGTCTCAGAAACTGCCAGAGTACTGGAATAGGGGAGTTTCCAGCAAGGGATTCCATAAAGGAAGTGCTAATGATGCTGGGAATGAGCACCACAGTTGCTCAGCGAGAATTCCTGATGCAAAGCAAATCTACGGATGCTGCTTGTGAGCACAGCTCTCCTCTTGTGCAGTGATACACTCAACAGCCCACTCGTTTACTGTACTGTTTTTACAGTCTTTAAAGGCCTGAATATGATTTTCCATCTTTCTGGCAGTGCTTTTTCTTTATTGCTTGCATGAGTTGTTCAATTTCATTATCCAGTGGCACAGTAGATCTTCCTTGTTTTGACAGGCACTGCTCTGTTACAATTACCTGCTGTCGTTGCGGTTCAAGTGAAGGTGCTGCCAGCTGGACAGAGCTGTAAAGCAACATGAGTGAATTTCCCAATGTTAAAGATTTTTTGAAAATCCAGGAAGCAATTAGCCACTGCTATATTTAGGAACCTGCTTGTATTGTAGCGAGACACCAGCAGCCAGAGGTTGGGGGCAGACCGAGCCCTGATGCTTCCCAAACTTCAGAGATGCTTGACTCTTGCATCACATTTAAAAACTCTTCCTCTCATCTGGAAAATGCTTAGCACACAGGAACATGTGACACTTGGCCACAAAACTACATGGGGATAAAGAGCACCAAATCTTTCGAGGAGGATGTTCCACACAGGGGGAAACGAGTCCATGGCAGGCAGCAGAACTGGCATCTCTTCATCTGATGGGCTCAGCACCTCTTGTCTCTGCTGATCAGAGTAGGAGCTGGTAGGGAACAGGCTCTGGGGATTACCAGCATGACAGGTCTGCAGTCAAAACCACAGAAAGGAAAGGAAGAGGAGGTGGGATATGGCAGTGTGGGCTCACCTGGGTCACCTGCTCCTTGAGCAGTGGAAATTCCTCGTGTCCCTGTGCACCTTCCTGGAGGGACACTGCCTCAGGACATATATGATACCTATCATCTCTTTAAACATTTGCTCATGCTCACATTGGAATAATGAAAGAAAAAAATTAATACAGCCTCATTTTAAGAAATGAGTGTTAGGAAATGAAGAAACACAGCTTCTAAAAGATATTTGGAGGCCACAACAACCCCAAAGCCTTCTACCATTAAACCAGAATTTCCAACAAAACATGCAGCTTTGGCAGCAGATGAGTACAGAAGGCTGAAGCCACACAGGAGAGGTCATGATCCTACTTGGGATAGGCGAGCAGTCTTGAAGAAAAGGAGGAATTTCCACTCAAGCATGGGAACTGAAGCTGATCAAAATCTGGTACAATTATCTCAGTACTTTTTTCCAAAGGAATCTCAATTATATAAATTATCTTTATTTCCCTCAATAAGACATAAGAATGTTTTTTGACATTTTTGCAACTATGAGCTACTAAGCTTCTACTGAGTTTCTATTGAGCTAATAAGTACAGAAAAAATCATTACTATCTGAAAAATGAAAATTAACCTAACTTACTAGTTCCCTCTAAAGTTCATCTGTTAATCATAATTACAACATTCTTTCCTTTTTGCAGAATATACTAGGAAATATTTTCCTTCTCCAAAGCAGCCTTGGTTTCATGGAAACCTACAGAGATTTCTGTAATTTTCCAACTATTACAGTCCCCAAACACTTTACTGTTAAACACGATTATTAGATCAACCAGTTTTGTCTTTCATCTGTGTGCTCCTAACAGATGAGCTGGTTTTGTGCCCCATCATAAGCTTACAAATTAAACTCCTACATGCTCTCCTGCCTCCTAATTTGGTGCTTTGGGACAGCACTGCTGTTAGCTCTCTTAAGAACAAAACCATTATTCAGACGAGCAACAGCAACTCATCTTCAAACAGCAAACTGCAAGTTACAAAACAAAATTGTATTGCACTCAGTATTTAGCTTCACCATTCAGCACCACACAATATAAGCTTTAGAACATTCAATTTAACAGAACATGAAAGAAATTCTCACCAGAGATGAAAAGGGAAAATTCCAGCAGAAGTCCAGGGGTAATCCTGTGTTAGTGAAAATGGTTTTGGTGGGTCTTCTACATGCAGGTCCACCACTGCAAGGTGCCCCTTGCAGGCAGTGATATGGGCAAGTGAATATGGGCAACTGTTCTCCCTAGGAGCCTATAATTGTCACTTCATACAGCATAAGGAACTGCTTAGACAGCAAAAAAAAATACAACAAACTGTGTTTTCCCTAGACTTTAAACTGGACTAGTGGTGTTTTTCAACCTAGAGAGACACACTGCAGACTTTCATTGGAATGTGATCTAATAATGACGTATAAGAATAAGGAGATAATCCATAACTCCTAAAGGCAGTTAGGGTACCTAAAAGTGCCAACTGCTAGAATGCCAACTTCCAGTGGTGTTTCAGTGATGCTCAGTAAATAAAAAATCAGGAAGAGCAAGAGCAATGTCTTTACAAGCTCCTGTATGCTCCAGGTCCAAAGCCACCAGCCATTTTAGGGGAAAATACAATGATATTGGTGTCCTTGGTTACATGAGAACAGGAGTGTGCAGGGTCAGGCTGAATCCTGCCCTTTCCCTAACCCTGCACTCTTGTTATGTGTGGTCAGTAACTAGTCAGAAATATTTGGCTCAATTTTCTAACACTTGTATAATTGTAAAAAGCAATAATTAAAAATAAAATTTTAAAATCATTTTTAAATCAATAATTGACACTGCAGCACCTGCTGTGCTTCCAGGGGGGTCGTGTGCTATGGGGAGGGAAGCTGGGCTGGAAAAGGTTTCAATTCTTTCCCAGAGATAAGACCAGGCATGCAACAGCTCAGTGTGGGTCTACAAACTCAGAGACAGGAGTAAATTTGATCTCTTGGTGGGGAGGTTCAGAGATTAAACTAAGGACCAAAAT
>VWZN01012590.1:283-19935 GCA_013396955.1 Regulus satrapa | reverse complement strand
CTGCCCTTGGTGTCTGCAGGGCTGCTCCCCTCACGTATTCTCACCCTGCTCTTCTCTGGCTGCAATTACATCTGCACAGTAACTTTGTTCCCTTCTTGAATTTGTTATCCCAGAGGTGTTACCCCCTTTTCTGGCTGGCCCAGCCCTGGCCAGCAGCGGGTCCATCCTGGAGCTCTCAGGGGTTGGCTCTGCCTGACATGGGGGAAGCTTCCAGAAGCTTCTCAGAGGAATCACCCCTGTAGCCCCCTGCTTCCAAAACCAGGCCATGCAAACCCAGTACAGTGGCCAACCAAGTTAACAATGACATCTCAAACCAATGCCATGAAACACAACACAATTCAATGTCCTGGAAGGCACAAGATTGTTGGGAAAAGGCTCTCACACAGTGACTGATGTCTGTAGATGTACAGCTCCTTTCCCTGGTTTTAACTCTACCACCCTTAGTTCCAGGAGATCCACTTCTATCCACCCCTGAATTAACAAGTTGTTGTATTTGATGCACCTTTCTTCTTCCCCATCTATTTCTCTGTGTATTTGCTGTAAATCCACTTATTTCTGGGATGAGAATTGTGAGGTTAAAGCAGTCTTTTTTTAATTTCAAGTCCTGGGAAGAGTAAACACTCCTAGACTGGATGAAGCCAGGTATACAGGTTTAAGCTTTTATCTCACTCTGCTATTTTTCCTTAGGGAATAATATTTTCCCCATTGTTACATCTCTCAAGTAATTTTCCTTTACTGCCCTCTTCTGATTTAGCACTTGGATATTAGGCAGGTAAACAGTGAATAGATAACCTGCAAGTTGTCCAATATTGTAAATATATTGTAAATACTACTGGCACTCACCTCACTCTGCCTATTAGTGATGCTCACCATTGTATCTCCAATGATAGCAAACACATAAAACACCACCAAGGCTGCTAGACAAAAGAACCCCCAAGTAGAGTGGATAAATCACAAAAATTTAACAATATAAAAAGAACTTCCATACCTTCTACAAAGTTCCTTTATTGCCAGCAATACATTTTGAGATGATGTCATAACATATATATCACAAATACCCAGATAAGCAAGGCTTGTAGCAATCTTCCTCCCAAGCAGCCAGCCAGCATGTATATTTGAATATCTTTTTGACAGTACTTGGGCTGGAGGAAAAAACAACTTTTTTTTCCAGCCTCATCAAAAAGCAGTTGATTTTTAAGCACAGGGTTTCATCCACAGCTGTTTATTTAAGGGACTTTATTGGGTTTAGTATTTTGCCATTTCACATTGATACAAGCAACTTGTTCGGAGTATATTTCAATTTTTTTCTTTGCTCATTATGAAATTAAATAGCCTGGTATGAAATTTTAAATTACATGCTTTTATTTCTGTGTAAACAGCATCTCCCAATAAAATAACCTGTAATACAGTTGTGGAAGGAAATTATTTTAGAAATTGCAATTCTCAGTTGAATTTATCTGCTTCCTTTATAGACTGAGTTACCAAATCTTTATAGACAAATGTTAGTCTTTACTACATTTTGCTTTTGGAGTGTTGTGTAGACTCCTGGGAGCCTAAACTGGAGTCTTTTTATCAATCACTGGACTTCAAGAATCCCACCAAAAGTCATTAACCTTGTCTCTGTCTCAGGAACACCACTGGTGGTCATTCCCAAGCTATAGAGAAGCTCAGTCTTCACTTGCAGGGTTCATTTGCTGAGCTGGTGTCCCACAAAGAGCACATCTGACACAGAAATCACAGGCAGCCCCCAATTCTGTAACTCAGTCTCAGTTTAGAGCTGTAGAGCCTAGCCAGGGGTTTTCTGAGCACACAGCAAGCTGGTAACATCCCCTGGTTTGGATCACAAGAGCCAGGCTGGATGAAGGCTAACCCACGCAGCAACAGGGAACTTGGGGGCTGACTCTTGGGAATTCTTATCAAACCAGCTGCATTTCTGGGAGGGCATTGTCTGAAGCCAGCCCAGACAGACAAACTGGAGATCCTTCCCCAGTCTGCCAGACAATCTTTAAAGCAGCTGCTTTAACCCTGCTGAACCAGATCTAATCAGAGCAGGTGAGACTCATCCTCTAATCACTCAGTCATAAAAAAGCCTTTGCAACACCTCATGAGAAACTCTCCTGTGAGTGCAGAGGACAGGCAAAGGGAGAGGGCACTGAACAGCACATGCATGTGGCCCTAAAGGAGCTGAAAGGCCCTGGCTGCCCCCTGGCATCAGTGACTGCTTGCTCATCGTGGGCTGTGACCCCTGCTCTCGGCCCTGGCACTGCCAGGCAGCTGTGCCGAGCCACAGCAGCGATCTAAGCCGAGCCACAGGTAGGGATGTAATTGCACACACCCTGCTGCCACCCTGAAAAAGCTCCTACACTGTGGGCTGGAGTGCTTCCAGGGCCCCAGGCAGTGTCTCACTGACAATGCTTCTCCTGTTTAGAAACCACTCTCCCTTAATAGCCAAGTTAAGATTCTGTGTATTATTCTTACAGCTTTCAGTCTCTTGACTTTTTAATGGCTAGGCTATTAAAACCAATGGAGTTTAAATGCAACAAAGGTAGAGCTTAAAAAAGAATCCCCAAAGCCCTACTATTGGTAGGTGGTAATGGCTGAGTTAAAAGGGGTGGTATTTCTCGGAAAAGGGAAATGAGGAAATTCTGGAAACCTGAACTGTCCATTAAAGAGAAGGTCCTGGCAGTGGGAGTGAAGTGTGACAAGACAGACACTGGCTGAGTGAGGTTTGTGCAGGCTGTGGGATAAACTGAACAGAGAGAGAAGGGATTGTAGGGAGGTATGAGAAAAATGTTAGAAATTAAGTAAAAATCAGAATGAGGCACATGGATAAATATGGGAATATTCTCTAGAAAATGTTCCAAAGTTCAAAGGTGTACCTTTGATCAGGCTTGATATGCACAGAGTATCACAGACACTGGGATTAAGAGATTTTTTTTTTTTCATTTATAGGTATAACTAAATAATAAAGCTATGTGTTTTTGCACCAAAGAGAGGACAAAGGAAGCTTAGGAGTACTAAAAACCTGAAATTAACTCTGTACTGTAAGTACTGGTTTTAAGTACAGAACTAAGAAAATGTTGGGTATAACTATAAGCCTTGTTTACATAACAGGAGACCAAGCTCTCAGAGCAGAATCCCTTAATATTTAAGGAGCTCAGCTGTGAACATCCCAAAATAAGGATTAACCAGCTTATGTCCAGTCAATTTCAGGTCTCTAGAGCAAGAGCTATAACACGCCATAGGGGATGAAGGTGTTTCTAAATAAGCTTTAACACCTGAGGAGGTGTGGAATGACACTTTTATGGCTCCAGGAATGCGTAGAAACACTAACTGGTGTTTTGGCAGAGGTAGAGGGCACTTCACACTGTAGAGCAGCAAATGGCTAAGCACACACATGCCCATGTGTTCTCCTCTGCCTAACATCTCTTTCTTTCTTCACCCTGGTGGAGTCTGAGCAAACTCCACTGCCTTTGGAGCACAGCAGTGGAGCATGATCAGCTCTGGCAGGAGAGCAGAGAGGTGCCAGTCCAGCTGCCATGGTGCAGCTGTTGGCTGAGTGATCCTGACTGGGAAGCTCTAACACTGGCACATCCTCAGGAGAGATCCCTGCATGCTGGATAACACAGCAGAAGAGAGGAACCAGTTGTTTTTCAGGAGAAATTAAATAAAGGAAAAAAAGTATATAGATATGGACTAAAGGTCTACAGCAACTACTTAAATGCAATTCTTTAAGTGCTAATTGAGCTATGTTTTAAAAACAAGATATTCCTCATTATGAGAAAAACGTAAACTCTTCAATGTGCTGCTGAAACATAATTCTTCCATTGGGGTGAGGTGACTACTTTTAATAAGGAGTTTCAGTAAGGGCAGGGTGGGGGGGAAAGGCCTCTGTCACACCTGGGTCAGGACACTCTTGGTTATTTATACCCAGCTACACTCAGCTAGAGGCAGGCTCAGGCTGCCAGGGCAGTCACTTCTGCCCCTACCCTGAAGAGCTGCTGAGCTTCATGTGACCAAAAGGACTCAGGTCACCACACAGGTCCCCTTAGTTATGTATTCTGCCTGCCCAGCACCCGTGACATGTGAATCTCTTTCTGAAGGGAATACATGTGAAAAAAATCACATCTGTGCTGCTTAATTTTTGCCTCCATTCCAATTACATCCGAAAGTGAAAGCTGTCTCCCAGGAGATTTATGGCCTTTATTTCACATTGCATCAAGCCCATCAAAATTTAAGATCAATTGACAAGACGCAGCTCATGAGACTTCTTAGTTTGTGGACATCCACACTACTAGGGAAATGGAAAAGACACAAACTCAGCAGTACAGAAGGACAAGATAATGAGCCAGGACACACCTGAGGCGCATCCTATTGTTCTCTTCCACAGGATGGAAAGCCCAGCCACTACAACAAACAGGAAGAAAACAAAAATGGAGGCAGAAGTCTCCGTGGCTCTGTGGGATAACCTGTGATTCTGCAAATGACTGTTTATTTTAAATGGAAATATTTCTGACCTCTGGTTTGCTCAGATAGTTACAGCCGTGGTCATGGTGAAACAGCAAAGCCACTTTGTTCTGATGTCTATAAGAGAGTTGAGGATTTCCTGCTATTAATAAATTTGTCTTAGTTGCATTTCCTTTCTTTTATGCAGTAGTTTAGTGAGGCAGATTTACCTTGGTGTAAGAGATGGGCAGATGGCAGGGCTATATAGGTCATGTGCTCCTCAACGCTGGTAAAGGAACTGCTCTGTGCCTATACACTGACTGTCTCCTGCTGCCTGACACTGAAAATAACCATAAAAGTATTCCTTATAAACAGAAATACCTGAATCTAAGTATAAATTAATAGTTAAATAAATAAATAAACTACATATAAACTAATAAACTAAGTATGAACTAATTATTACAGTCAATTTTGTATACCCCCTGTGAAAATAAACTCCCTGATTCAAAAGAATGATGCATCTGACTATCCCAAATAAGAAAGTGGCATAATCTGCTGTTTTTTCTATTGCTCATATTGATCCTTCTAATTAGCACCTTTGACTTCCAAATGGGTAGACTCAATGACACCAGCTCATCTAGGATCACTTCAGCAGCTGTTGACAGTCCCTGGTGTTTCAGATGAGGAAGACAAAATCCAATTTTTTAATGCAAAGGTGAAATAGCCACTCAATTTCTTTATTTTAATGGTTGTTTTTACTATCTCCTCCATTCCATGCATCATGTAGTATGTTCTAATTGAGGACATAAATATCTTTTTCATTCTTCCATCTGGTTCTATTCCTGGCCTCAGAAGTATAGTACAGTCGTGCATCCATTGCTACCTATTATCCATTCTGTCTTCAGTTAAACATGATAAGTTTTATCTTTTCTGTTTGATGTTTGGATTGTTTGAACATATTTTTGCTCTTGTACCACAATTAAAAATACAAGAACATGAAATATCTTCCCTTGAGTTTTTTAATGTGCACTCTACAGCTACATATTCACATCTTATCTAGATAATCCTAATATGGAAATCCTTTATATGAATTTTTTTCCATGTCATTCTTCCCAGTTGCTTCTAACCTCTTCTGTCGCTCATTCTTTTCACGTGATATCTAGAATAGAACGATTCCAAATAAACATGCCAGAGATTTATCCCATATAAATCCATAAATTCTCTCATGCCACTCCTAGGTTTGCACCGACGTTTTCACTCAAAATTTTTTCTTTTTACTGGTTGCCATTAACTTTGACCTCTGACAGCAGTTCAGGTAATTCTTCCAAAATGCAATAACCACATTAATTTTCATCTGATGCTCAGTGACCTAGCTTAGCTATCTCTGTAGTGCTCTTAGGTCTTCTCTTGTTTTAATTATCCCAGACAATTCTGAAGTATTGCAAATGTTGCCACCTCACTGATCATTCTTTTACAGATTGCAAATTACATTAATCACCAAGAACTGGTACTCAGCCTCAGGCCGTTCTGCCACTTCTTCTGACATTTCTGTATCTGTCTCTCTGTGTTTCTATAACAACTTTCTCTTCCTCCACAATAACTAGTTTTTTTCACAGGTTCCCACAAAGAATTTTTCAGAAATTAAGTATTTTTAAATTATTCATTTCTGTAGAAAATCTTGCATTTTCCTTGATGGAAAAATGTTTGTTCCTACCACATTATATCCTCTTAAGTGCCTCGTACCTATTCATAATTGTTTAATCCAATTTACCCAGCAGTTAAGCAAAGCTCACAAGGGCTGTAATCACAAGATTGTCCAGAGCACTTACAATCTGTTCATCTGTCTAATACCTTTGCACTGTCCCTCATTTCCCATTTGAGCTGTAGCTCTCTGGAACAAAAGCCAGCCTGGTGATGCAGGCACAAAGCTCAGAGTCAACCCAGGATCCTTGCTCTGGCTCTGCCAGCTACTGGCAGTGTAACCTTCAGAAAGCTTCCAACCTTTCCACATCTCTCTCCTTTCTCCAGCGCAGCTGATGCTTAACCATGTCCCGCATTTGCCAGGTCTCTGTCTCAGTGCTCATTCCTGGGGGTTTCTTCAATGCCTCTACCACAGCATCCCAGGCCAGGGTACGTGGGCACAGAGCAAGCAGCGTCTTGCTCCTCTGCACATCCCTGAATCCTCTGACAGCTGTCCAAGGATTTCCTTTCTGGGTGGAACAGGGAGAACAGAGCAGAGGCACAGCTTCAAACCACCCACCTCCAGGAGGGGGCTGACACATCTGGAAAAGCTGCACCTAAATTTTTTTTATGAAGCCTAATTATTAACATTTTGGAAAATGCCTGGAGATCCTCGGTAGGAAAATTTTACCACTTTCTAGGTATTAGCCTTCTATAAATATTTCCAAGCAGGGCACAGTTGCCAAATGTTTGGGTTCAACTTTAACCATTCTAATGGGAGAAATTCTCATGAGAAACCAAATATTCTTGCTGAACAAATGTTTTACCTGGTTTCTGTCTCAATAGCCCCCACTGTTTCCTGTCCCTTAAACGTCCTTGTAATCATGTACATAAACATTTTTTGTGAAATGTCTATCTCCCTTGTCAAATCCAGAACTTGATAGTATTAAAGCACTGATATGCTGCAGATATTAGTTTCAAGGTTTTAACATAATTAAAGAATCTGAACAGTTTGTTCCAGTATTGTCATTTTAGCACTGTATTGGTTTTTGACTACATGAAGTATTGCAGCCTAACTGAAGAAGGTCTGAAATAAATTACACCACTTGAACTTTTAATATATTTACACAGGCAGTAGCTTGAAGGAAAGTTCATAGAAGCAAATCTATTAGGTAAATTAGGGTTATAACTTTTTGGCAGCTTCATTGAAAATATTAGTCAAAATTAGTGAAGCAATTTAGTCCCATTCAAAATTATGCAAGACCAATATGCAAATAAAAGAGAGATCTTTAGAAATGTAGACCAATTACTACTTTAATATATATGTATTTAAATAAATGCACCACGGAGAGACCAGCCAATGGCAGCTGGTTATCCTACAGTGTAGGCTGGCTTTGATCTCCAGCCTCCACATATTTCTTTCCTTATTTCAGCAAAACTTTTCACTTTCTCTCTGCCAAAGCATCTAAATGGCTGACTTCAGAGCAAACTTTTTCTTTTCTTTTCCACATGCTGATTCTTGAATCAGAAAATATTATTCTGATTTAGTGTTATATTTGTGTAGGACACAATTCTTCCTTACTTCTGTATGCTGTGTTAAAAACAGATTAATAAAATTGTTTAGTCATTCATGCTGAGTTCCTGGCAACAGCCTGTCATACTGTAAAGATAACTTTTCAGTGAGTATCCTTCCCATAAGTGTATTAGGAAGACAAGAGGAAAAAAAATACATGTAATTGTGTTTGGGAATAATAATTTATTTATATTTATGTCCAGTCTATGTGACCTGCTAAAGGCTTGGTATTCAGCAGCAAAGGAATTATCCAGGGCAGGCTATATCCTAAATTTGGTGGGGGATTCCTCAGTCAGTATTTCCCCTGCATTATCTCCTCCTTGGAGAAAAGTCTTTTTACTGTAGTGGTTGAAAATGAGCCAGGCGTGCTTTCAGAGGGTACTTGAATTTAATTATCACCATCCAGAGGGCTGATTCAGGTAAACAGACAACACAAAGTTTTCAGATACTTAAACACACACTTAGCCCCACATATTAGAGGTCCCAAGTTTAAAGAGCAGATTACAAACATGATCTTTCATCATGCTACAGAATCGAACTCCAGGGGTTTAAAAATGTGTGGGAATAAGCTTTCTCTGCTATTTCTCCTCAAAATGTTTTCCAGAACATTGTGCCAATCTGTCAAAGAATGACAAAGGTGCTTAAAATTGACCTTGAGTCAAACAAAGAGAAAAAAAAAAAAAGATTTAATTTTTAGTCAAGGACCAAGTTTAATCAATTATTTTAATAAGATTAATTTAAGGAAGTCTCATGAGCAATCTTCTGCTATATTTAGGCTACTGTGTCATTCGTGTAACGTGGAAAATCAAAGAATAAAGAGGAAAAGGTAAAATTTTAAAAATCAGGCAAATGCATAATCCAGTATCTAAGAAAGAGGGCAAACAATGTTACCAGCTTCCTCTTATTTGAAGTGAGAGGTTAAATTTACAAGAAAACAAAAATCAGAAGTTCTTTTGAAAACCTTAACTGTTTATTTCAAATATAATTCTGAAAAAAGCAGGGTATGCTGAGGGTGACAGCTGCTGAGACTTGTGATGTTTCTGCATTGAAGATGGAAACCCTCAAGTGTTGAAAATTTTTAATTACTATTAAATTGCCAGCAGTTTTTTGCCTATCCACAGTAAATTATTTCTGTAAACACTTTCAGCATTGGGGAGATCATTTCAGAGATGTGTGATTAGTTATGAATGACATCCAGAAACTTCCAAGTGCAAGACCTGAGCATTTTCTGAGCCACAGCTACTGTGAGCTGACAGTGGCAGCTGTAAAGCAGCCAGGGCAGGGAACCACAGCTTTCCAGAGCTCTGGAAAATGCCAAGAGCTGGTGTAGAGAGCCAGGTTAAGCCATGACAGTCAGAGAGATATCAGACAGGAATGAATCACTCAAACATCTTGGCTCTGCAGGCTTAGAGAATAAAGCCCAGGACCAAAAACAAAACTAAGGATTTAACTTCACCAAAGATTTCAGTGGACAGCACAGATATCTGAGGCAATTTGAAATCAGTGAGATTTCAGGGAAACAAATTAACCTTAAGCATTAAAGCTTTGTGCTTCCATATACAACTAACTTAGCACATGAGCACGCTCTCTGTAATTTTTTCATAGCTGCTTTTTGAAGTTTAAACTAAGGCTTATAATCTTATAACTGGGATGTGCTGGATGCTTAGGGACCAATAAACATCCATTCTGATTGTAGCATTCGTGGAAAAAGCTCCTGTGTTCAGTCAAAAATGAGCTGGGTACCTTCAGCAATTTAAATAATAAGTCTTCATTAATCCATCTCATTTTCTAGAATGGTTTAGGAAGTGATCACACGAGGGAGGTTGATGTTATCATTAGTATACCTAGCCTGACAGACAAGAAAGCATTTAGAGATTCTTTGGAGAGACAAATGTTGCATGCAAATTTGTGCCTGACAGGGCTGCCAGAACCAGCTTTCTAAGCCTGGCTCTCTGCAGAGTAGAGGACACAGCAAAGCACTCGAGAAACAAGTGACACCACCAGTGACAAAGCCCTTGAGAAGCTGAAGGAGTGAGAGGCTGTGAAAGCAATCCCAACATAAAGTTTTCCCCTGCTCACTCCAAGAATGACAACGGTGCAAGTTCTCTTACAGTGCCACTGCTGAGGCCCTGACACAGAGAAGCCGTGGCTGCCCCATCCCTGGCAGTGCCCCAGGCCAGGCTGGATGGAGCTCTGAGCAGCCTGGCCTGGTGGAAGGTCCCTGCTGGAATGAGATGATCTTGAAGGTCCCTTCCAACCCAAGCCATTCTGTGACTCTGTGATTCTCTTTGGGCTGCATGCGAGTGTCAATAGTTGTTGGCACTACAACTAAAAAGGTTCATGTTCTCATTCCCCAGAGATAAGATTTAGCTGAAATTGACTGTCTGCCACAGGGACCTGGGAAATAGTACTTTAAAGAACAATAGTCAGCTACAGAAACATGATTTGCAAGTTAAATGAAAACCTAGGAAAGTTTTGGTGGCTGCAGGCACACTCACTCAAAAACTGGGCTGTGGTTCAAGGTCCAGAGTCAGATTTTACATGAATCAAGCAGATTTTTAAAAAATCCAGCAGTAAACGCAGAATACAGACTTTGTCAAACCTGCTCTTACAAACAAGTTTTTTACAAAATGCGATTAAAATTATTTACATACTGTGCCCAGTATGTTATTCTACCTTTGCTGGTAATCTTTATCAAGCTTACATTGGGGGTGCTCTTAATTCCAGATGGATGCTTAAAGAGACTGGAGTGGTCATTTTTATGATGTCATTAAAAAATATATATATATATATATAAAATGAGCTAAGGAAATTAATTTAGGGATTGAAAACGCTAAGAAAAGGGTATAGAGATTGTTACTTCAAGAGATTTGTCCTGATCCTAAACAAATGAATTCATCAAGGAAGTGGTACAACTTGTCATATGATACAGCAAGTACTTGTTCCCAATGCAAAGGAGAAACAAGCTTGCATGTCCTGGCTGGATAGGAAAATCTACAGTCAGCAGTCCCTTATCCTACATGTATTGAGAATATTCTCATTTATCTCAGAAACGTTGCTAGAAAAGATAACAGCTTAGAAAGATGTCATCCCAAATTTGAACCCTTATTCTAGGCCTGGCACAGCTGATATAGGAATGTCTGACATTAATGGGGGTCCTGTTTAACCATTCTGTTCTGAATTGTTTAGTCATATAACCCTAACCTCTGTCATCTCCAGCCTCTACAGGCCAGCAGAAAATGTTAAAGAATACACAGGAATGGGTGCCAATTCTGATCTGTAGCTAGTTAATTAGGGTGTGGCACCGTTGTAACATGACTTGTTACTTGCTTACATTTTATTCAACAGAAAACCAAAAACAAGAGTGCCCGCTCCTGAGTGCTTACTAGGAATTCATGTCAAAAGTCAGAGCAGCCAGCAGATACATGGGAAAAAAATATGAGGTGGGGGGTAGGTAAAAGAGAAGCATAATCTGGGATACCAGGAACTGTCACCATTTTGTAAGAAACAACTGTGGGAATGCCTATAATGAAGAGCAAGGACTGCAGACAGAAATAATGTTGTAAGAAATATCCGGTGGCCAGAGACAAACTTGACACACCAGGCGGACAGATGCAGAGGAATACGTGACACTTTCTCTAAAGGAGAAGCACCAGCACTGCCATTTCACCTGAGAAATTCTGACAGCCAACAGCCACAGCAGGCCGAGATGAATTCATTTCAGGATGTGGCACAAGTGGAGCTAACAGACTTGCTGCCACCTGACAACAAGAGTATTGATATTCTGGGAGATATTTCCAATTCCAGGAATCAGTGCAGAGTACCTGAGAGACTAACTGAACATGTGCCTGTTCATCAAGTTAGATTAAGTTAGGAACTGAACTTCCTTATTACGTTAATGTTTAACTTCAGGATGCAGAGGGAAGTTGCTGAGAACCTGTCTTTAAGAGGTTCTGGCTTGAACCAGTTGTTAAATACAAGCTACAAATTGCACTGTTCTTCTTAGGAGCTCACACTCCAAATCAGAGAGATCCCTATCAAACTCCGTGGTGCCTGCTGGTTCCAGAACACGGAAATATTGAGGAGACATTTTTTCATTTCTGTGAGAGCCAGACAAGGAAAAAAAATACCTATCTCATTACTTTTTAAAAAGCTAGTAATCTTCTCCTTTTCTTTTAGGGCATCTATTACTATATTAACAGAAGAATTTAAAGCATCCCCCTTTGAAAGATCAAAGGAAAAAAAATCTCTATTTTTTTAAAGGGAAACTTGCTGGAGCTCCTTACTGCTTCCCCGGCATATCCAGGGTGATTATGCCTCAGAAATGTCTCTATCTGTTGACTGTCTGTAAAGGAAGCCCAGACAACTAGCTCAGATGGAGACCATTGAGGCTTAAAATTAATGAGATTATTTGTATATGATTCTTTGTTAGAAACCCACAGGATGGGAAAAAAGAATTGACCACTGCTGGTCAAAATCTTGGTTTACCTGACCAGCTGGGCACTGGCTGTATCTGTCCAGCAGAGGCAAACCAAGTGCCTTTCCCTGTACACAATTCATTCCTGGTCTTTGTGCCCTTCTCATCCTTGAGCTGACCTTCTTCTGGCAGACACAGCTGCTCTGGGCCACATCTGCTCTCTGATTATCTTCATACTTCCAACCAAAGGCACCAAAGGAAGGACAACACAACCCCAGTCAAGCCTCTCAGTACTATGAGTCACAGCTTTTCCACTTTTGGTAGGATGCACCCACTGATCTGATAATTACTGTAAATAAGTACTTAGCAGTTAGAAGATTTTTAGACAGCATCTCCCTTCTTCTGAAAGGAAAAAAAAACTTGGCCCTGTCCAGCTCTTATTTCAAATTATTATTATGACTGAACTAAATCTTCCAGTCTAAGAGGTGTCCTTTATTAACATCTGTAAGGACTGAGCACAGGCACAGACAAAGTCTGTGGGTGTACACCACAAAATGGACACCACGGCACTGGAAAATCCTCAAAGAGAACTCAAACAGCTAGGGAGTCTGAGGGAGCTGAATGGTGACAGCATGGGAAGGACACCAGCGGGTATTTCTGCTCTGGGCTGGCCTCAGAAATGCTTCCCTGTCCCTGCACCTCTTACAGGACAGAGGTTTGGGTGGACTGCCAGCAACATGTGCTACTTCTGGCTATTTTCCTCACAGAAAAATTAATTCTTCCTGAAGTTTTGTCCTTCTTAAGTTACTGTAAAAATATAATCCTCAGAACTTAGTTCTGCTAGATTCTTTTGTATTCCTTGTACTAAGAACATCACCAGCATCAGACAGAGCTGCTGATTAGGAGTCATCCTGCTTAAGATGAGGTTAGAACAGACATTTGCAGCCCTTTAGAAAAGTGTTTACATATTTCTGTGATCCTTGGTTTTCCTCTGTTTCTACAATAAGACGTTTCACATTGGTGAAGGAGCAGAGAGATGTGTTTGATGATGCTGTACACATGGAGGTGAGAGAAAATTGAGGGCAAGTCTTGCCTCCAGATGAGCACTGATGGCCAAAAAAACTTTCAACTGAGCATACTGGCCTGATGTAAAAACACCGAGCAAAGAGCCACTGGGGACAACACTTTACTACAACATAAATAACAATTTGCTCACCCATGTGTCACTCTGCTGTCCTTACATCAAGATCCTTCTCCCACTTCTTCCCACCTCCTATTATATTCTCCACTGACATTCCAATAGTGAGAGCAAATAGGGCAGCAATCACAAGAATAGTCCCACTCTTAGCATACAAGTGTCTTTTTCCAAGGGAAAAACTTTGCCTTTCTGGAAGTATTTTTTCCTTCCAAATGGCAAGGCCCCAAGCTACTCACAGAAGTCTCTTCTGAGATTTGGACCATGTGTAGTGCATAGGTGATCACTGAGGGAGAATGGCTTGAATTTCTTTAAAATAAGGGACAGCCCATAAAGGCAGTGATCAGAGAGAACTGGGTTTGGAGAGAGCTGTTACAAAGTGTGGCAGCAGCCTTTTTCTCTCTCTGCTGTCTCCAAACCTCACTTTCACAACAGCTTTTCAGCTGCAGCCAGCGTGTCAGGCTCCCAGCACAATGTGAATGCTGTGGACACTGCCAGCGATGAGGATGCCCATGGCTGGTCCCCTTGGATGGCTGTTGCCAAAGTAAGCCATAGGAAAAAAAGGACGTTTTTCTCCCCATTTTTCCCTCTGACAGACCTGAATACAATTTCACGGGACATGGAAAACCTTATACCTTTGCCCTCCAGGAGTTTTTCTCCTGCTAAATTTCAAAGAACTCTTGCAAACCACCTATGGCTTGGATTCCTGCAGGTAAAAATTTACAGGAGTTTTCTCAATGGTAACTTGGCCAGTCTGAATCAGGAAGTCAATACCAACTCTTTCCACTGCAGGTGGTTTTGCTTTTGAAGTATGAAAAAACTTTGAAGTTTGGCATGTACAAATATGTACCAGCATAATAGTTCAGAAAGGGAAAGCATAAGAGAGAAAAGGAAGTGGGAAGTAGCTAAATGGTCAGGCAGAGGGTGTTCACTCTTATGATGGAGAAGATATTCTCCAGCTGAAAAAAAAGTAGGCTGAGAAAACCAAGAGAGAAAGAAAAAAGCTGGATGACAAAGAGGAAGATGAAATACTTAGTAAATAATTATTTACAGAATTAGTATTCTCTTCTAAAGTTATAAAATGTGGCAAGCTTAGCTTACCCTGAGGCTATAGGATAAGTGGTAAAGCCATAGCTGTGTCTTAGAAGCCTTTAGCTGTAAAACTTGTCAGCTTTTGTGTTGCATTATCACACATTAATAGAATAGCGATCTGGGAAATGCAGTACAAAAAATTATGTACCTTAAACCTCATAAATAGGGTTTGGAAAATAAATTGGTGGCAGAATGGGGACAAAATAAAGGACAAAGTTTGGAATTAAAAATGAAACACAGAATAAAACTAAGAGGCTGAGAGCATAAGAAATGCCCTAATGGGTTACCTTGCCCTCCTTACCTAACAGGGAAGACTGAGATCAATAACAGGGCCTTCCTGGGCAAGGATATTATTTGAATTCCAGGTGTGCTGACTCTTGGGATTCACCTGAATGGGGAGAAGCTGAATGTAAAATGTGTAGTGAAAACTGAATTTACTCCTTTGAAAATGAGAACAGAGCAATGTTTGAGGGTACATGAAAGCCTGGTCACAACCTGCAACCCTTCCCCAGCACCTACTGCTGCTGTACCAGGCCTGCTCCATAGCACACCCCTGCCTATTCCATCCAGGGTTTTTTTTATAATGATGTGCCATCCCTGAAATGCTTTAATTCCTTTTTGAACCTCCTGATATTATTGGTGTCCATAGCTTCCTGTGGCAGCAAGGTCTCAAGAAGTTTGCTATCCAGTGTGCAAGGAGGGTCTGTCTTAAACTGCCTTCCTACTTGCTTTATGGATCATCTCATAGATTCAGTAGTGCAGTGTTTGAACAACAATTCTGTTTCCACCTTCATGCTTCTGTAAAACTCAAGTGTACCCTACCTCGGGTGTCTTCTCTGCAAATTGACAAGCCCCAGCCATTTGTTGTCTCCTTGCAAGGCAGCTGGCTCATCCCTGGGTTGTTCTGGTTGCCACTCTCTCTGTGTTCCTTTGCAAACTCCATTGTCATCCTCCCAGAGATGGGAACATCCCAGCTTCTCCCTTGTTTTCATGCCTCTCCTGATACACCCAATACTGCCTTGGCCTTTTTTTTGGTTGTCACTGCAGTGGTTTCAGAAAACTGCCTGGCTGAGTCTGAGGGATCTTTCCAGAGCTGCAACCAACCAGTTCTAAGTTCAGCATCCAGCAGGGATGTTGTAGATGAGGATTTCCTCTCAGTGAAGTATTCCCTGCCATTGATCTGCACCAAAGCTCCTCTGGACATTTGCTCTGCTTTTTGTGGCCCTTCTATTATGGTGTCTAGTCAAAAGAGCTTAATAATCTTGTACAAAAGACAGGAAAGTGAGAAATGCAAGAAAGAAGGAAAGAAAGACATGAAAGGAAAATTAAAAGGTAATTATTTTCCATTTGTTTGTGCTAGTACTTAGGATTTTGATATTGTCTTTATAATGTGATTTTTAATTATTTTTCTCTATATAGGGCCATGACTATGACCAAGTCCACAGCTACATGACTATAGCACATGGTTGCAAATATGAAAAGATAGCTGGAATTTTGAGTTGGTTTTATCACCTGGTTTTAACCCCTCTAAGACATTTTTAATTTTAAAAAAATCAATAAAAGCATCCTGGAGAGATTTTCTCTACAGTTCTTATAATTTAATCCATAGTCATCAATGAGGAAAAGCTGCAGTTGGGGAGAAAAGAAATAAACACCTCCAGTAATGCACACAGCTTACACAAGGAAGGGGAAAATCAGCAGAATGGCAAGGAATAGCTGAAGAAACTCCATTAAATAAAGGTTTGTGTAATGTTGAAGTATTCCTCTCTCTTTTGATGCTGTCAGCTATTTTTCCCTGGGACTGTCTCACCTATGGAAGCTGATTTTGAAAGGTGGTTTGTGATACTTCTGACATGATAAATCAGGTTAGCTTTGGTTTAGCCACCCATCTTCAGTAGTGTTACCATAATTTGTGTTTAATTATGAGTACGGTCTAATTACAGAGGAGGAAAGTGATTTTTTCCCTTGACTGAGACCTGTCTGGTCACTGGCCCTGGGTCAGCGTGAGCTGAGTGTCACAGGAAGGGGATGTGGTCACCACATCTCAAGGGCAGTGAAAGCAAATTCCTCCTTCCAAGGAGGCACCTCTCAGCCTGTTGCCCAAGGAAACCAGGTTTTGCCATGTTCACACTACATGTAACTTTCCCAGGAACTTTTGAACCTGGCGGTCAATTCCAACAGAATCAGTCGGGGACAAGGTACAGATCCCTGAGATAAGCTCCAACTGCTTTTTGAAGAGAAGTGGCTGCAGGAAAGAGACCTGCTGGTGGCTTCCGTGAAGAAAGGTGGCAGCGAGAGTCCCCTTCTAATCAAGCAATGGAGAATTGACACTGTGAAGGAACTTAGAAACAACTCCACTGTGGGGAGAAAATGCAGTTGGAGAATTATCTTCCCAGACAAACATCAGTCAGCTGTTAAGACAAGCATTCGTGGGAAACCTGGCCTCCTTAATTACAGTGTGGCACAACTTGTGTGCTACACCTGAGCTCTGCAGCTGCAGCCTGCCCTGTCACACTGTAGATTCCAAGCTGATTAAATTATAGACTTTTGCAAGAAGTCATGCAGACCTACTCCAGGTCAGTTGATGGCTTTTTAGGGTTCTTTTCACTGACAGTTTTTACAAGGACTGAAAATGTCTGTGCCTATTTTGATCAAAACACAAAACTCTTTTCATTTCCACCAAAACAAATTTATACTATTTTCAGCTCATAGAACTTGCACACCTAAACAATATGGCAGTTTTCAGTGTCATTCTCAAACTTTGTAAGATGCAGGGAATTAATACCTGGCTTACAGATCCAAGTACCTAGGACCCTGATATAATTGGAATCTGAGGCACAGGATTTGGTGTTCCCTACATCTGTGGGATAATAGAACGCTATCAAACCACTAAAATTCCTTTTTCTTCATAATTATGTACATGTTACATCAAACTTTTAAATCAACACATTGTAAAGGCTCCTTGGATAGAACTGGTAACTATTGAGCTATTTTTCCAAAAACAACTTTTGAACAACTTGCCTGCCCTGTGGTTCATGCTATGCAGGCTGTATGTGACAGCCCTGAGAAGACCACAGGCAAATCAAACTTGAAAACCCCACAGAATTTTAAGAAATAAGTTTGCTAGTGCCCAAGCTCACAGTCAGCTACTCCTTAGCATTTTTTGAATGCAATAGTGGCCAACCTAAACATACACAACCTTAATCAGCCTCTCCAGAATCTGGCAGACAGGCAGCTCAAACACGTGCAGTACTTTGGGGAAGGCTACCAGGGCTTGTAGGGCATTTCCTCATGTGATCACTCAGTGTCTTTCTCTTGCTCTTTCCTGACCTAAACGTCCCTCTCCCAGCTCTGAAATGACTGATGCCCTGGTCTGGTTTTAGACCATTACCTTGCCAGTAAATCATTTCAGGTCTCAAGTGCAAAGTTTCTTCTACTCATATGTCAAAAATTCTGGTTACACATTTTCTGATGATATACATATTTCAGAATTATTGATTTAATCCCAGAATCTATAAGGATCCATACAGGATACATGGGTGAAAATCAAGAATGCTTGCTTATGAAAGGGAATGACTACTTTTAAACCTGTGGCTGGAATTTCTGATCACAAACATACCTGTAAATGCTTTGCTTGAATTTTCATGCTACTGGGTCCTGGCTGCTGGCAGACTAATGCTCATATTTTCCTGAGCCCATTCAATCTGAAACAGAGTTACAGCACAGTTCTCAATTGTTCCAGTAACTGCTGATGCAGTGGTATCCTTGCTGCGTTTGCTAGCTCACTATGCAACTTTTTATGATGCAGATCGACACACAAATCCTGCTTCAGACAGATTCATCTCACGCAACTCAAATGGGAGGCAGCACCCGAGTTCACTGTCCCCCTGTACTGAGCGTGGACAACTGACAGGTGTGATAGATCCACCTTGCCTCTTGAGAGCAAGGGAAGCCCAGTCCATCAGATAAAAAAGCAGCTACTACTCTCCTTCCTGGAAGATATGTAGCAGGACCCCTCAAGTAGACCAGATGCCTACTGGCATCCACCTCTCCAGCAAAAGCCCATTTTTGTTTGGTGTCTTCCAAGAAACTTCCATCCCAGGACCACAACTAACCCCCAGCCTGTGCCCCAGGATCTTGTCCTTCGACAGAAAGCCACGTTTATGTGCTGCCTATTCCCAAAACCAACCCAAGTGGCCTCTGAAGTTCCTAAAGTATTTGCTTTATCACGGTATTTCGGCACAAAGATCCCCATATATTATGCCTGGTAAACTTTTATTCAGTTTAAGCTGTCACACCTGGGCAATGTGGCCTGGTGTGACACCAAGCACTTGGCATTCAGAGGAAGGCAACATCTCCATCAGGTGATGCTGCTGGAGCAGCCAAAACATTTGCCCCAGCTCAGGAAGTGATCAGTCACCAGCAATTTTCTTCCTTGAGCACTTTAAAATTGTTTTTTATGTTAACTTCTCACGATGGCTTTGCAGACAATTTCAGCTCAAAGCGTAAGTGAACACTCACCCATATTCTAAAAATTCTTGCTAAGTGACCTGTGTGGGACTCAGCCCCGCAGGCCTGCAAAAAGAAAAAAAAACGGTTGCCCACACTTAACAGTGTGAAATTTAGAGAGCAGTTTAAATATATCAGCTTTTTGTTTGAGGTCTAAAGAGCAGATGGTGGTTTAAATATTTTTAAAGGTTTGTATGGGATGAAGCACAGACCCACAGGAACGTCTCTCACCCTCTAAGACAGCACTGTGCAGTGATACAATTATTAGACATAATTAATTAGATGTAATTATTTTCACTGTTTTTCTTGATTTTTTTTTTCCTTTTAATTTTGTCTGGAGACAGGAACAAGGTAAAAGCCTTGTCAGCCCTATGTTTTAAGCCAACCTTCAAACCACTTCATCAGATAATTCTGCTCTGACATTTTTTTTTCCCTCTGTCTGGGGAACAATTCCATAATTTACCTCTGCTAACGAGTTTTAATAAGTTGCAAGCGTGCTAAAGCACCTGAACAGAAATAAACACTTTCTGTAAACTGCAGGATCTCCTGACCAACTCCTTCGAGAGAGCTCCGCTTTCTCCCACGAACCAGCCAAAGCTACCAAAAACTGGGGAGAGCGCACAGGGGCAGCGCCCGGGGCGATGGGCCAGGGGAGCGCTGAGGGGTCCCCAGGTGTTCCACAAGCGGCACGGTCTGTCCGCACCAGCCGTGCCCGCCACAGCCGGGGCAGCGCTGAGGGG
>VWZN01012581.1:0-10439 GCA_013396955.1 Regulus satrapa | reverse complement strand
ACATAATTTCTGTTCTTTTTCCTGTTTGATTTTATATAAAGGAAGTGGCATACATGTTTCAAATATACCTAGTGGATTCCAGTCTATTCAGCACTGTTGTTCTGGTTGCACTACATTATTTCTATTTTCTATGTCTCCTTCCATTCCTATATTATTTTCTTAGCTTTAAAAATTATATGAATTATTAAAATTATTTAAGACATGTTAATATTTTCAGACATCAAATTAGGAAGCTGTTATAATGCTGTAAAAACCTGTGATAATATAAGTTGCTATCTTACATAAATAAATAAATGACTGATATTACTGAAAGCTTTAAGCTTCAAGAAAGAAATGAAAGAAGTCTTTTATCATGGTTTTTAGAGGGCATCAGCAGCTTGCTTTTATGAAAAAGTAACAGCTAAATGCACTGCAAATAATTTGCAGTAATCCAGTTCAGTGATTCATGTGTCTGCTTTAATGGGTCATAATTCAGGATAAAGTAACTGAGTGCAGTCAGAGTGCAGACACTGCTTATGCCAGGGACAGTATCTCTTCATAAAACACACCTCAGCAGAAGCAGTTTGCCAGCCCCCTAATACCCTCTGATGTTTTGATGTCCTGCATATTTTTCCGATTAAGTTTTGAGTGCCATGTTTTTAGTTGTATTTCCACATTCATTATCCTCACGTAGATCCTTCAGCGGGTTTGCCATATATGATTATTTTTTTAATGATGCCTTTCTTTCCACTTCAGCAGTTTAATAATCTAGCACATGGCTGCTTCTCAGTACTCAGCATTCACCTCCCCAATACAGAAGAGGACATGTGCTTTGGCTGCAGAATTCCATTTGCAGCTTTAGAAATGCATATTCCCTGTGGAGCAACATTTGTTTGACATAACCATTCATTTTTATTACCTCTTTAAATATGTTTATCCAGAGTTATCAATAATCATAAATAACTTGTATTCTGTTCTTGTCCTGTTTTTTTCCACAGACGAAATTGCTTACCCAGTATGTATTAAATCTCGGCAAGTATGATCAAAGCTACGACATCAGAGACCGTACAAGATTTATTAGGCAGCTTATTGTTCCGAATGAGAAGAGTGGAGCTTTAAGCAAATATGCCAAAAAAATATTTCTGGCACAGAAACCTGCCCCATTGCTTGAGTCTCCTTTTAAAGGTATAACTGCCAAAATCATTTGGTAAATGTTCATTGTGTAAAGGAATGTAGCAGCTTATTCTATTTCAAATACTGTGTCACTTAGCAAATAGAAAAGATTAATATGCAAGAATGCTCAGTCTGCTTACTTGCTTTTCAGTAAGCAAGGTGCACAGTGTATTTCTCTAATGATAAACCCTAGCAAACTGATCCATTTCTGTTCTTGTGGATTTTAAATTTTATTTAAATAACAGAAGGTATGTCTTTTGAGGAAAACTATTCTTCAATGTAGGAAAATAGCTCTAGGATTTTATCTGGACTTTATTAGAAGATTGTTAATGTAAGTATTGCAAATGTTTTATCAATCTGAAATAAACTGAATATCTGTAGATATTTTTTCTCCAAAATCATAATTTTCCCACTGCATTTTGCATGTTGTTTTACAAGTAACATCCATTGTCTGACTTCTCAAATTAAAAGATTATCAGGCTATTTAAGTTAAAAATACTCTGTTATTGTGACAATTATCATTTCAGTTTTCATACTTACTTAGGTATAGTTTTGAAGCTTTAAAAGGAGCTCCATTTTGAAGAAAAACGATTAAAATTCTGGATGTGTTTGTGCCAAGACATGTATATGGATTGTTTAACTGTGCTGTCATTCTTAATATTCACAGTAAAGTAATTTTTAGAGAAGCTACATTTCAGAGCAACACCTCTAAACACACTGACTGATTAGCTTTTTTATTGACCATTATGGGGGAGATTATTGTAATCTATGGACTGAAATCAGTTTTTTGACCTATGAAGAGCTTCCTAGTTTATATTTATTCCATGACATTTGAGGTAATACAATGGCAATTACCTTTAGCCCTGATTAAGTTTGCTCCATGTGGTAGTGCTCACAGTGTTTGTGTATTTCTTCCCTCCCCTGGCTTTTTTAATAGATCGGGATCATTTCCAGCTTGGCACCTTGTCTCACACACTGAACAGCCGAGCCACTGGGTACCTGGAGCTGTCCAGCTGGCCAGAGGTGGCACCTGACCCTTCCGTCCGAAATGTCGACGTGGCCGAGTCGGTATGTCAACATCACTGAAAGTAACTTTGCTGAATGCATGCATCAATACAGGGTATTAGCCCAAAACTACAAGTATTAAAATACTATCTGTGATCTATGTTGAAAGCCATTGATGCATGGGAATGTCCCTGTTGTTTATTTTATCTCAAAAATCAAGCATCTGGAAACTTACTTAATGCTAGTTCTTTTCAGTGACAGAAGTGGATAAGCTGTAGGCCACTTCTGCTTCATTTGTGGAGTAAGTAGAAAGTAAGAAAACTTTTTTCACCTGCATTTCACATCTGATTTTGTATCTTTTATCTCCACTGTGCTGTAGTATGTTAATGAGTGTAGCTGAGCTACCAAAGTCTGAAATGAAGAGGTTGGTTTGTGAAAAATCCAAACAAAGCCAAAGTAACTAAAGGTAATACAACAAAAAACAGCTGCAGGGAATTAGATTATGTATGTTTTGAAGTGTCAAGTTGGGAAGAGATTAGGGTTTACATTTCAGGTAATCTGGAGAGGATTGGTAAAGTTTATATTAGGAAAATATAGTCTATTAGTGCACTAGTCATGTGTTAACACAGCAGGCTCATCATCTACTAGAAATAGCTTTTTGTTACTGTAGTGTAAACTGAGGCAAAGTCATGTTTTGGTACCAGAGTCCTAATGGAATGCCAGTGAAAGCTGTTGAACAGTAGCAGAAATGTAAATGTATTGATATATAGGGTGTACCAATGGTGTCCCTGGAGGCATGGCATTGTAACAGATACACATAGAAAAGCATGCTGTCCTGGTAGTAAGCGAACTTTCTCAGTAAATCGTAGATGAATTAATTTACTTATGAGACGTTACACACAGAAGAGCAAGAAAATTAAAAAATAGGTCTAACTTACAAAAGCCACTGGACAAAGCAATCAACTAGAACAAGCATTTCTCCTTAGTACTGTAATGTGTCTACTTTCTTGTATACATTTCAGGAGAAGTGACATTTGTGTACAAACTTCTGAAAGTTTTTATGGGAAGCATTTTAGATAATCAGTTCAAACAGATAATTATAAATTATAGGGTTGGTAGGAAAGAATGTGTGAAGATACTTTTGTCCATAAGACCAAAAAATGTTGCAAGAAACTGTTCATATGGCATAACATCCATCTACAATGCAGTAAAGAAATCCATCTCCAACCATTTAAACATCAAAGCAAACAGGAAAATCCTTCAGCCGTGTTGGGTTTTGTTGGGGTTTTTTTGCAGCTATTTTCTTTGGAAGGTATCTCATTTTCATTAATTTTGTGGTTTCCCTAATAGTGCATGTGCCTACCTCGCCTACATGAATAAAACTGAGTTAAGCTGCAATCCACATGCAAATTGTCATTTAGATCCAAAAGAATATTGGCTTTCTAAGCCTTTGCAGCTTTTGGTGTTCAGAGGAAGCCTCTAGAGTTGTTTAGCCTTGCAGGTTGCTGTGTGAGTTCTGTTTCAAAACTTAAGTCTTATTTCAGATCAGATCAGTCAATGAGGCACACCTGTATCACACTGCTGATAGACTTGTCTGCCAGTTTGTTTTTTTCTCCTCTCCTGAATTTTAACGCTGCTTCTCTAGTAACATGGAAGTATATGGGAAGAAAAAAGTCTGGGGGAAGTACTGCCTCATTTTGGCATTATCTTGGTGGTAAAAAAACTGCTTGTATTTGGAGAATTGCAGTGGAAGTGAAATATAATTTGTGGCTGTGTAGAGTGTCCACATCTGTTTTCTTTGTAAAACTTGGGATGACAAAGGTGGTGACTAGCCCTATTTAACCTTCATTCTAGTCATAGTCAGCTGGATCTAGAAATAAAACTCTCTGACTTCAGGTTCTTTTGACATAGAAATTTATTTATCATTACTGATGCTTTTAATCTACCTTACTAAATCTTTTTCTGGGCTACCTAATAGCCATCTCTCACCTTTTATGGATATGTACCAAACTTTTAGTTCTCCTAATTGTGTAAAGTAAGAGAAATTTAATAGCTTCTCTTGACTTGCTTGGATGATTTATTTAGCAACAGCATAATACCACTACTCTGAATGTTTTTATTTTATGTGTTGTGTGTATATTTTTGTATTGCTTGTTGCAAAAGTAAACTTAAATTGAAATTTATTTACAGGCAAAGGAATGGACTGGAATTCTAGGCAAGCCAAAGAAGGAGAAACCTACTGAAAAGTTCTACTCTGAATCAGAAGAGGAGGAAGATGACTCTGCCAGTACCAGTTCATCAGGTAGGTGTTTGAAAAGCAACTTGCATTTCCATTGGAAAACTGTGTCTGCAGAACTGTCTGAAATACTAAAAAAAAATTTCAAAGCAAGAGCTATGTAACTCAGTATACTGAGGGGGAGGAAATTTTACATTCAATATATTAAATAAGACCCTTTGATTTGTTTCTCAGGTAAAAAAGCTGGCATGCTATTTTTATCCTCCTTGGAGTCTCATATGAGTAAGGAGAGTTTGTAACTCTAGCTGAAACTGAAAGCACATAGCTCTTTGCAGAAGTGCCCAGATGCTTGGTTGTAAGGAATCTTAAGTTTTAATTGTTTTTTGGAATTTAGTGGTGATGAAGAATTATTTTGATAGCATGTGCTACTATGCTGATGGCTAGATTTGTGTAATCCTGTAGTCTTCCATGAGATTTATTCAGCAAATTGTGTTACAGTACTTCTCTGAAGTTCTGCATGATGTTTTCTGTTTATTATAATGGGGATATTGATGAAGAGGGTAACAGCTGGCTATCAAGTTCAGTAAACAGAGGTTCTTTCAACTATTCTCCCATTTACTGTCAGATAAGCAGTTCCCACAGCTGTTTCAGAAGATGTTAGTATATTTCAGATTTGGTAAAGATCATAATTCTCCCAGGTCCAGATCACAGACACTTAGAAAATGCTTAGCATTAGAGACTTGAAAGAATTCTCATCATCTAGTTGAGTGGAAGAGGGCATCTTCAAATATGAACATGGAGCTGCTTCCTTCCAGTTCCTAAACTGAATAAATATGCAGAAATGTTTTAAAATTGATACTGAATTGTATCACTTCAGTGATTTCTGGAGTAATTAAAGCATATACTCACTTCAGATATATGAATATTTGGTAACTATATGATTAATTAGAGGATTAATAATTTGTTTGAATCAGTGACTCAATCATAGTCACTATGGGTATTTAAGAACAGATTATCTAATTAAGCAGCTGTTTGAGAAGATAATTTTGCAGCTGAGCGAATGTAAAGACTAGAAAATTTGAGGTCATCTCCAGCTCCTAATAGGGTTGTGTACCTTTGAAGAATTCTCATGTGATTAATTTATTGTTCAAATTTCTAATTTGAAAAAGTTACTGTACTTTTACTACCTACATACTGTAGGCTCAAGAGAACAGGTTTTTAACTAACAAAATTTTGTGGAAGGGAAAAGTAATTCCCTTGCCTACTTTAGGCACAGGGTGAATAATACTAAAACTTGCAACTACTTACAACTAAAATACAAAACCATTATTTAATTTAAAACATTTAAAAATTGGATTTCTAAAATACTAATTATTTAAGATATTTACATCAAAATTATAAGAGTTGTTTTTATTTCAGGGAGTGGGTCTGACAGTGAAAGTGAGAAGGAAAATAAAGAGGAAGGCAGCACTGATGAGGGTAGTGGGAGTTCCTCTCCCGGTGAAGAATCAACTGACAGTGAATCAGACAGCAAAGAAAGTGCTGCTAGGAAAACATGCCGAGCTGTCAATAAAAGGTAGGTATATGTTTGTCTGGTTTTGATTTTTTGCGATACTAGCTTATAAAGCACTCTTCCTGTTAGCAGTCTGCCAAGCCTTTAATTAGGCTGTTTTGGGCGTATATTGGCCAAGTAGTGTCATGTCAGTGTATACTAATAGTAGTCTGTGTATGAATCTAGTTCATATTTTCATTAATCAGACTACTCCTATGTTTCAAATTAATTTCTGACTTCAGTAAAATCTTGGGTGGCTTGTTGAAAATTGATGTAACCTTGGGAGGCTGAATAAGTGATAAAATAGTTGTGTGAAGCACTTAATTACCTTTTGCCGCAATTTTGCCGAGAGCTAAAATTAAGTCCTTCAACACTCTGCCATTATGTAACTAAGACAATTGATTTTTCTAAATAATGTTATTATTAAAAAGATTATCATCCAAATATTAGAGTCAAGGACTGTGAAGGGAAATGGTCATAAGATATTTAAGTGTTAGCACTTTTAAGATTGCCTATTATCAACAGCATTATCATGTATTAAAGTATCATTACAATTTTGAGTAATTTGGGCTAACACCTTGGATTGTATGAATCTGTTTCTTCCACTGCTGTCAGCAAGCAGCCTCTGCAGACACAATCGCCCTTTACTTTGTAGTCTGCTGCCAGCTCACTTGATGAGTTTGCAGCTCAGCTCAGTCGTGGCTGACAGCGCTGATTGGGGTGCAGTACACACTCTGCTCCTTTTATTACAGACAGTAATTAAAGCAGCTCGCCTTGCCACTTCCATAACAAACACAGCATAATGCCCTAATTATGACTTTATTAATTTAAGTCAGGATTTAATTATTTTAAAAGTGATTTATATTGTTTTTCCTGTTCAGAACAAATGAAATCTGTAGGTTAAATTAATACAGGCTTTTCATCATTGCAAAGTTAAAAAGCTAGTTACCAATAAATTCTTTTCATTAGAATAACATCTGAAATTTTAAGCAGTAAGATAAACAATTATTACCCATCAAAACTGGCTGATGTGCAGTAAAGTAACATTTTTAATCTTCAAATCTAGTTTTAAAGCTATGCTAAAGATAAATTATTGAAAAACAACTTCATTTATATAATGGGTTCACAACAACTTATTTGTTAGTGCAACTACAGCTACTGTTGAATGGCAGTAAATGAAATACAGATAATTCTGTTGTCATGAAGAAATTTTGAACAGTGTATGGTAGTTTTTGTTTAAGTCATTGACCTAGAACAAAGTTTTAAATGTTGTCATACTGAAATGTAGTTTTCAGTACCTATTTTTCACTGTGTTTTTTAACAATTAGATATGCTACATTGCACTGATTTTGGGAAGTGTACTACTGTTCCATTTTTAGCTTTACAAGTTTCAAATTTACTGCTTTTTGCTTTTGACTAAAACTTGGGGAGGTAATTTTAGCTTCAGTTACATGGATAGGCATGGCCTAAATGTTACTGATTTTAAATTCTTTTGAATGAATTTTATTTAGACAATTCTGTCATAAGAAATTCTTGATAGGAGGAAGACTAACTGTTTTGAGCACTGTCATGTTAAATGTCAGTTTCTCCTTTTCTGTATTTTTTTAATCTAAAAACATTGAAATGTCAATGCAGCATAGTACATTCTTTTGAGCTGCTACTAAAGCTAAGAAAAAAAATGTGTAACAATTTAATATGAGTCCAAAGAGACTCTTAATAGTTGAGTGGTCTAGATTTGTTTAATTATTGTTGACCTTGTTACCCTTCAGGCACTTCAATAACCAATTTATTGTCTTGGGAAGGAAGCTGAATCAGGTAGTTTATTAAACACCTGATTTGGAAGTATAAAATGGTTGTTTGCATATCCAAGAACAGAGGTTTCTTTTCTATATGCAATATTAATTTTTCTGCTCCATGATAACTATTAGAAAACAATTTTCTCTTCCTGTGGTAGTAACTCCCCCAGAGACAAAAGTGTACCCTAATTGGTATTTAAAGTATTATTAGATGTGAACAAGGCAGATAATATTCAGTAGCTGTTAACGCAGACCAATATAATCCAACATCGATAGGATGAACAGAACTTGACTGTGTAAAGAACACTATGTCTGAATCTGTAAGGCATTCAATATGACCAAAGGTGTAGGTATATAATAGCTCTTGTGTATAAACCCTTTAATGGGTTGAACTATTTGTAGATATTAAGGCCTTATTTCTGGGTGGTGTGGTTTTATTTAGAGGAATTAATACAGGAACAAACTAAATTAATTAATTTTATTTTAGGCAATATTACTTTACAAAAAGAGGATACACCAACATTCTGTTCATCATTGCAATAGTATGAAAGCATCTTTATTTAAAAGGGTGGCTGGACTTCCTTTCGTAATGTCACAATCTTGATATGTGCAAATATTTTTAATGTTTCATGTGTTCACATTTTGTTTGGCTGTTTCACCGGTTTAGACAACATATGATAGTGTTCTGTGTAGTGTAATAGAACAGTTTTGTGTAGCCTTAAATAAACTACTTTGTTTGTAGTTGAGATTTTTATTGTGGAGAAATAATAACTTAAAACTTACTTAATAATAAAGGTTTAATAAAACTTTGAAATGCTGATGTAGGATATTGCCTAAGCAGATTCCTCTGGTGGTTTTACATGTCTCTTATCATTTTTTAAAAATATGTAGTAATTCAGAGGATATTAAAAACAAAGCAGAAGTGATTTCCAAGAAGAGAAGCACATCCAGTTCCTCTGGTACAGACTACACTTCATCAGATGAATATTCTTCATGCTCCAAGTCAGAATCCGACTCTGAAAGTGACTCTGAGTCTGGAAAATCTAGAAGTGCTACCTCTAATAAGGTTAGTAAGGCAAAATAAATTTTTTTAAAACCTCTATAAAATATGAGAATGTGTATCTAACCATACATCCATATTTCTTTCTGTCAGAATGAAGATGGATAGTAGTTTTATGTATATCTAGAACAGTCCAGAATTTATGAGAAGAAATTTTACTTTGCATAGAGAGACCAGTCCAAAAGTAGTTTGATAGTTCAAACAAGTAAGAGTATTTTTATAACAAAAAACCCCTAATTAAGTTTATAATTTCATGGGCTTTTTATTTCATATAGATGAAGAATAATAGAATCGAGTTATACATAGAATGTAATTTTTTTCTGATAGTCTGTCATTCTTTTATATTAAAATTAATAGTTTTTTTATATGATTTTTAGGTTATTGTTGCACTGGTGAAACTTAATACATGGATATTGACAGTTATTTTATTAAAATGGAATCTTAAAATATAGCTATAGTATCTGCTTCTGAAAGAAAACCAAGAACCAAATATTAGTACATTTTTTCTTACACATTTGAAGATGTTCTATTAGAATTCTTAGCTTAGTTTTAAAATNGTGAAAATGCAAAAATGTGTAACAGAGCCATTCATGTGTCAGTTAAGATTTAATTGCATACCTTAGTAAAGAAAAAGAGCTTAAAAAGTTCATTATACTCAAACTAACATTGTGGAAGTAACTATTCATGCTATTAGCATGAACTGTTCACCCACCTAGCATTTAAAAATAAATAAATAAGGAACTTTTTGATAAATCTGTTCAGGAAACAGAGTAAAAGAATTTCTGACACATTTTTCTGTTATCAAATACTATATTCCTACAGGATAAAATTCCTATAAAAATAAATTCCTATAAATTTCTTTCTATTTATTTACAAAAAAAATGTTGAAGTTTAGAATTGTAGCTAGAAGTTTCTGTTTTAGTACTGGTATGTAGTATTGAAAACTAAGTGAAACTCTAATGCATTTTAAATTAAGCTAAGCCATTTCAGTCAGGACTCCTATATAGATGGTGGAATTGTCAAAATAGACATCCTTTATTGCATTTCTGGCAATTTTTGAAGCTGGTGAATTTGACCACATAAGAGGGAAGGCTGTTACTTGAGTAAGCTGTTGAGGTGTGTTATTTCCTTTAATTAAGGAGGTAAGGCTCTCTATTTCCCTACATCTTGAACTTACAGTATACATGATTGTTGTTTTTGTAACTTTATAGGTCTACCTAAGAAGTCTTGAGTTATGACCTTAATTTTTATTCTGTTCTCTTCTTCAACCAAGTAGAACAAAAGCTGAACTGATATGATTGATAAATGGAAATGTGTTTCGATGACTTGTTAATTGTTTCCTGCCCAAATAAAACATTGGGTAGCATACCTGTGTCAAAGTTTTTTTCTTCTAGTGCAGCCAGACTGGATCTTGCCAAAATATGGTAGCACAAAAAATAAAACTTGAATCTTCTCAGAGTAAACTGCTTTGATACTAGATGGGACATGAATTAATTGTAAGAGTTTGCAGCTTCTCCCATCAGTATGACACTTTTTGCGCCAGAAAGTAGTGCAAACTCTGATGCGCTTAGTTCTGAGCAGGCACTGCAAAGCCATGTTCAAACGATACTATCTTCTCTCTGCTGCATTTTTCCATTT